>OX638138.1:72078184-72678184 GCA_951805005.1 Othius punctulatus
AACTCATCACTGGTGTTTAACTCATCTACAGCCATATCTTCCAAACCCGAAAACTCCCAATGACCACTACGTAGGTCTGGAATAATTCCTAACCGTTTCCAAAAATCTGTTCCCAAAATTAACGGCCTCGTAATTTCCGGAATTACTAACATATCCAACGTTCTCGTCATGCCTTCAACCATCATCGGAAGTGTAGCCACTCCAATACCTCGCAACTACGTACATTCGCCACCGTACAATATTTCACCGACGAAGGTTTCAATCGTACCGATAAATTTTTAAACATCTGCCACCCTGGACCGCCAAGTACAGTCTGGTTTGCTCCTGAATCTAACAATCCTAACAATGACACCCCATAAACTACTACATTCAAATATGGACGCTCATCGCCCCGCGAACTAGACAACACAAAATCGAAACAAATACGCGTACGTTCACTAAGTTCCTTAAAACTATCTGCCGAAATTCCCAAACCCTCGGAGCAACACATTCGGCTCAAGTTCTCCTCGACTGGTTTAAAGAATTTGATTGAGTGCAATTTGGGCACCTCGGTTTCGTTACTCCCACTTTTCCACAGCCAAAACAATGTAAGCGTCTCGGCGCGCGACAATCCTGACTTTAATGTCCCGGTCGTTGACAATTATAACAACGCGACTGAGAGGGCGGACGAATATTTGCAGGAGTAGTGACTTCATGGCAAGACACACTCGGCACAGCCTCGACATACGCCAAATCTGGCTCTAACACACGACCTTTCCCTGGTGGGGGTGTGTACGATTCGTTCGCGACCGTACTAGCCTCCAGCCTACGTCCTAATCTAAGTAGATCAGCAAATGTCCCAATATCTAGTGACCACAAAGCCATTCTGTATCTAGGATGCAGATTTTTGGTTACGGTTCTGAGCAGAATATCTTCAGGGAGAGGATTAGGCAATCGCATAAACAGATTTTTCATAACAGAGACATAGAGACTAATGGTCTCATTAGGTTCCTGTGTGCGAGATTTGATCTCTTCGAAGAGACGTTCTTCGTAATCAGGAGATTGGAATGCCTCTCTCAACCCTAGGACTAACTCATCCCAGTTCCCAAAAGATCTACGATTCGCTCGATACCAAATAAGGGCGTTCCCTGTGAACAAATCTAACGCCGACGCAAACAATAATGCAGAAGATACGTTACGCGCAACGCGTAGTTCTTCTACCCGCTCTAAAAATGAGGACAACGAAATTTTGCCCTGCTCTCCTCCAAAAGTGAGGTTCCAAAACCTAACCGCGACAGGTTTTACATCTGTAGAAGCCAGATTAGCATGTTCATCTTCTGAATCAGAATCTGAACCAGAACTACCCGATTCAGCAACTACACACGATGAATAAGCGACAGATTGGATTACGGACAAATTAAGCAACGAACTCTGAGTGGCAGTGGTTTTGCGCTTAGCTAATTTAGCTCCGGAACGCATAGTAGCGGCGCACATTGCTAACCGTACTAAAAGTCTAGATACCTTAACTCGTTCCTCGTCAGTCGTAACGATACAACGATTAATGCGCTCGTGTGCGTATCCACACTTAGTGGCGAGATTCAAATAGGTCGAAGAGGTAGTAGGCTCCTTGAAGTCCTTTACTAACCCCTCGATCTCCGCCAACTTCAATTCTAGTGCCGCAAGGTCGTCTGTTATCCTAAAAGGGGCCTATTAGGCACAGGCACATAGGAGGCAGAAGACTCCAATCTAATTAGAGTTCGTAAGGTGCTACGCTGCGCATCAGCAGTAGTTACCCCTGTAACTCCTCGACGTTCAAGCTCATACACCCGCTCATCGGCTGATAGCCTATCAACTTCTACTTTGAAATCCATCACAACTACTGGACTAGTGAACAAAATTGAAAAAAATATAAGGTATACGTGTACCGAGAGAGAACAAAAATTTAAACTAACTTATCGTAATTATTACGATTACAATCAAAATCCAAAAATTAACCTAGTCGTAGTGAGCTCGAACCCACAAAATCATACGCCAAAAATCAAAATATAAATCAATCAATCAAATATGTACGATTCGTGGTCGCCCGTTCACTATCTCACCAAGTTTCTACAAAAACCAACAATAAATTTATAACCAGCGAATATTAAAATAATTTCTACACCATAGTAGAAACCATGCCAACAAAAAAAACTAGAAACAGGCCAGAAGATTCTCCAAATTCAAAATATTTAAATTTAAAGTTAACGTTAAAGTTAATGTCGAAATATTTTCTTGTGTGTACACTATATTTCCCACAAAACTCACAAAAACTCTCAAAAACTCACAAAACAAATACCCCAAATTTTCTCAATATACTAAATGCTGAAGGCTGATCAAAAATTTGAAATACTGTCAAATTTTCCAACTCCCAGTTCAGTTTCCCTGGCGTAAACTTAAGGCCTACCACAAAAATGTATTCCCAATCAAAAGGGCACAAAAATAAACCAAAGGGCCAAAAAGTTTTTCGCGAAGGGCTGAAGGGTCAAAATGAAAATTAGTGCCAAAACTACTAAAAAGACATAAAATTGAAAAAGGGCACTAAAATTTTCTAAAGGGCTAAAAGGGCCAAAACAAAAATTGAAAAAGGGCTGCACAATTAACTATATGAGGTCTATTTAAAATGAAAAATATAAAATCCTGAAGGGCTAGAAAAAAATTACAAAGCGCTGACAAAACCCTTGAGCCTCTAATGATGTTAATGAGCTAAATATGATACCAACGATAGCTATTGTTGCTATTGCCCCACGTTGGGCTCCAAAAACGTGTGACGTGCCTGAAGGGCTATCAGCGCGTTAGGCCGCGGAGCGAGTGGAGGGTCCCTTCGAAGCAGCGACGAGGGCCAGGCTCTCGGTGTCGGAAAGGGGGGGGGGGTTAAAAAAGGCTCCACGTAATTTTAACCTCGCCACTACTTCGTCACAAAGGGGGGCTCCACCCTATCTGCGTGGGTTGACGGCAGACAGAATAGGAAGTTAAACTGAAAAGAATGCCCGATTGAGAAAAACGTGGGGGAACAAAAAAATAACAGGTGTGAATTTTGTGGTGTAAAATATCTGCGTTTATTTACACAAAAGACGAGACACCGTGTCTGCGCTCCCTGAAAAAAAAAACCTTCTCTCGTAGATCTACCGCGTACCGCGCGATGCGAAGTACAATCGGAGCCACCCTTTTCTTACAAAAGCGCAAAACACGTACGGCACGAAACACACAACGCAAAGTTACACAAAGGAAAATGATATACACTGGCGAGCAAAAAATAGAGGTCACTTTAAAATTATGACTTATTTTTGGATTTTTTTTTGTTTTAACCTTATGTTTGCAAATTGTAAACAATTGTACTGTATTTTGCAGAGTAAATTAAAAAAGCAGTGTTGAATCTTAAAGCATATTTATTGTTTTTATTGTCTATTTTGGAAATATCACAAAGGTACAGTTCAGACGAATTTCGAATATTTGTTCCTAGTACTAATATGGAACAAAAAAATAATGAAAAAAATGACGTGTGAATGACAAGTTTCGCAGAGAAAAATCAACACTATGTAAGAAAACCACAACGAAACTTAGGTTTTCAATTAGAGCGAAATTATTATCTATCTGTCAGTTACTATCACCGTGTTACAGACTTTTATGAAACAACATCCATTTCGCTCTAATTGAAAACCTAAGTTTCGTTGTGGTTTTCTTACATAGTGTTGATTTTTCTCTGCGAAACTTGTCATTCACACGTCATTTTTTTCATTATTTTTTTGTTCCATATTAGTCCTAGGAACAAATATTCGAACTTCGTCTGAACTGTACCTTTGTGATATTTCCAAAATAGACAATAAAAACAATAAATATGCTTTAAGATTCAACACTGCTTTTTTAATTTACTCTGCAAAATACAGTACAATTGTTTATAATTTGCAAACATAAAGTTAAAACAAAAAAATTCCAAAAATAAGTCATAATTTTAAAGTGACCTCTATTTTTTACTCACAGTGTATATATAAAAAAAATTAAAGACAATAAAAGAAAATTATGGATCTGGCCTGTTCATCCACCACGTGGCGTCTCCGCTACCGGTTCGGGGCTCGGCACTCGAAACTGGATGCCGCCACTAGCTGCGGTCTTCAGATAACTCTGGCAGAGTGGTTGTCGCCCCTAACCAAGAGCCTGACTGGCTGGGTGGTTTCAGTCGCTACCCCAAAAAAACGCCTGTAAAGCACATGGCCTTATTAATAACGGCCGGCCGGAATAACGGCCGGTCTTTACAAAAATACTAGGGTTCCAATGACTTACTCTGGTGTTTTGAGCGTGTATAGCTGATTCTTGCTGCTCTCCCTTGTGCCGATGTCATCAATCCCTTACAGAACGGTTAATGGAGTACACATTGAAATCCCGGAAACCGGTTGGTGATTAGCCCAAAGAAAAACGTATACCTCCTGACACTTCCACACTCGGAGAGATTCAGCTATGTTCTGCGTGATCTCAGCACCTCGTGGCTGAATCACAATTATACGCATGTCGGAAGCGCATCGACGTTTTTAATAAAAAAAAAAATGTGTGCGTACCGATTGCCTACGGTGACGGTCCGTGCGCGCAATTAAAAATTAAAACAGAATTCGTATTAACTGTCCGGATTCATAATTGACCCGTTACAGATTTTTCGAAAAACAATAGAACGCCAATAACTATGAACTTGGGCTCCAATTCAAACATTTGTACTAAGAAAAGTTGTTTGTTTCAATGAGTTCTAACTGCCATTT
Organism: Othius punctulatus; assembly: GCA_951805005.1. Lineage (NCBI taxonomy): Eukaryota > Metazoa > Arthropoda > Insecta > Coleoptera > Staphylinidae > Othius > Othius punctulatus. The sequence goes on from OX638138.1 coordinate 72,082,948, forward strand.
TCCCATTTTCGGGTGTTAAAACTTAGTATTAACACCCTGTATATCAACGCATTAAAGAACACCATGGATCACGGATCCAAAAACAAACATACAACAGACATACAAAATCTTGTAATGCTTACTTTTTGTTTGAAAATAATGCTAGTGTTGATAAATTATTATGGACTCAACAGATAAAACTTAAAGAAAAAAATGTTATGACAAATAGACACATTGTGGATAGAATAATGAATATTATTAAACTTCTTGGAAGACGAGGCCTAAGTTATAGGGACAAAGAGTTTGAATAGTGCTACTATCTGGACCACGGCATCTTTTTTAGAAATTATACTATTGCTTGCTAAATATGATATAATTTTGAAAGAAATGACAATTGAAAGCTAATGCTATTTCTGAGAGTAAACGACTACATAGAAATATTAAAAATAGATCTGGCGCATTTGTTTCATTTCTGTGAAAGACTACAGTTAATAAGATTATTAATCTTATTATTGACAAAATGAAAAAAAATAATAGCAGAAGAAATAAATACTGCCGGAATTCATTTGATAGCAGTAGGCACAACTCAGGACGTGTCTACAACAGACCAATGCTCGATTATTATTAAATATGTACTTGAAAACCAGACAAAAGAAAGGTTACTCTCCTTTGTCAGTTGTCATAATTCAACGGGAGCTGGTATTAATAAATTAATTGAAAAGGTGCTAGAATAACATAAAATATCAATCTACCAATGTATCGCTGATTCAACTGATGGAGCAGCCAACATCAGGGATCATATAAAGGTTTAGTGGTATTTATGAAGAAGGAAAACAGTGAGCATATCCATATCTGGTGTTACAGTCACATTTTAAATTCAGTTATATGCGATTTAATGCTGTGTAGCTTTAAGAGCGCGGTTTTTCGGGCGTAAAAGTGTTTTTCAACTTAAACGCTGTTAATAATCACTTTCACGTTATATTTTCTGTACCATAAATTATTAAAATAAATACTACGTGTCGCTATATAGTAAGTTTTTCGATTATTTACGTTTTTCTATGAAATTTCATGAAATCGTCGCTTTTTGCCGTTTCTCATCTTCATGGATTGTATTTGCAAATATTTGCGCAATTTTAAAGCTTTAAATGAATATATACCTGATTCTACGTGTCACTATATAGTTTATAATTAGAATTACCAATTGTTTACCATATTATTTAAATAATTTGATTCAGAGAAATTATATTTAGTCATTCCAAAAATATATCCTGAAACCTGGTAAAATACTGTATCTAATAAGATATAGTACTTATTAATTAACAGATGTTTTATGGTTTTATTAATTATTTAAAATGTATCTAAATTGAATATCCCGCCGTGAAAATAGTTAAAAATTTGCTCCTAGCAGTTCATATGTTCGCTACGAGATGGAGTAATGACATAATTGCTAAGCCATGTTGCCAACACTACTAACAGAAGCTTGAAATATGCGAATCAAGTGTAAAGGTCATTTTTTACCGCTGTTTTGTCGGGGCTCAGCCGTTTGAACGAACGCCGACATTATTTTGCGGACTTCGCATTTAAACCGCGAAATATCGTAATCTCTTATAATTTTTAATGCAGGACATTCTAAATCTTTGCAACGCGAATGATGATTAAAACAGTGATAAGGCTCATTAATTAAATCATCAATAATTGTTTTTTGTGCTATTTTCTGTAATAAGGAAATTAGTTTTTTATTTACTATTTTTCTAGCAGCCAAGGAAACATTTTTTTTGTCATTTTTTAAAGAGTTTAATCTCTTCCCATATTTTTTTATGATAGGGTTAACACATTCAATTTTTGTGATATCCTTCCCATACACACAAATCTCGAAATACGCAAAAGAACTACACAATGCACAAGTAAATTGTCACAGGAAGATTTAATAGTCTAACTAAATATAAAAAATATAAAATATGCAATAATAATTGTCATAGGTAGGAATTAGTCATACCAGGTCATACACAAAATACAGACACAATAGTTGTCACAGGGTGAAAGTAAAAAATAGTCACGGGGGAGACAGAAGTTTATAAAACACACACACACACAACCAAAACGCACAATAACCAAAGCAGAAACAGACGAAGAAAGCACAACCATAATTGAATAGGATTTTCAAATTAACTACGCACCTGAATGTAAAGAAACCTAAATGAATCTATTTGCATGTGGGGTGTTGTTGAAATCTCTAGGGCGAAATGCAAGCACTTATAATACTTTAAGAAGGGATAAGTATGTACACAAAATTTGGGTCCTGAGGAGATAAGGAGATACGTTCTTGGGTCGTTTATAACTGCCATCTTAATACTACCTCTGTTCCATAATAAGTGAGCCATTTGAGTTTTCTTTCAAACTTATTGACACTTAGTTATTTTTTTAATTTATATTTTGATATTCTTAATATACGCAAAACTTATTTTGTGAAAAATAAACATCGGTAATGGCTCACTTATTATGGAAAAAAAAATAAAAATCGGTAATGGCTCACATATTATGGAAAAACTAAAAATCGGTAATGGCTCACTTATTATGGAACAGAGGTATTAGTTTTTTGGACAGTTGAAGAGGTCACCAAGAGCTAGCTTATATTGACACCAAAAATTTGATTTGAAGTCAAAAATAAAAGTATTTAAAATAAATATGGTCTCAGTTTACTTATAGTTTTATTAGGGTGAAATTGAAGGAAACTCGTTTTCCAATGTTATTTCGGGATCAAATAATCCCTCGTCACGACAACGAAAATGGAATTCTATTTATTTTAAAATAAAAGTGATCTTAAAGTGTAAGAAATGTTTCATATACCTTTTTTGGCTAATAAGCTTACAGTAATCTTAATAAGACTCAAATTTGGTCACATAAATTACAAAACTTGTAAAAGGATTTAGTGAATTTAATTAAATAAATATAACATTTTAAAGAAATTATTCCCTGATATTAAGAGGCCTCTTTACCCCAGCTAGTATACGGCATTATTAATAAGCGACAGCCAAATAATTTATGAACGGGTTAACATAATTACAATCGGAGAACTGATATAGAAAGTTTTGACATTTATCTACAATTTGACAAAGTTTTAAGAAATAAATTAAAAGTGACACTGATCACCTAATCGGATTTATGTGCAGACAAGAATACTCCATTATAATTCAAGATATTGGAACAAAACAAGAAGGTGGTTCACAACAATATTAGCTCCAAAGCAACCGAGGGAATTTCCATTTTATGTACCCTGTCTTAATTAAATAAATACAGAAGAAAATTTCACAAATCTGCTAAACAGCCATTCTTTTAATAAACATAATAAATCACCGTTTTATTATTTCCTAAAACTACGCGGCTCAATTGTAGATAAATATCTGAAGTTTCTAAACAGGTCTCCGGTTGCAATTATGTTGACCCGTTCATAAATTATCTTGGCTGTCGTTTACATGCAATTCCACATACCGACTTTGGGTAAAGACGGCTCTTAAAATATATAATATAATATAATATATAATAATAATAATAATAATAATAATAATAATAATAATAATAATAATAATAATAATAATCCCTACTACTCCTCCACATATGGCGTAATTGGTTACTGTCTTTGTTTGAAAGAGAATTGTTACCCAATTATATAATATAATGATTGGAAATAAAATGTTTATGCTCATAAATTAGCACGCGTCGAAAAAAATCTCGCGCTGCTTCATCGTAAAATTATTTGTGGTCCGCCGCAATAAAAGCTGGCTATACAAATTAAACACAAGGCAACATGTTCAATTTTTTGCACGCAAATTTCGTTAGTAAGGAATGCAAAACATATTACAGAGCGCTTTTAAATCAAATCCTGGCGGATTTATCAACAACCAGAGGCCAGTTTTCGCGCCAAAACCCCGCTTTTAAAGCTGCATCCGTCTTCTCACTCATAAATAAAGTAGCAGTATTTTTTAAGGAAGTCTATCAACGGATGGATGTTTGGATCAAAAATAATGTTAAAGACCCGAAGAAAAGAAAGCTACAACTCATTGGAGAAACTTTTACGTTTTACCTTCATAACTTGGCAATACACATGTTCAAAAATGTATTTAATTTAAAACAAATGGCAGTATAAGTACTGCGATACAAATACGTCACTCCTCTAATTTGTCGCTGCCCACACATAAAACAACACTCTATAAGAATTCGACTATAACTATATGGGGATAGTTGTGTACAACAAATTAATTACTTGCTATAATGAAATAAAGTCGGAACATAGATTCAAGAGTGCAATGAAAGAATATTTTTTAAGCAAACCTCTGTATAACATCCGAGAGTTTTTAACATAATTTTAATTGAGACATATACTTACAAAATAACTAATGTATCTGTATAAGTACTGTAATACCTGAATTTCTGTATGTTATTCTACAATTACAATGTAATACTCTATTTAGAGTCATATAACAAATAAATGATGAAATGAAATGAAAAATGAAACTCGATGGTGGGCTAAAGAAATAGCACTTTTAAAAATATTCGGTAAATACGGTAACATCGAATCAGCTTTGTATGTAGCAGTTTTATTGGCTTTAGAGACATAGAGGAAACCAACGAGATGAATAGTAATATGAGAGCTATGGCAAAAAGTTTTAAAGAAAATATTCTAAAATACGAAGTTATTTTAACAGCTAATATATTTTAAAAAATATTCAGCATTACGGGACCGCTGTCAAAATATTTATAAACACCAGGACTAGATCTTAAATGCAATTAAAGGAGTTTCAAAGAAATATCCTTTCAGTAAAACATCGCGCTGACGAATTCGTAGTATGGGTTGAAGAAAAACTAGAACAACATAATTCTGAAATGACAGTTGAGACATTATTGCCCAAACTACGAAGAAAAAAAAATAAAGCGTACGCCTGGAGAAAAACGTGGAGAAGAATCACCAGACGATGAGCTTGATAAATATAAAATTGAAACATTTAAATATTTAATGTAATAATGGATACCATAATAGGGTCAATGATAAAACGATTTGAAACAAACTTTGAGTAAAGTAAAGTGAATTTGTAAAGATATCTGTGCTAGTTCCACAAAATTTTAATGAAATTTAAGGAAATATTCCCAGAAATTGTTTAGAAACTTTAACTAATAAATTACAAAAAATGGATTCTAGTATTACATTACCAAATTTGAAAGAAGATCTAGACCCTTTTATTGAAATTTGGGACCTACTAAAACAAAATATTTGTGATGTGTTCACAGTAGACCAAAATCTTGAACTAGAGATGGACTGCGTGAAAGAACATATAAGACTTGGTGAAGCAAGTGTTGGAAACAAATTTAGAATTAGGAACATGTAACAATTGCAACAACTGTGCTAGTTGTTGTTATTATGTCATTTGTAAATATAATTTATTTCGAGAAGTGTGCCCCACCTTGTAAAACATAGATAAAGATCGATGCTATCCATACTCGTCTTGAAGCTTTTATGCTAATGAGTTCTGAGAAAGAGATTTTAAATTCAGTAAATAACAAAAAAATTATAACAGAGCTGGGAAAATCCAGTTCTCTTCTCTCAAAAAGGTTATTGTTTTAAAATAAGAATATTATATTGTGTTATTTTTTTCTTATTTAAGTTTTAAAATTTACTATTTACTTGTGCAATACATTTAGTTTTTTTTTGTTGTAGAATAAATTTGCAGACGCTTTTATTTAATTTCGTTATATCCTCTACTAATTCACTACTTTTTGAAATAATCTTCAAGATGGCCGGCGAGCAAATCGGTCCTTCTGAAAGTGGAAAGAAACTGTGTCCGTGTGGGAATTACGCTAAATCGGGAACACAGTGCCCAACCTGTAAGTCTTATTACCATGCAAGCTGTGTAAAGAAAGTAAAGTACTGGTGTGGTATAAATTTATTCAGCAGCGTGAGTAATAACCTCAATGACGAATGCATAGATTTTGAAAAGGAAGCCTATACCAATATAAAGGCACTTGTAGAACAACTAAGATTTTCTAATGTACTGTTAATAGATAAGATAAAACTTCTAGAAGCAGATAACTCGAATTTACGTGTAGAGGTTAAATCTCTTAAAACTGAACTTCGTAAAGGTAAACAAATGCAAACCATAAATTTAGCTGAAGATGTGGGCAGCCAACCAAACGCTGCAGATGCAGAAAAGAAAATTACTCACCAGAATAGGCCACCAACAGATGTTCTAACTCTCAATAATATAGTTAAAATGAAACCCTCACTTGAGGACAACACAGTGAAGGACATTACAGTTCATGACAGCACTGCGTCAAGTAGGTATGTCTGGCATACAGTTACTACAAATAAAACGAAGAACAAATTCTCTAAGAAGAAAATTCAAGGCACAATGGACACTTCAAAAATGACTGATGCAATTACTGGAATTGGAAAAAAAGGGCACTTACACGTGTACCGCATGGCTCCTGATACAACGGAAGAACGAGTGATACAACATCTCAAGAGGATCAACATCTGTCATGCTCAGATTGAAAAACTAAACTCTAAACATCCGGTTGAATACTCATCTTGCAAGGTCACTATTCCATTTGACAAGTTGAAGGATGCAGAAAATCCAGGAAATTGGCCTGCAGGTGTTATGGTTGATCGTTTTTTATTCCACCTAACCAAGCGACTAAAGCCCGCATAGAAAATGCACGTCCTGCCAAATATAACAATGTGAAAGACAGGACTGACAATCAAGGCAAATTGAAAATCTTATTTCTCAATATCCAATCACTAAGAAACAAATTGCTTGAGTTGGAAGCCATCATTATTTCCCAAAAATATAATCATGTATGCCTCACTGAACATTGGCTTCGTCCTGCAGAAATGGTAGCTGTGCGGGTGGCAAACTACGTACCCTGGAGATAGCTTCTGTAGACCTAATGGATACGGTGGGTCCACTATTTTGACTGACGGAACTGCAAGCTAAACAAACTTGGATAAATTTAAGAAATTCTCAGTACCTGAAATCTGCGAAATATCTGCAATAAAAATAGATGGCCTGAATATAATACTTATATGTGTATACAGACCACCGTCTGGAGATTTTGATGCATTTCTGGAACAAATAAATAACGTGTTGCAATCAATTGCTCACGAAAATGTAATCATTGGTGGTGACTTCAATACCCAGTTTCATTTGCAAGATGGTTGGTCGAATCAAGTAAGTGGTCTCATGGGGAGCTTTGGTTTGGAGTCAACTGTTACTTTCAGTACGCGATACAGTACTCAAGTGGATAATATATTTTCAAACATTCATACCACTCTATATACTACAAGTCCAGCAGATCTGGGAATCTCTGACCACATCGGAATGTTCATGGAAGTGAAAGTAGTGGACATGAAGAGAACTAACATGAAATGCTCATACAGAAATATAACTGAGGAGGGAAAGATTGACTTCTACACTCTGGTAAGCTCCTGTGATTGTCATTTTATTGAAGATCAAACTCGATCAACACATGAGAAGTTTGGTACTTTTATTAATGTTTTGGAGCGCTGCAGGCACACTGCGTTTCTCATTAGATGTCGAAATATGGGGAGCAAGAAGCAACCACGTAATATACACTGGTTTAATCAGAATTTGCGAAATTTGAGAAGAAGTTTGCATTTTATCAGTGAATGTTGTCAACACCATCCTGATAATGAACAACTTAGAGCGGAACGAAATAGAATGCGTGCACTGTATCGGGCCGAACTTAGATCAGCTAAAATCAGTGCGAATGACAGATTCATTAGTTCCTCATCTAACTCGACAAAAGCAATGTGGAAGGTATTCAATGATACCAGGATGTAGAATCCAATCTGTGATAAGATCTGTGATACTAATGCTAGCCAACTTAATGAGTTTTTCTCTTCAGCTGCTAGTGGGGTCTGTGATGATATTCCAAAATGTGATATAGATCCTTTGTTTTATTTATACAACAATTTTAACATGTCTCGTAATGTGTCCACATATTTTAATTTTACCGGAGTGTCAAGCACTGTTGTGCGTGATGCTATTAATAATATTAAGTCATCCAGTTCAAGAGATATATATGACTTCAATATTAGTATGATTCGATCAATAGTTGACCTGATTGTGCTTCCTCTCACGAGACTGATAAATCAATGCATAGAATCCTCTACCTTTCCGGACTGCCTTAAGGTTGCTAAGGTCGTTTCTATTTTTAAGACAGGCGATGTAAATGAGCCTAGCAGTTACAGACTCATTGCATTAACACCAATTTTGGGTAAAGTTACTGAAAAAGTTTTTCACCAACAACTGTATGGATATTTTGAAGCATGTCAACTTTTCATGCCACAACAGTTTGGCTTTCGAAAAGGCATGTCAACGAATGATGCAATTTTAAATCTTACTTCTAAGTGCTTGGTTGGTTTCGATGACAGGAAGTATCAACGGGCGGTTTTTTTGGACCTGTCAAAGGCGTTTGATTGTGTGTCCCATGATATCTTACTGCGTAAGTTATATATGTACAATATACATCCAAATAGTTGTAGACTAATTCTGTCATACCTATCGGGAAGATGCCAGTGCTTATCGTTAAAAGGTGTACAATCGGCATTGCTCGGCGTCCATATTGGTGTCCCTCAGGGTTCTATTTTGGGACCCCTATTATTCTTAATATATGTTAATGATTTTTCATCTGCCGTTTTGAGTGATGTTGTAATGTATGCCGATGATACGGTTTTGTTAAGTTCGGCTGATAGTCTACAGGAGAGCGAAGAGTGCATCAGAAGGGCACTAGGGGAAGCCAGTATTTGGTTTTCCTCAAATAAACTAAAACTCAATGAGTCGAAAACTGTGCATATGATGTTCTCCCTTAGGACGCTTACATTAAATACTGAATTTTCAGAAAGTGCAAAATACTTAGGCATGCGCATTGACGATCATTTACTGTGGCATGTTCAGGATGGGAAACTGGCATCAAAATTGAATAGTTCTATTTTTGTGTTGAGAAATTTAAAGAACAATGTCTCTGCGGATTATTAAGAATTGCATATTATGCTCTTTTTCAAAGCCATATGATGTATGGGCTAATGTCTTGGGGTCACTCAAATATTTTAAATTCAATATTTTCGTTACAACGTAGAGCAATTCGAGTTATCGTTGGTGCAAACTACCGAGCCGATTGTAGGAACTACTTTGTCAATTTAAAACTACTTACCCTGCCCTGCTTGTACATACTAGAATGTGTCATGTACGTCAGAAAAAATTTAAACTTATACAACTTGCATAGAGATATTCACCAGCATGACACACGTACGAAAAACAATGTGTATCCTAAAGAAAACAGACTGTTACGTACCCAAACAGGAACAACTTTCTATGCAATTAAATTCTTCAACGCGCTACCACAGAGTGTGCGGCAACCTGACGTAAAAGGTTTTAAATCTCAAGTGAAAGTCACTCTATTGCGCGAAGCATTTTATACATGGAGCGAGTTTGAAATATATGCAGGGTAGGACTGGAACCAGCCAAGCTAGATTATAAGTTTTATTGTATTTTTATTTCTTTAATGTATGCTATTACTTGTATGACCGTTTTGATTTGTTTTTGATGTGTAATTTAATTTGACCTGTGTAAGACATACTAGTGTCAGACGCATTAATAAAATTATTATTATTATTATTAAATTGACACTTCACACTAATAATAACTAGTTCTTTAAATTTTTGTCCGCACTTCATATATGGCGCCGGTAACCGTATTTCCTGCGCCGATTTTGCTGGTCCCATCCGCCCCTGATTATTAATATAAACACTTTTTTTGCCAATATTTAAGGGGTCATGATTTTAGTTCAACTTCGTTCGGAAGCGTCCAACTAAAATAATTTTCTTTGAATAGAGTTTATTATGCATTTAAATTCTTTAACACAATCTGTTGGAATATTTTAGAAATTAACTTTTTTTAAATTACACCCTGTGTATATTATTTAGAATGAATAAGAAGAAATTATATTTCAATAAATTAAATGAATTTTAATGTTTTCCCATTTTCATTCTTATATGAAATAAAAATAGCCACTAGTCATAAATTTTATATTTCTCGTCTTTATTATCTTCAAAATAAATGAATTTCGGGAAGACCATCGATATGAATTCCTTATATTATAAAAGAACATTTGCGCATTAATACCATATTAGATTTAATTGACCCATTGTAAAACTGTTACCTACTCAAAAGTATATTTCTGATTTAATGAATTCCCTAGTTATAAGACAATTTATTCCCTGTTATGAAACTTATAATTTGATGTAAGTCGACTAACAAAATAATTATTTCTACTCCCTTAAAAGAAAGTAGGCACTTTCGTCCCTCATACCAGGGTAGAAAGTTCTACTTTTCCTCTCACGGGAGGCAAACAACTTTGCCTCCCTTGAATAATACTCAGAATAGAAATATTAAATAGCTGTAATAATAGTGTATGGTATTCTTTTATTGATAGCGCTAAGGGTTACATTAACCGTGAGTAGTTAGGCAACACCGATTCCACTTCACCCCCCGCGAAGTTTTCGATTCATAATTCATAATTCATAATTCATTTTATTCATGCTCTAGATTACAAACAAGAAGCCTTGCACAAGTCAGTCAATAAATACACAAAAAATTGCAAAACATAAAATACAAAAAAAAGACATATATACAGGGTCCGTAATTTCAGCTCCCGTCTTCAATAGCTCAGTTACTAATTGAGTTAGGATTTTGATATTTTCCAGACTTCAGTTGCTTTCTAGGGTGTATTTCAGGAAAATATTTTTGATTATACAGGGTGTCCCAAAAAAGTGTGACGTCATCATGATGTATATTTTTAGATTGCATGGTATATTTTTTGTTACTTATTTGGGTGCCTCTTATAGATGAATACATACCCATAAAATTTGATTGAAATCGGTTTAGTGACATTAGCACAAAAAAAAAATAACTGAAAAAAATCAGTTTTGCACCATTGGTTAAGAAATTAATAAGGGATAAAAATAGTGCCTCGTTAATAAAACCATACAAGGTACTCATTAAATAAGGTCTGACAGTTGCGTTAACCAAGTTTTATTGATATGCATTATACAGAGTGTCCAAAATTTAGTGTCAAACTTTTCAAATTTTAAAACACTTTATTTTTCTTATTTTAAATTGGAACCCCAGTATATTTTTATGTAATTCCATGCGGAATTAAAAGACAACCATTTTTCCTAATTACCACCCTATCTCAATTCCTAACACATTCAAAGATATTTGCAGAAAACTCGTTTTATCAACAATTCCAATGGCCATTTTAATTAATCAAAATCGAAGGTGGGTTTGAAAAACAATTTATTGACATTAAAGTGTAACAAAGCGACAAGAGCCATTGTTGACTGAAGTAATATAAAAGTTTAAAACTTATTTAGCTACGGTCTTTATACCCAAGATACCAAAATTACTTTTTGTCATGGAAAATATGATTTTCATAATATGACAAATATAAATAACAAAAAATATACCATGCAATTTAAAAATACACATCATCATAAAGTCACACTTTTTTGGGACACCTTGTATAATCAAAAATATTTTCCTAAAATACGCCACAGAATGCAAGTAAATTCTGCAAAATATCAAAATCCTAACTCAATTAGTAACTGAGCTACAGAAGACGGGAGGTGAAATGACGGACCCTGTATATATATATATATATATATATATATATACAGGGTCCGTCAGTATATATATATATATGTATAAAGTATACAACTATAATAACTCCACAACCATGCAAAAGCACTGGTTGTTTGTGTCTTAACACATTAAAATATACAAGCATACAACAAGTAATAAAAGAAAAAAAAGAAACAGCCACGTCATCCATGCTAGTTCAAACTAGTTAAAATTGGAAGAGTAAAATTCCGCCAAGTTGTACGGCTCCATTTCGCACAACAACTCAAACAGACCCCTTTTGAATTTATTGCTGTCCGATACACACTTTATGGTTGCTGGTAGGTGGTTGAAAATCTTCAGTATAGCATAATGAGACCTTTTGCCGAATTTCGATAGCCGATGTTTCGGCAAGCTAAATAATTGGCCATGCCTCGTGTTGTGACATGACACCATCACGTTGTTATCAAATTTCTGCCTGTGTTTCAGGAGAAACTTGACGCACTCATAGATATACATTCCATGGACTGTGAGCATCCTGCCCTTTCTGAAAATACCTCTGCCGGAGCCACTGAAACCTAGCTTATACATAATTCGTACTGCCCGTTTTTGCATCTTAAAGGCTCCCTCCACTGCAACACTGTTTCCGCAGAACATCAGACCATATCGCAAGTGGGAGTGGATATTAGCGTAGTAAAAAGGTTTCGTTATGTCTAAATTTGTGGCCTTCACCAGAACACGCAGCCCGTAACAAGCCCTACTCACTCGGTCACAAACCAATGCAACATGGGAGGAGAAAGACAGTGTCTCATCCAGGATAATTCCTAAGAACTTCGCTTCGTTCATAAACTCATACTCACTATTGTTGAAGCTTATTGTCGCAGGCGTTTCCTGGTAATGGCTCGCTTTAAAGAGAATGCACTTGGTTTTATCATTATTTAAGACCAAACTGTTGTCAGCAAACCAGTTTTCCACTGACACCATGGTCTCATTTCCTAACTGCACCACATCCTGGAGAGTATAACCCTGTAGCAGTGCATTTGTATCGTCCGCATAATTCAACAGTTTACTCTTTGACATTAGGTCATTTGGCATGTCATTCATATATATGACAAACAGAAGAGGACCAAGAATGCTCCCCTGCTGTATACCCCTCGTAATATTGAGTTCACTTGAACTGGCGAACGCTCCCTGAAAATTGTTCAGATAAGTGTAGTGCACCCTTCCCTCTAGATACGACCTAATTAAATCATGTGCGACACCTCTAATACCATACTGGTAGAATTTTTCCAGCAGTCTTGGATGGTCGATGCAGTCAAACGCTCTCGACAGGTCCAGAAAGATGCCACATGCAACTTCACGGCCTTCCAGTGCCATTAGGATCCAATTGATATATTGGAACAGTGCCGTTTCCATACCCCTTTGTTTTATAAAACCATGCTGGGACTTTGAAAATAGATCATGTTTAAGGAAAAAGTCTACACAGCGTGCGTGTATAACACGTTAAAATATTTTTGAAAATACGGGCAGGAGGCTTACTGGGCGGTAGTTGCCCAGCTCATTAGAGTCGCCCTTCTTATAAATTGGGATTATCTTTGCCCGCTTGAAGTATTCAGGGCAGACACCGGTTTCCATTGCTGAGTTTATTATATTACATAGAGGACTTGTGATATGTTCAATGCAATTCTTTATAACTGAGATGGGTACTTCATCATATCCCGAACTCTTCTTGTTTGGAATAGCGATTACAATTGCAGTTATTTCCGGAATACAGGCTGGGTGTAAGAAAATGGTGTGCTTGTTGAATGGAACTGTTGATTCATCTGTGCCGGTGTTATTTCCTGATAACGGTGTTAGTTTTACTGCTATTTCATTAAAATATTTGTTAAAATCATTTGACAGTGCATGAAGGTTCGAGTGTTGCGGAAGTTTGAGGGTTTTTTGCTTACCAGTGGCGTCGATTATGACATCCCATGCTGTTTTCGACCTGTTCTGTGAATGTAACATTTTGAGTTGAATGTGTCTATTCCTTTCCTCAGTGAGCAGCCCATTATATAATTTCGGCTGATTTTTGAAGACTGGGATGTATTCGGGTATACATGACGATAGGGTTTGATACAATAGCAGAGTTTTCCTCGTAGATTTGAGTATATTGGAATGATAGATCTTCTTTTTCTTACAATCTGCAATAGGTTGCAGAGGAAAGCTCTCATTAAAATGTGTCAGAAATGTATTTATAAAATGAACGAATTTATCATTCACTGATGCGTTAACATGGACTTCCGCGAAAGTTTCTTGTTCCATCATCGCACAGAACCGATTAATATTCCCAGCCGAGTAAATTCTTTTCTTAACAATTGGTGGGTTTATGTTTGTGTTGCCGTGTATATTATATTTAAGAAGTTGTGCTTTATGGTCGGACAGAGCTGTATTTAGCACTTGAGCCGCACAGCCCGACGTTACATTTGTGATTATATTGTCGATACAAGATTTTGACTCTTGCCAACTCTTGTTGACTCCGTGACCAAATAGTGAAGATCATACGAATTTAAAATTCCCTTAAAACTGTTGCTAACATTACTTATTTTTAAAATGTCTATATTGAAGTCCCCGACCAGAAAGAAAGGCCCCTTACGGATGCTCAACCTGCGCAGTAAGCTCCAATCGATCCTCAAAGGTGCCTATATCGCCTGTGGGGGGTCTGTAAACCACGATGATAGTGATTGTTGTGCCATTAAAGTTGATTAAAATTAATTTAATCCGCGGTTTAATCGAACTTTTGATTCGCGTAAGTAAAGCAATTTGGGGGTAATTAGAGCATTAAAGCGGCGGATTCGCGTTTTAATGGGATAATCGCGGTAATTATCCGCGGTATTTGCATACAATTGCTCTAATTACGCAATTATCCACGGTATTTGCATACAATTGCTCTAATTGCGCCAGCTATTCCGCGGTATTTGCATACAATTGCTCTAATTACGCCAGCTATTCCGCGATACTTACATTATGGTGATTCGGGCAAGTGCCGGCCAACATTTGTCAATTTTATCATTACGAGGATCATAAATTGAATTCTAATGGGCTTCGAGTACTTGACAGGCTCATTCCTGTCGGGTTAACATGGGTGCCCCCACTTCCACCGATGCTTATTTAAACGCGAAGATGTTAGAACTCGATCCATTCGCATCAACACAGTTCCGCTGCATACATCTATCTACGAGTTGATCCTTAATTTAAACTCACCGTTCAACATACAGCCATAATCCAGTGCCCGGCCAGTTTCGAATAGGTAAGTGCTCATTTATATTAAATTAAATATCCGCGGGCCCCAATTTAAATAAAAATTATTAGTGCACCGGTATAAACTTAATCGATTTAAATGCATTTTCCTGGATATATAGCAGATGCCTCACATCGTAATTTAATGTAGCTTTTGAATCAGCATGAATTAATAGTGTGTATTTTATTGCTCGCAGATATGGAGTTTGTAAGCAGCTTGAATAAGATTGGAGAGCTAAAAGCTACCATCAAAATCGGCGAACTGCAGCAGGACGTTCACTATCGCATCATCGAAGGCAGGAAAATAACCACCAAATTTGGCGAGAAGCAAACGGTCGAGCTGGAGCAGGGGATCCTATTCCTACCGAAGCGTTTCAACAGCATCAGTAGCGATGAGTTTGGGGAGGCAGTCGCACGCGGTCTGTACATCAGCAGGAGATCGGACAATGGACTGTCATTTGAGAGTGATGAAGAGAGAGCTGCGAGATAGGACGCTGATGCTAAAGTATAAGATCGATGAAATCAGTAGGATGGTCGAGATGCGCAAACTCACGAAACAAATGACGAAGCTAAAATTTTATGATTAAAATATTTCTGTAATATATCTAACTAAGCAGCACAATAAATCAATAAATAAATAATAAGAATAATATACAGGGTGTAACAGAAATACGTGTGTTAATTTTAAACATTGGTAGAACTCGTTATATAAAACATTTTTTCTATATGTTCTTTTTCAAAATTTGCAGGTTTTTTTTACATTTTTTTGCCCCCTAATTTTGACTGAACGAGCCGTTCTCAGGTACTGTCACTATAATTGTCAAGTGAAGTTTATTTCAAAATGCCAAATTTTCATTTTCATCAAGAATTAACCGATATTGTGTTGGTATATGCCCGAGCCTTTGGAAATGCCGCAGAAGCCCGTAGATTGTACTGTGCACAATATCCTGAACGTGTTTTGCCTAACAGGCAATGATGTACCTTTATGACACCGTTGCCACCACAACAAAAGATGTTATCGCTGCACACCTTTAACCATAGGCGGGTACGCGTTTTAGTAGATAAACTAGAACATATTTTAAATCAGTTTAACGTTGGTTTTTGAAAAAAAAACAAATAGAAAAAATGTTTTATTTAACGAGTTCTACCAATGTTTAAAATTAACACACGTATTTCTGTTACACCCTGTATACTGATTCAACACTAAATTTTCCTACAATGCAAGAGAGAGTGAGCAATCGAGTAGCCGCGCAAGCGCAACATCGAAATCAACAATCAGATGGCAGCATTAAAGATAAGTGACAGTGCAAAGAGATGGGTCGCATCGATATCTTAATGAAGAGGTTTGACCGAGAATTCACATTGGAGGAGACGCTTCTGGGCGGCTCTACATTCCCACTCAATAAAGCCCAAACAAAGCACGTGAGCATTGGGATAAGTCCGACTGCGGGTTTCATACCCATCGTCAAAATATGGGGTTCATTCACCTCGATATTCTTCACAGCGGACGAGTGGAAGCAGTTTACCACGCTCGACATTGGAGGATTGACAGAACCCATATCGATGAACCAGTTTGAGATATATAGAGCGGCCTCACTGTGGATCGAACAGCGGGAGTTCAAGATAGCTCTGTCCGAAGAGGCTGTACATACCCTGGTGCGCATTAAAAAGCTAGTAGACTCTAAATTGGATATTTTATCAGAGTGCGCGTTTAAAGACTATTATAATGGCCTGCTATATACATGCGCAAAAATGAATACTGGAGATTTAATGGAAATATTATGATATTAATAGCTCCACATCAAAAATTGTTTCGAGCACAAATAATGTTAGAATATTTATGTATGTCTAATGATGCTATATTGTCAACATTGAAAGTTTAAAATAAATATCTCCTATATCTAATTATGTGGCTTATTAACCACCAGCAATAAATAGAGAAAAATAAAAACAACGGATAATAATAATACATATTTATTGCTCATCATGTTACATCTCTATCAGGGAATTAAATATATTACAATACATTTGTACTATCTATCCAGGAATTAAATACATTATCATGGCCCAGCCACTTGACAAAGACTTTGCTGCCCTTCCGCTTCAAGACCTTCTCAACGAGGTAGGTATCAGGTTGTTTCGTCAGCTTGTAACGCGCTCCGCCCCAATTGCACAACACAACCGTGGCGGCTCTTATTACATTACGTTTTGCCTGGGTCGGCCAAGGTTCGGTTTAATATTGTCTTTAATTTACTTGGTACTGAGAGGGCGAGGGTTCTAAATCAATGAGTAAACACAGAAATAATAGATATATTCTCGATAAAAAGGAAGTAATGTTATAATAACTAAAATTAACTTCTGCGGTCGTCGCTCTAGGGGCGGGTTTCTCCTTGCGGCACCCTCGTCTTGCGGCTCCCGGTGCTCCTCTGAAGGCTCTCTGGACAGGATCTGGCTCTTAGCTCTCAACAATGAAAACGGTTAAATACTGTTCGGATTTGGCGGTACGGTACAGGGATCCGATAGGTAGCTCTGTTAATTACGGTTAATCACAAGAGAAATGTTAAGCTCATCCGTAATTCCGAAGAACCAACGGGAAAGCTATTAGACAGATTCCGCGGCTCGGAAGCTAGCGGGTACATCTATCTAATTACAGGGAAGCGGGGCAGGTTAATTACAAGAGGACTGGCTGGTATTAGAGCCTTTTCTGTCGGTACGATGTGTTTCCACTCGTTCCCGGCGGAGAAGTGATTTTCGTGGTCCAAATCCGGGCTTTATATACTGGCGCGGACAATAGGTCATGACGTCCAGGCCATGTGTTCGTATGAATAGCTCGCATCACCTATTGTTCAGGATAGCGCGGCGCCGTGTTTCTTTATTGGAGAGCGCTCCTGAGAAATTACTTCCTTATTTAAAGATGATGATATAATTTCTCAGGGGCGCGCCGTTACATTCTTCTCTTACCTCGGGGTGGAGGGTGTTACCGGTGGTATGGTTCCAAGTCCTAGTCGGTTGGGTTTGGTCCGGGTTATCCTTGTGTATTTTCCGTTGATGCGAATGTAAGTTCGTTTTCGCCGTTTTGATTTTAAAATTGGGAGGATGACGGGGATTGGCGGTTTGACGGGCTTAATGGGCACAACATTGCTTGTGTCTGAGGTTGTTGTCCAGGCCGGTACCTTGAGTCGCAACGGGGTTTGGTTCTTTTTTGGTGATGATGGAGGCCGGGGGTCCGTCGTCGGTTTTTGAGAAGGTGGTGTTGACGCTGGGGGTGTAAGCGGTATTGGTGTGAGCGGCGGAGGGGGCGTGGAGGGAAAATTGAGAATTTCGAGCAGAAGTTCGTCATCCGGTGGTGCCCCATAATACAATTCTAGAACGTCGTCTAGAGTCGGGGAGCTCTGGCCGTTGTGCGGTTTCCCGGGCGTCCGGTCGGGTGTTTGTAAAAGCTCCTCCAGGCTGGGGACGTCAGTGTAGGCCTCGGGGACTGTGGCGTTGTCCCTGGGGGTTACTGGGGCCGGCTGCCTACAGGCGCTTAGGGCCCATACCCCTGAGTACGCGGTGGCGAGTGGGCCGTTGGATGCAGGCGGCTTCCAGGGCCGGGTACGGAGCTGGCCCGGGCGGCGACGGATTACTTGCAGACCGTGATTGTTTGTTCGCATCTCGGTGGACTGGTAGGAATAGCAGGAAGATAATAGGGACACCTGTCGGGGAAGAAATATTTATTTGTTCCTTTGTTGAATTTTTAGGTCTTTAACGTGCACACGTGTGCTTTTGTCCGGCCTATCTATTTCCGCGATTTCCACAATAATAGGTGATAGAATTTTCGTTATTTGATGAGGACCGGAGAATTTTGGCGCTAATTTACTCATAAAGCCCTTGGCTGCGTCGGACAGCGGGTGGGTGCGGGCGTAAACGATGTCGCCTAGGGTCGGTTTGTATGGACGTCGGCGGAGGTTGTAGTGTTGCCTCTGTTTCTCGAAAGCGCGGCGTAGGTTTAGGCGAACTATTTCGTGGACTTCGGCGAGGGCATCCAGGTGGCGGCGATGCTCTTCAGGGGTCCTTGTCGGGGTTTCTGGTGGGTCGGTGATGGCTCGTAGCGAACCGGGGACGAGAAGCTCGCGTCCGTAATTTAGCATTGCGGGGGTGAATCCTGTAGAATCATGAACTTGTGTGTTCATGGCGAAGGTGTGACGTACCTGAAGGGCAATCAGCGCGGTAGGCCGTGGAGCGAGTGGAGGGTCACTTCGAAGCAGTGACGAGGGCCAGGCTCTCGGTGTCAGAGAGTGGGGGGGTTAAAAAAAGGCTCCACGTAATTTTAACCTCGTCCCTACTTCGTCGCAAAGGGAGGCTCCACCCTACCTGCGTGGGTGGACGGCAGACAGTCAGCGAAGTTCAGAAATCACGAACTGTCGCAACGGCTGACCATATGGCGCCAACACCACCAGATTTAAATCTCGCAGTGAGAATAAGAACTGAAAACTGAAAAGAATGCCCAATCGAGAAAACGTGGGGGGAACAAAAAATAACAGGTGTGAATTTTGTGGTGTAAAATATCGGCGTTTATTCACACAAACGACAGGACACCGTGCCTACGCTTCCTGAAATAAATACCTCCGTCCGCAACCCTATCACGCAGGGTTCACCATATTCGGCCGAATATCGCAAACTTCTAATCGCGCGATTCAAAGAGCCGTCGGAGCGACATTTTTCTTACACAAGCGCAAAACACGTACGGCACGAAACACGTAACGCAAATTTTACACAAAAGAAATAAACGATGTATCAAATGGAATTAAATTCAAATGAGAACAAAAATTAAATATAAAGATCAGGCCTGTGTTCCTGGTCTGCGACTTTGCTGGCGGGCTGAGCTCGGCGCCTGGGCGGGCGGCGGCCGATAAGCGTCGGGGACGCCGATCACTTGATTCCAGACCTCAGAGCAGGATGGTTGCTGCCCCTAGCCAAGAACTGGCTGGCTGAGCTACTTAGCCCTTACCCCGTAAAAAAAAACGCTCGGATGTTGTGAGCGTATGGATAGTACCTTGCCTTGTGCTCGGTGCCTCAATCCCCTCAAGGGTGGTTAAATGAGTCCCCGTTTATTATCCCGGAAACCGGATGGTGGTATACCAATTAAAACGGGACCTCTGGCATGTCTGCACTATCAGGAAGGCAACTCGTTTTTGTCTTCATGGCGGCGTTTCGCCGGCGATTTTAAAAACCACACACATATAGGAAACACGTCACCACAACAAAAAAAGTGTGAGTACGGTCGCCTACAGTGGAGGTCGGTGCGCCAAATTAATTATTAAAAGACAGTTTTTGTCGGTGGCAAAACCAGACCGTTACAAAGGTTAATTCGGGCAGAAATGCATCCCACGTACGCTGGTTCCCTCGACTTAATTGGGCAAGCATGGTGCCTATTACTTTATTAGCTCTTTCCACCGGGTTATTCTGCGGACTGTACGGGGGTGTAAATCGGTCTTGTCAAAGTCCTTATCATCACCCCTAACTAACATGGTGAAATATTTTCTAGGTGTAGGCAGCATGTCGTCCAGTAAATGTAAGAGCTCATCCCCTCTAGACGTCGTATCCATATATTGCTCATCGCCAGCCTCACTACCATACTCCGAAAACGATAGATTCCTCGTAGCCTTTAACTTGGCCGCATGACGTTGTGCTACTGCTTTCGGTGTGGAGCGTATAATAGGGGTTGCAGGTGTTGCCTGTAAAGCCGGGAGTATGACAGGCATAGACATGCTGGTTGCAGGTGGTTGAAGCAGAGCAGAACGTGCTGGAGGTGCTGTCCGTGGATAGGATATGTCGAATGTGCGCGGTCGATGTAGAGCAGAACGTGCTGGAGGTTAAGAGGAAATCACATGACAACGCGGTAAAAGTATTAAAAAATAAGTCCTGCATTTATCGAATGCGTTAGCCTATTAGCGGCAGTGTAAAGACAGGGACTATTATAATGATGTGAAAAAATGAGCACGCCCGATGTGATGGATAATAGGTTCGCATAAACAAGCACTAGTACAAATAATGTTATTTACATGTATAGTGATGCTGTATTGTCAACATTTGAATGTTTCAAACAAATGACTCTAATTAAGTGTTTTATCAGCCTACAATAAATAGAGAAATAATACGATCTCTTACTCATGCATATCCTCGAGTAGCTAGGAAACTGGATCTGTAATTCGTGCCTGCTTAATTACAGTATTAACTCTAATCGTCCGCTAGGTCATAGGTGCATTGATTTGTACTCCTGTCAGAACTTGTAGCTGGCAGGGCGCTCCTCCCTACCACATGAGTTTCGGGGGGCTATTTTTAAGCTTGATTTCTGCATACATTAGGGTAGTTCTCAGGCAGCAACGACGAAGCATGCATCCACCCAAGAGCACTAACATTCGTAGTCCTCCACATATTAAGAGAAGTAAGTACGCCGCTTCTAGCCAAATAATTATGAATAAATCATATATTTTATTGCTCCCAGATATGGACTTCGTAAGTAGCCTGAATAAGATTGGGGTGGTAAAAGCTTTAATCAAAATCAGCGAGCTGCAGCAGGATTTATTATTAAAAATAGTATTGTATATGTTTGCATGATTTTTCTTTATTTAATATGTTCTGTTCTCTCTATACACTATGGAGGGGTGAATAAAAATAAAGTTTTACATTGTATTATTATTTTTTATTACCATATAAAATATCAAGTACATACTCGTGACGGAGGAGCGGAGTGGCTTCGGGAGGAGCGGAGGGGCTGGTGGAGGGTACGGAGGGACTTCGGGAGGGGCGGAGGGTACGCCGGGGCTTCGGGAGGGGCGATGGGTATGGAGGGGCTTCGGGAGGGGCGGAGGGGCTGGTGGAGGGTACGGAGGGCCTTCGGAAGGGGCGGAGGGGCTGGTGGGGGGGCTTCGGGAGGGTCCGCATACTAGCACCCTGATTGTATTGGGTAGCAATTTGCTGTTTCTAGTGAAGCTCGGCTCGAATCCAGCACCCCTGTACATTGACCCATATTGATCACCTCTAGCGATTGTTGCTGCTTGACGACCTTCATCATATCAAACCTCTCACACCGCGGATGAGACTCTAGCTCACCACCTCCTTTTAATGTTTGCTGGTAATTACAGGTTCTCCCTGATCCATTCAAAGCATCCTTTTCGGTCTAAGGTTGGCTCATCGTGCCATTTGTTTGATGTTTAGTTTCATGCCGTTTGAGATTATCGCTTCTTGTAAATGTTCTCTCACAGTGCAAACACTTCAATAATCTGGCAGAATTAGTAGTCTTGTGTCTTTTCAATCCACGCAGCCAGCGGAAAGAAGACTCACATCTATTACACTTATACATGCTGATGGCTCGAATGCAACTGATATCTCTGTGACAGCCTCTGTGCCAGTCTCTCTTATATACAGGGTCCGTCATTTCACCTCC
This sequence comes from Othius punctulatus, assembly GCA_951805005.1. Taxonomy (NCBI): domain Eukaryota; kingdom Metazoa; phylum Arthropoda; class Insecta; order Coleoptera; family Staphylinidae; genus Othius; species Othius punctulatus. The sequence goes on from OX638138.1 coordinate 72,105,325, forward strand.
CGTCTTCAATAGCTCAGTTACCAATTGAGTTAGGATTTTGATATTTTGCAGGCTTCAGTTGCTTTCTAGGGTGTATTTCAGGAAAATATTTTTGATTATACAGGGTGTCGCAAAAAAGTGTGACGTCATCATGATGTATATTTTTAGATTGCATGGTATATTTTTTGTTACTTATTTGGGTGCCTCTTATAGATGCCTACATACCCATAAAATTTGATTGAAATCGGTTTAGTGACATTAGCACAAAAAAATAAAATCGAATCACTTTTCATTCACTCATATTTTATTTTTTTGGGTCGAAACTGTAACAGATATCAAAAACTATAAAGATACAAAAAAACTTAATAATGAATACCTGCGTCCGATTTTTTTTAAATTGATTTGCTTTTGTCATTAAAAAATATGAATGTATTAATGTTGGCCTCACTTGTTTTATACACAACCGGTCTTGTGATAATAACAATATTATGTCAAAATATGAGTTATACCCGTATAAAGTGTCATACCAAACACCCAAATCAATGTAAACTTTATCTTTTTATAAGCAAATTTTGTTTTTTTTAAATTAACTTTGAAGCTGAATTCTATCTAAACCAAACGCATTTGTATATAGATATGTTTTGTTAAATCGTCTTTTTTTGATCCCAGTAATCTGTGGTTAAGCCATTTCCACACAATTTAGAGACACCCAGTATATATACATATATATACATACATATATATATATATATATATATATATATATATATATATATATATATACATATATATATAAGTGATCGTTTCGTACCAAATAAATAACTTTTTAAAAAAAGGTTAAGTTTAATATGAGTTTATTTAATATTTTGAAACACCTAGCTCGTTTGGATGCAGATTCTAGACTGCGGATTAAAAATGAATACAATAATAGAATAATGTTTATAAACGAACAGTAACTGATTATAATATGCAACTCAAGTATCTAAATATATAATGAAATAATAAGATGTATAGTCTCTTAATTAATGGGTTGATTCAGGTGAACGTCAGTTAACTCCTCTCCCTTTAGAATTGTCATCCCTCGGAGGGCAAAAGTTGGTTTCGGTGGTGGTCTTCAGGTGATGGCCTTGATGTTTCTTCCTTTGGATCCTCTTGATAGTAATATATCCAACAACAGCTAGTATAATAATGTAGAGGGTTACACTCCACAAACTTGGGATCAGCATGTTAGATGATTCATCGAAATTTGGGGGTTGTTGAATTGCAGGAATTTCTTGGAAAGCCAATTTCTTCAAATTGATAGTAATTCCAGTGAACTTTGCTTTTGATAGTTCGATCCGTGGGTTGTCTATCAAAATGGGACTCCCAAGAGTATATTCCAAGAATCTGACTTGTCGGTTTCGGAATATAATCTCGTATCCATCTTCTCTTACCAAGAAAATTCCGGATAAAATTTTTGTTTGTGTCTCTCGATGGCATTTGATTTTGATTTCTTCTGGTATTGGGAATACCCCCAAGTATTGGTTTGCATCCATGATTAATTCTAGGTAGTTTATAGTAATGTTTAATTTTGTGTACTGACATTCTGTGTTGTCTCCATTCAGTACAATTCCTTTCTCACATTTAGCGTAGTGGCTCAATGTCAAATGATCAGGACATTGATAATATTTATTGTTCCGAGCACACAAGTGACTTAAAGCTTTAATTTCATTATTGTTTTTTGATTTTAGTAAATATTTAATATCGGGTATAATAGTCACGAACTCAGACTCAAATTTAGTTGGGATATGGTTCAAATGATATAATTCGAAATCATGCTCATAGTTAATCGGGATAGAAAGGAAGTAATGGATTTTCGAAATTTCTAATTTATATGTTACTTTAATTATTGATTCGAAATCGAATATATTTTCAGTTTTGGCTTCGAAGGGAAATTGTTCGTTATAATACAGAGAAATCTATTGAATTTCCATGAACAGTTCGGTCGATTCTATAATGGTTGGATGTAGTATTCCCAGTTTACAAAATAAAAGTGAGTTTTCAACGTCCCTCAATATATTCAGTATTATATTATAGAGTATTAACAGCTGATGGAACAAATCCTTTGCGAATAATATGTTTTCGTGTTTTATTTCGCTTTTTAGAATTTCATTTAATTTTAAAATTTTGCTCTGTAACATCATTTCATTGTGCTCTACATTTCTCAATGTATTATTAAATTTCTCTATAATTTGATTATTTACGCTATACCGCATTTTAAGCTGACTGTTAAGATTTCTCTGATTTAACTCTATGTGAGTTAAGATCTGATTTATTCTCTGGCCGTCGTTCGCGTCCAGATTTCCTGAAATTAACTTGACAACTGCTCCAAGACCGTCAATTAGTCCCCTTTCATGTCTACCTTTTCTAATTGATCGCGTTGTAATACCGGCAATTTTATTCTCAATTTCATCTTGGATATATTTCACAGTCTTATTATAACTATCGAATATTTTCACAATTTTTGTCACATTTTGTATTGTTGATAGTAAATGTGCGGACTGTGAGTTTAACTTCCCAAATTCTTTATATACTGGACTCAAATCATAATGATGTACAAACGTATGCTCGCTTCGTTGAAGTTTTGCTGGCCCGAGGTTTATAGGAACGATACCTATATTTTTCGTTACATTATTTATTTGTACTCCCTGCGCTAGCGCGATGATGACGGACCTGCAAGAGAGTTATCGGTTGTATTTGTGTTTAGGTACACATGTATAGTAGTGTTTGAATTTTGAAAAACATTTTGGAGCATTAGTTTAGTTAATTTCATTGTGATTTTGTAAATCTTTGATTTTCCTTCTAGGCCTTTTAATATTAGAAAGGTGGATTTGCTCTGCCACATTATGGTGTTTAGGATCAATTTTGGCTGTCTTCAATTCTTTATTAACTTCCTTAACAATTTCTTGTTTGTATTTGTTTTGTGTTTTTGCCTGTTTCTGTTTATTTTTTATAAACACTTTGTCAGGTATTTCGGGCAACGTTTCCCTGTTTTCATTATGTTTAGTAATAGTCTTTGTTTTATTTAGCAATAATTGTTCATTGATCGCCTGATACAGTAATTTAATCTTATCGCGGTGTTTTATAATATAGTTATTCACCAGCCTGCTTTCAATGTCAATATCGAAAGGACTATTGATATCTAAATGCCCTGAAATTATTTCAATTGGTTTCAATTTTGTAACTGAATGAATGGAGTTGTTGTATGCCATAAGTGCGTAAATTACTTTGTTTTCGACAGAGTCTCTTTTTACCATTTCCTATGTTCCTATGTTTTCCCATGTTCTATTATTGTAGAATGCACCCTTTCTACTATCCCGTTTGACTCCGGATGTTGTGAACTAATAAAGTGTAAATTTACTCCGTGTATTTGTAACAATTCTTTTACTACTGTATTCTTGAATTCCAAATGATTGTCAGAAATTACCTGTTCAGGGATGCCGTGGTGTGTAAAATGTCTAATTAAATTATTGGCAACTTCTACTGCCTGTTGGGAGTGCAGCTTATAAAGTTGAGTGTATTTAGAGAAAGAGTCTATTATGGTGAGGAATTTGACACCTTCTAAAGATACGGTATCGACATGCACAATCTCAAAAGGTTTTGTTGCAGTTGGTGTTATATTAAATTCTAATCTTAAAGGTCTCCTATCATACTTGCTAATAAGACAAATCTCACATTGATTTATGTAATTTAGTATTACGCGTCTTTGATCTGGCCAATAATATATTTTTTTTATTTGCGCTTCCGTTTCATCGATCCCTCGGTGATTCGTTTTCCCTTCATGATATTTTTTTATAATTCTAGTAATTTCTTCTTCATCTTCTATATCAGGCAACATTTCTGTGCATCTTATTAGGTCAGATGTAATATTTTTGAAATATGCTTGAATAGTTGTACAAAATTTTTCGTATACTTGACTTTCAAAGTATAAATGGTATTTTATATGCGGTGCTATATACGTTTTTATAAATTGAACAACTTCTTGTTCAAAATTAGATTTGGAAAATTGAACGGTTATTCGTTGTTTTTTGTTATCAAATAATGACCTAACTACTGGTATTGATGAAGCAAAGTTGACTTCAGAAATGATTATTTGATTATTTCCATAATTGACAGGTTTACTGGAGATGGGTATGGTAATAATAGGCTTTTCTACGTTTGAGTGTACAGTGGTATTAATACCTAATATTTCTTCAACATCTAGATCAGACAGCGAATCTCCGACTTGTGCTATTATGGATTCTAATGAGTCATTTATATTTATAGGTTCTTCTTTTTTACTTTCAATTACATTTACTTCCATTCGTGACAAAAAATCTGCATTTTTTTCATAATTCCTTTCTTATAGACGATCGTGTAATCATATTCAGAGAGTTTGAGTCGCCACCTAACTCATTTTGAATTTGGCTCTTTCATTGACATGAGCCATTGAAGAGGCTTGTGATCGCACACTATTTGAAAAGTTCTACCAAGCAAGTAGGGCCTAAAATATTTAACTGCCCATACAATGGCGAGAAGTTCTTTTTCTATAGTGGAATAATTAGTGGAGTCGTTTAACGTTCGACTTGCATATGCTATAGGTGGGTCTAAGCCAATTTTACCTTGTGATAACACAGCGCCAATAGCGAAGTTACTGACGTCTGTGGTCAGAATAAATGGTTTCTCAAAATCGGGATATTGGAGAAGGGGCTCGTTTGTCAAAACATCTTTGCAGAACTCGAAACAACTCTTATAATCGTCGTCATTAATATTAATAATTGCATTCTTTTTCAATCTTTTTGTCAGGGGTTTGGTTAATTTAGCAAAATCTTTTATAAATTTTCTATAGTAACCCAATAATCCTAAAAAGCCTTCAATTTGTTTGGTTGTTTTCGGAATAGTATAATTTTGAATAACTTTTATCTTTTCTGGGTTTGGTTTGACACCGTCAGGGGTCACTACATGCCCCAGATAGGCGACTTCTTTTCGCAAAAATTCTGATTTGTCTAACTGTATTTTTAGACTCGATTCCCTAAGACGATCGAACACTTCTCTTAATCTCTGTACATGCTCCTGCAAACTCGTACTGAATATAATTATGTCGTCCATGTAGACTAAACATTTCTCGTTCTGAATCTTTCTCAACACATTATCCATAACTCGTTGGAACGTGGCGGGGGCATTCTTTAAACCAAAGGGCATTCGTAAAAATTCGTAATGCCCATTTTCGGTATTGAATGCGGTTTTCGGCACGTCCCTTTCTGAAATTTCTACCTGATGAAACCCGGATGCCAAGTCTAACGTTGTAAAATATTGCGAACGACCTAACTTATCGAGCAAATCGTTTATATTTGGTAATGGGTATCGATCACTTATGGTTTTTTCATTTAATCTGCGGTAGTCGATTACTACGCGGCATTTTTGTTTTCCGCTGGCATCTAATTTTTTTGGGACAACCCAAATTGGTGACGACCAGGGGCTATGAGATGGTCTAATATATATTTTTTTTTAACTTATTTTCGATTTGTCTTTTGACCTCTAATTTATGAATGTGTGGGTATCGATACGACTTGTTATATATTGGCATTTCATCAGACGTGTTTATATTGTGTTTAATATTATTAGTTAATGTTAATCTTTTATTTTCTATATGAAAAATATCCGAGTATTCCCTAATTAAATTATGAATTACATTATTTTCTTCTTCATTCATGTTATCTGATCGTATTTGAGAAATATCGAAATCTTCCTTGCAATTTAACATATTCACATTGAATTCATTGAATAGTTGCCAATCATTTTCATTGATAGGTTCTACTATTAACGGTTTTTGTATTATGATACGTTTATCTACTTCAGTGGGGTTAATTATAGTGCACAATGCCTTACCATTTCTAACATGCACTGCACATTCGGGTATCTGTAAATTATTTTGATTTATATATGGAATAATTACATCGCCGTCGTTTACATTCTTTATTTTTATTTCAATCACTTTTTCGGACCTTGCGGGTACTACTACGCAATTCATACTCGCGGTTTCACGAACCTTACCATAATGTAATGGTATTTCACAATTTGGGGTTATCAGAGTGCCCCTTTCAATATCAATAACGGCTTTAATATGTCTTAAATTGTCTATACCTAACAAAACATCGAAGTTTGAATGAAAATCAAAGAGATAAACCTTAATATTCGCCCCTTGTGTTCTCAATAATTTATTTACAGGTATGACGGTACTATTCTTTCCATAAGTAGTACCATGTGCACTGGTTACTTGCAAAGGATCTACCCGAATGTTATTTTTGAAAAATCGTTTAGCAATATTTGGGTTAATAAAAGATCGCGAAGTACCCGTATCTATTAAAAATTTTAACTTATAATATGGATCGAATATATGGGGTAGTTGGCTTTCGTTATTTATTATACTCATTAAGTTGGGCGACCCGTCGACGGATCGTCCATGTCTAAAAAATTAGTTTCCTCGTGCGGCAATTTCTCATTAATAGTGTACAATTCTTCAACATTATAATTACGATTATTCGCGCGATTTTCGCGTGGTCTTTCCACCGTGTTTCTAGTTGAAATCGACATCGGCGTCGGTCTTGACTGACCTTGCGAATAATTTGGGAAATTGCGATTGGGACTTGGTCTGTTAACATTGTAATTTCTATTCTGATAAGAGTTGTTATTCCACGGTGTATTATAACTAGGTCGTGGAGTATTAAAGGCTGCATTGTTATTCGGAGTGAACGAGGGCCATTGTTATAATTATTGTAACGCGGCTGGAAATTATTGGCATTATATTTCCGCGGGCTAATTTTTGTCCTCTCAATTTTATTAATAATTGTTTCCAATTGAAAATCATTTGTTAGCATGTTTAGTGCTTCGTTTAAATTTTGTGGGTTTTTAACTCGCATCTGGGAGCCCACTGGTTCTCGCAACCCACGCAAAAGCACTCGTAATGCGTTTGCTCTGAAAAAGTTGTTAGGTATGAAATTTGTAAGTTCAATAGATGTTGCACTTTGTTAAAAAAATCGAAATGATTTTCACTGGAATTTTGTTTTAATATTGAGACTTCGTAATTTAATGTAAAATAATCGCGCTTGTCGCCATACGCATGAACTAACGCGGTTCTTAGATCTGCCCAATCGGTAATAAGGCATGAAGAAATGTTCACAGCTGCGTCTCGTTTTACTTTTGCCATAATACTTGATAACAGATATTCATTCTGGAAATCTTGTACATCCTGGTCATTATATAACTTATCTACTACTTTTTGGGCGATTTCTATAAACCTTGGTAATAATTCTACTTCTCCGTGGAAGTCAGGAATCATTCCAATATATTCTGGTTTTAATGGGAAAGCCATTATAGCGGGTATTCTATTAATAGGAAATCGGGATCTATCACGGTTTTCAGGTATTGAGTCTGGGTGCGTAACCCCTATTTCCAACGAGTTCATTAAGTTTGAATCAGGAGAAAAAAAAAGCAATCTATCAACTTGTGGTACTCACAATAATATTTTATCCATCAGAATATACGGTCTTCGGGATCTCAGCGGGCTGGTTGCTCGATGCGACGGTCTCGAAGTCCGGGTTCGTTTTTTTTTTTGGTAAATTCGTAGACACGAAAAGACGATAATTGGGCGATATTCTTTCGGCAATTATGTCCCCAAAAATCCATTGCGACTGCGCCAGTGATCGTTTCGTACCACAAAAATAACTTTTTAAAAAAAGGTTAAGTTTAATATGAGTTTATTTAATATTTTGAAACACCTAGCTCCTTTGGATGCAGATTCTAGACTGCGGATTAAAAATGAATACAATAATAGAATAATGCTTATAAACGAACAGTAACTGATTATAATATGCAACTTAAGTATCTAAATATATAATAAAATAATAAGATGTATTGTCTCTTAATTAATGGGTTGATTCAGGTGAACGTCAGTTAACTTATATATATATATATATATATATATATATATATATATATATATATATATATATATATATATATATATATATATATATATATATAAGAGAGACTGGCACAGAGGCTGTCACAGAGATATCAGTTGCATTCGATCCATCAGCATGTATAAGTGTAATAGATGTGAGTCTTCTTTCCGCTGGCTGCGTGGATTGAAAAGACACAAGACTACTAATTCTGCCAGATTATTGAAGTGTTTGCACTGTGAGAGAATATTTACAAGAAGCGATAATCTCAAACGGCATGAAACTAAACATCAAACAAATGGCACGATGAGCCAACCTAAGACCGAAAAGGATGCTTTGAATGGATCAGGGAGAACCTGTAATGACCAGCAAACATTAAAAGGAGGTAGTGGGTAGTGAGCTAGAGTCTCATCCGCGGTGTGAGAGGTTTGATACGATGAAGGTCGTCAAGCAGCAACAATCGCTAGAGGTGATCAATATGGGTCAATGTACAGGGGTGCTGGATTCGAGCCGAGCTTCACTAGAAACAGCAAATTGCTACCCAATACAATCAGGGCGCTAGTATGCGGACCCTCCCGAAGCCCCCCCACCAGCCCCTCCGACCCTTCCGAAGGCCCTCCGTACCCTCCACCAGCCCCTCCGCCCCTCCCGAAGCCCCACCGTACCCTCCACCAGCCCCTCCACTCCTCCCGAAGCCCCTCCGCCCCTCCGTCGCGACTTGATGTACTTGATATTTTATATGGTAATAAAAAATAATAATACAATGTAAAACTTTATTTTTATTCACCCCTCCATAGTGTATAGAGAGAACAGAACATATTAAATAAAGAAAAATCATGCAAACATATACAATACTATTTTTAATAATAAATCCTGCTGCAGCTCGCTGATTTTGATTAAAGCTTTTAGCATCCCAATCTTATTCAGGCTACTTACGAAGTCTATATCTGGAAGCAATAAAATATATGATTGATTCATAATTATTTGGCTAGAAGCGGCGTACTTACTTCTCTTAATATGCGGAGGACTACGAGTGTTAGTGCTCTTGGGTGGATGCATGCTTCGTCGTTGCTGCCTGAGAACTACCCTAATGTATGCAGAAATCAAGATTAAAAATAGCCCCCCGAAACTCATGTGGTGGGGAGGAGCGCCCTGCCAGCTACAAGTTCTGACAGGAGTACAAATCAATGCACCTATGACCTAGCGGACGATTAGAGTTAATACTGTAATTAAGCAGGCGCGAATTACAAATCCAGTTTCCTAGCTACTCGAGGATATGCATGAGTAATAAATCGTATTATTTCTCTATTTATTGTAGGCTGATAAAACACTTAATTAGAGTCATTTGTTTGAAACATTCAAATGTTGACAATACAGCATCACTATACATGTAAATCCCCTCTAACATTAATTGTATTCGAAGTGCTTGTTTATGCGAACCTATTATCCATCACATCGGGCGTGCTCATTTTTTCACATCATTATAATAGTCCCTGTCTTTACACTGCCGCTAATAGGCTAACGCATTCGATAAATGCAGGACTTATTTTTTAATACTTTTACCGTGTTGTCATGTGTTTTCCTCTTGACCTCCAGTACGTTCTGCTCTACATCGACCGCGCACATTCGACATATCCTATCCACGGACAGCACCTCCAGCACGTTCTGCTCTGCTTCAACCACCTGCCACCAGCATGTCTATGCCTGTCATACTCCCGGCTTTACAGGCAACACCTGCAACCCCTGTTATACGCTCCACACCGAAAGCAGTAGCACAACGTCATGCGGCCAAGTTAAAGGCTACGAGGAATCTATCGTTTTCGGAGTATGGTAGTGAGGCTGGCGATGAGCAATATATGGATACGACGTCTAGAGGGGATGAGCTCTTACATTTACTGGACGACATGCTGCCTACACCTAGAAAATATTTCACCATGTTAGTTAGGGGTGATGATAAGGACTTAGACAAGACATTCGGCGTAGTCTATAATAGCCATGCTGGAGGATTTCATCTGGGTAACTCAGCCATTATCCCAGATGGGGAGGATCTTTTAGTCGGGCGAAGCATCTATGCGGGGACCCCTGGCCTCTACGATCTGATTTTTAGTAAGAAGCCAAAATCATTTAGCCACACAGATGTAATCAATTATGCTGATATCATCAATAAAACCAATATAGCATATTCCAATTTCGATGATAACAACCGCGTTCGAGCAAATAACTCACATAAATATAAGAAGTTTATCGCGCCTCTATTAAACAGCGTGAGTTCGCCAGCTCTAACTAGATCCCGCGCTAAAACTACTGGAGGTCTAGGGTTCGACTCTGAGATGCAGTGCGACTTAAAAACCCCCGTACAATACCGCTATTGGGATAAGATAGAAGAGCTGGTGGATAGGCTATATCTGCTACATGCTGCTAGGAATGCTGGGAATAGCAGCGTCGGTAATAAGATTCTGGCTATTGAAGAGGAGCTCCGCGAAGCTGATGTAATTGAATCAAACGAACGACATGTGCGCTACCTGCTTAAATATACGATGAGCGTCGACAAGTTCGGACGTTTCTTTAGAGCGGGAGGCACGCGAAAATGCTCTCGAGGACGCGATGGCGTAGGATATATGCTAACGTCGAGCGGTCAGTATGATTTATATAATAGACGTCTCACACGCATAAAGGAGCCCGCGGATTTGGACGATGCGGCTAGCAGGAGGTTCGTGGAAGATTCTTTGAACAAGATGGAGGCTGATATTTTAGAGCGTGCGGCTAGTGCTGCTCGCAAGAAACTGGCACTTTATTCGCAGCAGGAGGAAAAACTGCAGGCTAATGATGCATCTAATGTGTGGGAGTTATCTATCCTGCAAAAGCAGGAGGAAGATACGCTGCATACTTATGGCGCTACTATTAATCAGGTATTGGATGCTCTGAAGAAGCAGCAGGAAGAAAGACTACACATTCATAATGTGACTGCTGTTCGTGAGTTAGACGATCTGAAGAAGAAGAGTGAGGATAGCGATGTAAAGCTGAAAGAGATGGTGTTCACCAGAGTTGTTCAGTTGTCAGCTGAGAGAGAAAAACTTCAGGCTTATGGCGCTGCTTTTAAGCAGGAGTTGGATGATGCGAAGAAGCAGCAGGAAGAAAGAATGCAGGCTCACGATGCGCTTGTTATAGGCGAGTTAGCCGACCTGAAGAAAACGCGCCAGGATGATGATGTACATTTACGAGAGCTGATACATACCAAAGTACAGCAGACTATAAGAGAGAGCAGACGTACTCCGGGCGTCACTCCTCGCAAGCCCGTAGCCGCACCTAAATAATGAGTGTTATTAAGAGCGGTATCGTTGATGAGCGCCATAGACCCGCCAGTGTTAACTTTGGGAGAAGGAGGACTATCATTAAAGGTCTTGATGATCTATGGCAAGCTGATTTAGCAGAATTCTCCTTTTACGCTCGAGATAATAAGGGGCACAGATTCATTCCGGTGGTGATTGACTGTTTCTCCAAGGTCCTATGGACTCGACCACTAAAGGATAAAACTGCTAAATGCGTTAGTGCCGCTTTCGCTGATTTTTCGCGGACGTCGTACTCCGAAGAATTTGCAGAGTGACAATGGTACTGAATTTTACAACTCTACGATGAAGGCGCTGCTAGCTAAATATAAAGTGAATCATTATTCATCCTACACTAAAATCAAGGCATCCATGGCTGAGCGCGTGATACGTACTATAAAAAATAGTCTTTATCGATCGTTTAGTCTGAGGGGGACATATTCATGGATTCTCACCGATGCCACCGCCGAATATAATGTCAGGAAACATCGTACTATTGGCATGAGACCCTGTGACGTCACCAAGAAGCATGAACCACATCTTCTAGATACCGTTTATTCGCACGTTAAAATGTCCGGTGTGTGAAAGTTTAGCGTTAATAATGTAGTTCGAATAAGCAGGCGGAAAGCGTTATTCGAGAAGGGGTATACGCCAAATTGGTCGGCTGAATTATTTAAAATTAAGCATGCTCGAATCACAGATCCTGCCTCATATCTGCTCGAGGACATGCATGGGACCCCCCATACGCGGAGCATTCTATAATGAAGAGCTGCAGCTGACGAAACATCCTGATACCTACCTCGTTGAGAAGGTCTTGAAGTGGAAGGGCAGCAAAGTCTTTGTCACGTGGCTGGGCCATGATAATGTATTTAATTCCTGGATAGATAGTATAAATGTATTGTAATATATTTAATTCCCTGATAGAGATGTAACATGATGAGCAATAAATATGTATTATTATTATCCGTTGTTTTTATTTTTCTCTATTTATTGCTGGTGGTTAATAAGACACATAATTAGATATAGGAGATATTTATTTTAAACTTTCATATGTTGACAATATAGCATCATTATACATACATAAATATTCTAACATTATTTGTGCTCGAAACAATTTTTGATGTGGAGCTATTAACATCATAATATTATCCATTAAATCTCCAGTATTCATTTTTGCGCATGTAAATAGCAGGCCATTATAATAGTCATTAAACGCGCACTCTGATAAAATATCCAATTTAGAGTCTACTAGCTTTTTAATGCGCACCAGGGTTTGTACAGCCTCTTCAGACAGAACTATCTTGAACTCCCGCTGTTCGATCCACAGTGAGGCCGCTCTATATATCTCAAACTGGTTCATCGATATGGGTTCTGTCAATCCTCCAATGTCGAGCGTGGTAAACTGCTTCCACTCGTCCGCTGTGAAGAATATCGAGGTGAATGAACCCCATATTTTGACGATGGGTATGAAACGCGCAGTCGGACTTATCCCAATGCTCACGTGCTTTGTTTGGGCTTTATTGAGTGGGAATGTAGAGCCGCCCAGAAGCGTCTCCTCCAATGTGAATTCTCGGTCAAACCTCTTCATTAAGATATCGATGCGACCCATCTCTTTGCGCTGTCACTTATCTTTAATGCTGCCATCTGCTTGTTGATTTCGATGTTGCTCTTGCGCGGCTACTCGATCGCTCACTCTCTCTTGCATTGTAGGAAAATTTAGTGTTGAATAAGTATATATTATTCTTATTATTTATTTATTTATTTATTGTGCTGCTTAGTTAGATATATTACAGAAATATTTTAATCATAAAATTTTAGCTTCGTCATTTGTTTCGTGAGTTTGCGCATCTCGACCATCCTACTGATTTCATCGATCTTATACTTTAGCATCAGCGTCCTATCTCGCAGCTCTCTCTTCATCACTCTCAAACGACAGTCCATTGTCCGATCTCCTGCTGATGTACAGACCGCGTGCGACTGCCTCCCCAAACTCATCGCTACTGATGCTGTTGAAACGCTTCGGTAGGAATAGGATCCCCTGCTCCAGCTCGACCGTTTGCTTCTCGCCAAATTTGGTGGTTATTTTCCTGCCTTCGATGATGCGATAGTGAACGTCCTGCTGCAGTTCGCCGATTTTGATGGTAGCTTTTAGCTCTCCAATCTTATTCAAGCTGCTTACAAACTCCATATCTGCGAGCAATAAAATACACACTATTAATTCATGCTGATTCAAAAGCTACATTAAATTACGATGTGAGGCATCTGCTATATATCCAGGAAAATGCATTTAAATCGATTAAGTTTATACCGGTGCACTAATAATTTTTATTTAAATTGGGGCCCGCGGATATTTAATTTAATATAAATGAGCACTTACCTATTCGAAACTGGCCGGGCACTGGATTATGGCTGTATGTTGAACGGTGAGTTTAAATTAAGGATCAACTCGTAGATAGATGTATGCAGCGGAACTGTGTTGATGCGAATGGATCGAGTTCTAACATCTTCGCGTTTAAATAAGCATCGGTGGGAGTGGGGGCACCCATGTTAACCCGACAGGAATGAGCCTGTCAAGTACTCGAAGCCCATTAGAATTCAATTTATGATCCTCGTAATGATAAAATTGACATATTTATGATGCCTGGTTTAATTTCCCAGGCTCCGCCCGCCCATTTTTTATGGCTCGTCTGAATGGTGCACATGTAGCCAGACAGGAATGTATTTGTCTGTCGGATTTTTAACACGGTGAAGGGTGCAGTCTGGGTGCATACCAGCTGCACACACTAAATTAAATTACTGTGCGGGCATACCTGGTTTGCGTCTGATACCTATAAATCACTCTGCGCCTTTCAGATAACCGTCTCAGGCCGCGCTGAAGGGCTTGTCTGAGAGCATGGCAGCTGCACACGTGCATAAACATGTCTGTGAGCGGGGTGAAATTGACATATTTATGATGCCTGGTTTAATTTCCCAGGCTCCGCCCGCCCATTTTTTATGGCTCGTCTGAATGGTGCACATGTAGCCAGACAGGAATGTATTTGTCTGTCGGATTTTTAACACGGCGAAGGATGCAGTTTTTATTGTGTCAGGTGATTGATGGTTTCCGTCCCGTGACTCTGGCCGGCGTTTTACCACCAAACATCTGCGCAGATGTGCGCCTTTGATAAGCAGTGTAGTACTAATATACAAGGCTTAATTTCCCACGCTCCCATCGGTGAAGGGTGCAGTTTTTATTGTGTGAGGTGATGGATGGTTTCCGCCCCCATTAAATTACCGCGACCGTGCTGTGTAATTTACCGCCAAACATGCCCGGTGCGCGGGCGATTCGTGCCACATCGGGGGCCGCAGTGAGGCGACGGGCCCCGGGACGGCGTTGGGGCGGCGGCGGCCGCTAGTCTGGTGTGTCACTCGGGGGTGGCGCGGGGGCGGCGGGGGTGGGGGTGTTATGTTGGCCGGCACTTGCCCGAATCACCATAATGTAAGTATCGCGGAATAGCTGGCGTAATTAGAGCAATTGTATGCAAATACCGCGGATAATCGCGTAATTAGAGCAATTATGTGTAAATACCGCGGAATAGCTGGCGTAATTAGAGCAATTGTATGCAAATACCGCGGAATAGCTGGCGTAATTAGAGCAATTGTATGCAAATACCGCGGAATAGCTGGCGTAATTAGAGCAATTGTATGCAAATACCGCGGATAATCGCGTAATTAGAGCAATTGTATGTAAATACCGCGGATAATTACCGCGATTATCCCATTAAAACGCGAATCCGCCGCTTGAATGCTCTAATTACCCCCAAATTGCTCTACTTACGCGAATCAAAAGTTCGATTACACCGCGGATTAAATTAATCGAAAACTTCGCGGGGGGTGAAGTGGAATCGGTGTTGCCTAACTACTCCCGTGACTGTAATAGTATTCACAACCGTGGTGTATATACTATTTTTTCACTACTAGAACAATTACAATAATTTAAAAATAAATATTAAAATACAACAAACATCTGTCATTCCATCAATAAAAATTTGACATTGATGTATTCAACGAATGTAGTGAAACTGCAGATAGCTAAGGCCGGCTAATTGTCGTACATGTACTTAGCACGCCAGAACTACGAAAAGATTCCCCAAAAGACGAAACCTTGAACAGCTACATACACCGTTGCAAATTATGTATGTATAACATTGATTTTAGTTAACTCAAAACGTTCAACATAGTCTCCTATGAACCACACACCCGGTTTTACTATTTTTATTTATAAAAATGTGACGCGCCTGATGGGCCTTCAACGCGTTCGGCCGCGGAGCAAAGGGAGGATCCCTTTGAAGTAACGAAGAGGGCCGGGCTCTCGATGTCGGAGAATGGGTAGGGTTAAAAAATGCTCCACGTAATTTAACCTCGTTGTTACTTCAATAAAAGGGTCTCCCGTATAACCCTAGGGTTATAAGAAATATTAACCCTATCCGTATGGGTTAGCGGAAGATAATCAGCGATACTCAAAACTACGAAAATATCGCAACAGCTGACTGTCTAACGCCCACACCACCAGATTTAAAATGTCTCAAAGTGAGAATTGATATTGAATAAATGATAGAAAGAAGTTAAATTTGAAATGAAGAAAAAGTGTTTACTAAAATTATTGAGAAAATTTGGGGTAATAAAAATCGGAGCTTTGTGACGTTTATTCACACAAAAGACGGACACCGTCTTCCGCTGGTACCTGCAAGAAAATATCTCCGCTCTGTAAATAATTACACCGCGTTAACCGAACTTGGATCCAAATTCCGTAAACACGAATCGCGTTAGGTGAAGTACGCACGGAAATACATCTCTTACAAGGGTGCAAGAAACACGTACGATACAAAACGCCGCAATACACAAATATACACACAAGAAAGATATAAAATTTAAATGGAAGCTACTGACAAAAAAAAAAAAAATTGAAAATGAAGTTATTAAAGCAAATAAAAGAGTGAATTAAATAAATTATAGAATTAAATAATTATGGCCTTATTCTAGAGGTCTTGGAAAACCCAGTCGGGACTGCACGGACGCCTCTGATGCGCCGCGGTTCTGCTGCCTTATTGCCCCGTAAACGCCACGTGGACGTTCTCGGCTCCCGTTCACCAACGCTCTCGAAACTCTCCGGACTCCTCGTATAAATTATGATAGGGTGATGCTTATGTGGGTGCTTAGTCCCTAACCAGCCGCCTGGTTTATTACATGGCGCGTTAGAAATACCTCCACGCGGTTCCACAAAAAATTGAGTCCCGTTTGCTCTAAGTGCTTACTCGGTAGTTGTTCTCGAGCGCATTCAATAGACTCCCAGCCTTGCCTCAGTGTTTTGATCCTCCAGCGGAGATATTAGGACGCACACAATCAAATCCCGGACTCCGGTTTGCGGTAATATAACCGCCAAATTTCGGTTTTTAACTAGGTTTTGAAATAGATTTCTGTTAACAATTTATGAATTTAAGACTTCGTCGGCCAGCTATCGCCAGCGATCGGAATGCAGGTACGCACTGTCGCAATCCTGCGCGGCGCACATGTCTTGGAACATGGATATGCGGCTTTGCCAATCGCCACTCCGCGTCAAAATGTATCATGTTCATTTAAGAACCGTTACATAAATTCGTACGTTCCTGTATACTTTGATTTTTAACAATTACTTATTCTAAATACTATATTTTGACATTTGGTTTCTTAATTGTCATGCACAATAAAATATAATATTTATGCAAAACACTGTGAAAGGTCGTAGAAAAAATAATAGGTATTACTCGGGAGCAAAGTACCATTTCCTCCCTTAGATTTTAAATATCCGCGGGAGAAAATGGTGCACTTTGCTTCCTTGTAATACAAATAGCTATTTATCCAAAATTGTGCTTATTTGGAATTGCAAACATAATAATTGGTGACCGTGGCGACGTAAATGTGTGTATTAATAGAAACTATTAGAGTGGACATTTTGGTTTGGTTAAACATAAAACATAAACAATTAGTTTTTATTTAGTGTTATGAGTTTTCAGTTCAGTTATGAACGATTAAAGTGTTTCTTTGTTCTGCATCTAACTATTTTAAAGGTAAGAAAGCTATTAAATTATATGATAAACCTACCTAATGGAATTATTATTATAATGGTATTAGGTTATTATTTATCGACTGCCTTATTCCTTTCGGTGTCGGCGTTTTACATATATTTCTCTTCACAATAAATTACATTTACATGTTTACACTTTTACACTATAATTATTTCTTTACAATTACGCATTGTTTACATTGCTCCATTCACAAATAACTTCCATTCGGATCAATTCAGTGCTAACCATTTTGCTTCACTAGCCTTTCCTTTTTTTGCAATATTTCCTTTATTCTAGTATCCCACTCATACCTTAATCTTCCTCTATTTCTTACTCCTACTGGTCTGGCTGCCCACACTCTTTTCACTTGTAAGATTTCGGCATACCCAATTATTTGATTTATTACATATTTAATTCGTGATAATAAATTCTTCTAATTTATGATGTTTGTTTTGTCTCATGATATATTTGTTTTATTTTTATTTTGTGTGATAGTATAATGGTAGTACTTCTTTACGTTGTGTTTGATTATCATTATCGCGATAACTTCAAATTCTGGTAGAGGTAATGTGTGGGTTAGTAACAATAACATTAATAAAATAAAGACACAGATTTATGGATTGAGGGTAATTTATTCACTTTAAAGGATTTTGCAATACAATTAAACACCATAATTTAATTAAACGGTTTATTTATTTATTCAAAATTTATTATTATATTGACTCAAAAATTTACTCAAAAAGTATTAGTTGTTTTGGATAAAAGATGCATTTCAGCAGGTCACACAAAGAAATATACACCTGTGTGACCATGGTGATTTATTTGTTGTATGATCTCTCAGCATAGAAAATGTTAACGTTTGTGTCCACCAATATAGTCAGCCACATCACTTGGATATTTCTAGTAACGTCAATGATACTCAATGTATGTCACCACTTCATGAAACATGGCGCCGTTTGTGTCCAATGCCACACTCCATCTATCACTTTAGGATTCATTAACTAGGTTTTGAAATAGATTTCTGTTAACAATTTATGAATTTAAGACTTTAAGATTTAAGATTTTTTAATTTAATTTAATCAATTGCCATTTTACCTTGTGGTGTTGGCGTGTTGTGTACAGTGTTATTTTATTTTCATCCCATTTGTCCTATTCTACTTTTTACTATTTCTTTTTACTTTATATTTACAATTTTTTTTCTATTTATCTCTATCTCTTGCTAGTTTCCTTGCTCCTCCTTCTGATATTCCTTGCTTTTTGAGTATGTTTATAACCGTTTCATTCCATCCTATTCTGGGTCTTCCTATTTTCTTCTTATCTATCGTCTTCGCTTTCCACGTTCTTTTTACTTTAGCCGTTACATTCATTCTTATTAACATTCTTATTAAGTGACCCCACCAACTAATCTGCCTCATTTCTATGTACTACTGTATAGTTTCAATTTCCAATTCTTTCCTGATTTCCTCATTTCTTACTCTGTCCATTTTTGTTTTCCCTGCTACTCTCCTCAGATCCTTCATTTCAGCCGATTGGATTCTGCTTACATCTATTTTTGTCATTATCCATGTTTCACAGCCGTACGTTAAGATAATGCGGTATATTGCTTTGTATAAATTTAATTTGGTCTTTCTCGTTACTTCTTTTTTTGTTTATTAGTATCTTATTCATTTGATAGTATACTTTCATTGTCTTGCCGATTCTGGTACTTATTTCTTTGTCATTTTCCCTTCCTGTGTTATGTCTACTCCCAGGTATTTAAATTGCTCTAACTGCTCGATTTCTTTGTTTTTGCCTATCACCATTTCTTTTATCATATGTTTGTTTATCTTCATATTATATTCTGTCATTACTTCGTTATATACAGGGTGTAACAGAAATAGGTGTGTTAATTTTAAACATTGGTAGAACTCGTTAAATAAAACATTTTTTCTATATGTTTTGTTTTTCTAAAACCAACTTAAACTGATTTAGAATATGTTCTAGTTTATCTACTAAAACACGTACCCGCCTATGGTTAAAGGTGTGCAGCGATAAAATATTTTGTTGTGGTGGCAACGGTGTCATAAAGGTACAACGTTGCCTGTTAGGCAAAACACGTTCAGGATATTGTGCACTGTACAATCTACGGGCTTCTGCGGCATTTCCAAAAGCTCGGCCATATACCAACACAATATCTGTTAATTCTTGATTACAAAAATTTGGCATTTTGAAATAAACTTCACTTGACAATTATAGTGACAGTACCTGAGAACGGCTCGTTCGGTCTAAATTTGGGGACAAAAAAAAATTTAAAAAAATTTGAAAAAAAGAAAAAATGTTTTATATAACGAGTTCTCCCAATGTTTAAAATTAACACACGTATTTCTGTTACACCCTGAATATTTTTGTTATTTGGTATGTTTGTTGTACTATTTGCTAATATCATTAAATCGTCAGCGAATGCTCCTTCTGTTATGTTTACTGGTAACATGTTTCTGTATCCTACTGTTATTCCTTTCGTTCTGCCCTTGTTTTCTTTATAATTTCGTCCATATATAATATAAATAATGTTGGGCTAAGTCCTCCACCTTGCCTGAAACCATTATTTGTTTTGAAGTGTTCCGATTTGTAATTGTTATGTATGACTATATTCTTATTATCTTTGAATATTTGTTTTATAACATTGATGGTTTTTTGCTCTATTCCCCTTTCAAGTAATATATTCCAGACTTTTTGCGTGGTACTGTATCAAATGCTTTTTCCAACTCAATAAATCCTAAATATACATTTTGTTTGTTTGATATTTATTTTCTACTATTTGTTTTATTGTAAAAATATGGTCTTGGGTTGCTCTTCCTGCTCTGAAACCGCTTTGCGCTTCGTCTATTGTGCTATCTATTTTTCCTCTTATGCTTTTATTTACAATTTTTTCTAGTAGTTTTATCCCTATATTGATTACCCCTATAGTTGTTACAATTCTTTTGTCTCCTTTTTTATACATATATTAGCACTATTTCGTATTTGCCGTTTTCCATTCGTTCGGTATGCTTTCTTCCTCCCATATGTGTTTGAATAGTTTTTTTTTCCTTAGCATCTCAGACTCAACTTTGTCAATTTCTGATGCCTTACCCATTTTCAGTTCCTTGATAGCTTCTCTTAGTTATTCTATATTTATGTTTTCTATTGTCATAACCATGTTTATTTGGTTTTCATACACTTCGTCCTCCTCCCATCTACATTGAGCAGTTCTTCGAAGTATTTTCTCCATCCTTCCATTATTTCCTCTCTTTCTTTTAAAATTTTGCCCTCTCTATCTAATATGTAGTTCGTTTCATATTTTTGTTCTCTTCTTCTGCTTTTTAGTATGTTATAAAATAGCTTCTGATTTTCTTTGCTGTTTTTCTCCATCTTCTCCCTAAATTCTTCCCATTCTTTCCTCTGCGCTTGCGTTACTATACCCTGTGCTGCCCTGCGCTTTTTTCGATATTCTCGATATTCTTCGTTATTGTTGCTGCTGGTGTACTTTTGCCAAGCTTTCTTCTTTTCTTTTATGGCTCTTCTCACCTCTTCTGTCCACCAGCTGGTTTGCTTATTCCTCCTTGTTTGATAGACTCGACATGTTTATTTTGTTGTCATTAGCATTCCTTCCTTAAGTTGTTCCCTCATTCCTTCTACTGTCTCTAGTTCATGTTGCACTATTAGCTTATTGTCTAATGTTTCTGTATATGTATTTGCGATATTTATGTCTCTTAGTTTTATGTACGCAATTTACATAGAGTTTTTTGTTATCTACTGCTTTATACTTGTTAATATCATTCCTTTGCCCTGTTTTAATTTTAGCTATTACCATATAATGGTCACTACCTATTTCTGGCTCTCTAGTTACTCTTGCGTCTAAGATATTTATTCTTATATTTGCTTCTACTAATATATAGTCTATTATTGATCGTTCCCCTCTACTTGCCACTTCTCTTGTATACATGTGTATGTCTCTATGTTTATACAGTGTATTTCTAATTATTAGGTTGTTTAATCTACAAAATTCTAACATGCGGTTGCCCTTGTGATTGCGTACCTTTTCTCCGTGGTTTCCCATTATGTGTTTATTCTCTTCGTCCTTTATTCCGACTCTGCTGTTGAAGTCCCCCAGTATATCTCCGTTTCTCCGTCTGTATATATCTCCTATTGCCTCTTCTGTTGCTTGGTTTAATTGTGTCAAAAATGTGTCTTTTTTGTCTTGTGTGTCATCCTCATTTGGTCCATAAGTTACAATTATTGTCCTGGTCGTTTCTTTATGTTTAAGTGTGACAGAGAGTGAGTATTCGCGACAATATACCTTTCCATGTGTCAATTTCATGCTCGATATTGTTATTTATTATACACCCTAAACCTTCTGCTGCTCTTTTTTTGTCTACTGTACATCAGGCTTAGTTTGTTTCTTGTTCTTATTATCCCAACTCCCCTTTTCTTCGTTTCTGTTATTGCCAGTATATCAATGCCGGCAGGTACACATTTTTACTCTAGATCATTTCCTTTTCCAAATATGCTTCTTATGTTCCACGTTCCTATTTTCCAATGTCGTATTTTTTCCTGTTTCAATGCAGTTGTCTTCTTCTGTGTCTGTTTCTTACTTTCCGTATTACATTTGTTCAGTTTTTTTGTTTAAGTTGGTTTTCTTTCTCGTTCCATATCCATTTCTGTTCATTTACCCGCATCTTATAGCCAACTGTTACCTTATTTCCCTAATGTCTTTCATCTTTGGCTTCGTCTCTGATTACCTTTTGCATCCTTCGTTGTTCTCTTGTGCAGTCTTCATCAATATATGTTACCTTCTGTATTCTTTACTTCCCTTAACTCTATCTTGTTTGTCATCATTACCTTCTTGTCTTGGTATGTTTCTAATTCTATTACAATATTCTTATTTTTTCTTATTTGTATTGATCTCTTTACCTTCACTTCTACCTCTAGTTGTTCCCCCAGAAACTTTTGTTTCCTTTTCTGGGTTTCTGAGGTTTCCCAGTTCTACACCTTTTATTATGATATTGTATCTCTTGGCATTTCTCTCCATCTTTTCCATTCTCATTTCCATCATCTATATTGTTTGTTTGAGCCTTGTTTTCCCTTTCTGGTGAATTTCATCTCTTCTGCATCTCCTCTCTGTGCTCTTTTCTTATTAATTTTATTTCTATAATTTCATCATTTTTACTCATTAGGGCTTTCATCATGATTATTATTTCTTCGTTTCCTCCTTCCTTTTTCTTGTTACTTTTGTTAGGGGATCTTTTTATCATTTTAGTTTTCCCGAAATGATTGTCTTCCGATCCTTCTCTCTTCTTCTTCCATTCCTCCTCTGTGTCGGTAGCACTTCTTTGTGACATGTTGTTATTTCTGATTTTTATTTCCTTGTTAGCGTGTATTTCTTCTTTCCTGTGTGTGCGTTTTATCTTCCTTACTAGTAATAATGGAGTTTATGCACTAAGCTGCAAATATTGCGGTGGCACAAGTGCCAATGTATTTTATTGGAGAAACAGGAAGAGCCATCAAAACAAGAATTAAAGAACATATCAGAGACACCACTATATCAAATTTTGGAAGACATTTACATTTCAACAACCACATCTTCGACATAAACACCAACACAAAATTATTACACAACACTAATAAAGGACTCAATCAAATTTTATTAGAGGTATATGAACTAGATAAATTAATAAATACAGAACCTAATACAATATGTTTAAATGACCAAACAGAACTAAATTTTAAATATATACATTTTTAAATAATCCTTACAGAATCTAAATTAAAACATCAAGTAATAATATACACTTCAAAATTTGACAAATAAATAATTAAAAGTCATGAAAAAAATCATCTAATATTAGATGATTATTAGATATCATATATATATATATATATATATATATATATATATATATATATATATATATATATATATATATATATATATATATATATATATATATATAGGGTGTCTCAAAATTGACGCCCGTACTTTTGAGATTTAATTCACAGGGCTTAAACAAATTAAAAATTAAGAGCGAAAAATGTTCGATTTCTCCCTTGTTACAGAGTTATTAATGAAAATGTAAACAATAACTTTTTCGACCACTACTCAAAACACGATTTTAATTTATTCACTTTATCAAATCTAGTGACATAACTATCAGATTTTATAATTACTTTGATAGATGTGGACTTTGTTATGTTTTTTATTATTAAATTTTAACAGGGTTGGTGCGCTTTAAATCATTTGATTGAAATGATGATTTAAATCTTGATTTAATTCAAATCACTTTTTAAATAAATCATTGATTTATATCAAAATTGATTTTTTAAATTATTAATTGTATTTGCACTGTTTGTGCATTCAGATAGGTATATAATTAAAAATATAATGTAAAGCCTGCTTTAAAATAGATAATTGGAAGTAAGTAAAATAATTTGTTTTCTTCCATTTCTTGTCTATCACATTAGGAAGAGATACACCTTTTTTTAAATCTTAAATTCTTGTTCAAATTAAAGAATTTAAAAAAAAATCATTTGATTTGCATCGTGACGTAAATCGATTGATTTAAATCACATCATCTAAACTGGCAAAAACTGATCAGAAATATAAAAGAAAATCAAATAAATCTTGATTATTTGACAGTGTAACATTTTTGTATACTGTTCTGATACATTTTGACTCTGTGAATCCAAATACAATAAATGAAATTATTATTATTATTATTTATTTGATTTTTTTTAAATAATTGATTTTTTATTTTTGGTAAATCATGATTTATTCCAACCCTGATTTTTAATAAAGTTTTTGTTTTTTTATAAATAACTCTATAACGGGGGACGAACGAAAAAATGTTCACTCTTAATTTTCAATTTGTTTTCGCCCCCTGAATCTAATCCTAAAAGCACGGGCGTCAATTCTGAGACACCCTGTATATATATATTTTTTTCGGCGGGGGAAATCTTCGAAAAGACACCTCTGGTGGCATGAGGTAGTGTGGGATTTTTACCCACTAAACCCCCCCACCCCTCCCTTTCTCCTTAAATACATGATGGGACCACCCGAAAGTATTACTTCATCTTCCTCCTTTGGTCTTCCTCCTTTGCTTTCACAATTTTTGTTGCCATGTCGGATATACTACCCCATGCTGATTTTGATTTTAACATGATTTCTACAATGTTGTTCGGCTATATATATATATATATATATATATATATATATATATATATATATATATATATATATATATATATATATATATATATATATATATATATATATATATATTGTAGAATATGGCTCACAAATAGCCGAAACTAGTCAGGTGAAGAACAAATAATAAAAATAATAAAAACAACATAAACTAAGAAACATATTTATATTTAAATATAGTACCAGTAAGTACTCCCAATAAAGAAGAAAGAAAATAATTACAACATTTTTATATGTGAAGCCATGTATTTTTATAATTAGAAAATGACGGGTTTTTCAGAAAATGTTTTGTATCAAGTTCAATATCAAAATTTATTCGTTACTTTTTCCGCTCGCTGTATAGATAATGTATATATCTTTGTTATGGGCAAAAGTAGAGTTCTGATTTTTTGTCTGCAAATAAACGATATATGTAGTTTTAGAATACACCAGATTATATACCTCTACTTTTGCTTTAAAAAACAGCACCTTTGTCAAAATAAGTATCTATTACTACAAAATAGTAAATTTAAAATAATTAGCTAGCGGTTATTAATAAACAAAATTGAACAAAAATGTCGCAAAATGCAAGAAAAACTATACATATTGAAGAAAAAAAAACTCTGTATTGACTCACTGTCTGTATTGAAAACTAACCTTCATTGTATATAATTTGGTTAATTAAGTGAAAGCAATTTCGCATCAATTAAAGCCACAAAAATCGACCAACTTTAGTTGCTTATAGATAAGAAACACTTTAAAAGTAACAAAAATATTCTAATTTCTTATCAAATGAAGTCCTTAAATACCAAATTAGCTAAAATTGTGGCCGAAGTCATAGCTTTATTTTTTGGAGGTTTCGGCCACTTTTCCGCTGCGGCGCCACACCGTGTGACGGCTGGTATACTCTGATTTTTCTAAACTGGCGTGCACGTCATCAAAATAATAATCATAATAATGATGGCACAATTTTACAAGGTTGCCAGCTGTCCTGGGTATATAAAAATGGCTGCAATCAGCTGTTCCACCCGTGCAATCTTGTGCGACAGTGCGCGGTTCGTATCAAATTCGTCGACTTCTCTGCCGTTTTTTGTACAGATATCAATCCTGTTGTTATGGATTAACATCTACAATGGCAAAATATGCATTGTATTAATTGAATAAATGTAACAAGTTAAACGTCAAAGAAGTTTTGTTATACACACATGTATGAGCATGTGTTAGTGAAAAAGATGTGGCATCGTCGCCGAAAAAATATCACGGCTGCCAATATATCATGATTTATTACATGATTGGCAGGCGAAAATTGTGTCCTCGGTACACCGATTACCTATTTATAACCACCGGTGATCAGTGTTATGTAACAAATGATCCTCAGATTAATTTCGATTCTTTAACTATTGTTATGCATATTCTCGAAAACAATCACGTTGGTACAAAAAAACCTCATCACACAGCTGTTTGATGACGTGCACGCCAGTTTAGAAAAATCAGAGTATACTGCTCACTCCCAGTCGGCCTGATAATTAGAGTAATTATCGCAATTGGCATAATTATTGTTGTTATTGCCCTCATTGTAATTACTCATCGCAGCTGTCAAACGTGATTTACGATGGCCAATGAAGTGAAAACCAGGCCGGCTCTGGCAATGAGCACGTCTAAATTGCCGTAATGGTGTAGTTGATGTACTTGATGTAATTTCCATATTACCCTCATTGTAACTACTCATTGCAGCTGTTTACACTACTTGGGAATAAAACGAAATGTTGAATATCTGCTTACAGCGCCATCTAAGCCCACATGTTTTCATAAACTTTTTTGTTTGGTTTCCATCGCTGACTCGACATCCAAATCTACGGAACAACTTTAGCAAACACCCTGTATAATATTATAAGTTAAAGGTGAAACAGTTTGTGAATGAATGAAGAAGCCTAGTTGCCGTTTAGTAAATTATAAAATGAATAGCTGATAGCTGATATTGAATGGTAAAACCACAACATACAAAATTTATTGAAAAAGCTTGAATTACAGTTATGTCACCAAGCCAACGATATTTTTTTTTAAATAAATTTCCGCTGATTCTTTTTGTGTGGGCTGAGTCTGAAAACAATAAAAAAACAGTCGGATCACCCACCATTATGATCACATTTGAATATACAAACTATAGGAAATACATTTTTATCTAATAATTTACATTAACAAAATATTAAATAAAAGAGATACCGACGTGAAAATAGTGGCCACAAATTTTTTGGCTACCACTGTCAGGTTCGGAATTAAAAATCTGTTTTTTGCTAATATACCATATGTTCATAAAAAAAAGTCCAGAAAGGGTAGCTGTAGAAATTCAAACGTATGTCCGTGGCTTGTTTCAGATTTTCAATTTTTTGAAAAGTGATAAACTAACCTCTTGTCCAAGTCGCCGCAATTGTTTTGTTGGTTCGTTTAACAAGCGTTCTTGCACATCAGCAATGACTTCCTGCGTATGCGATGTGGGCCGGCAGTTTCCCCTTTTTTGGTCTATGCCGCCAGTTTTCCAGAACAAGTCGACAGTTTTGTAATATTTTTGACATTGACAGACGGCTCAATGAAATTCGATTGGAGTTTTGTGAATGTGAATCAAGTCACGGACATATGTTTAATATTTCACATCGGCCCCTGACGGTTTTTTTTTTCATGAACATATGGTACATTGGGCTTTGAGTTTCTAGGTTAGCAATTAACAGTTAAACATGCAACGTAAAATCGACAAATCCAAACTGACAGCTTACTGACAGCTATAAATAACAGCTGTTTGCTCAAATAACATTTTAGTTTAATTTTAAAATGTTAATATTTAAACTAAATTCAATATTTTGTAACTGCTGCATTTGTGATTACTACATTTTGTAATCGCCTAGGCATTGAATTTTCGCGAAACCATGGAGTAGTAATCCTGGATGTGTGCTGGACGGGACAATTATCTTGTGGAAATAAGTTTCTTTCGAAAATTTCAACAAAGGGGAAAATAAACTTGCTGAACATATAGTCTATAAGGTTTATACATTTCTTAAGAAGAATGAATGGCCTTAATAATATTTTATTTGACAGCAACATCTCTTGAAATAGGGCAACAGCAACAGCACAATATTTTATTCAAATATAAGTTGTATCTAGAGATTAGCAGTGATTTTAACGTACTAAAGACATACCAACTACTAAACTAAACGTTCTAAACAGGAAAACAAATTGACAACATTTAAATTCTCTAAACGTTTTCTACCAAATTAAATTTAAAAGTTTGAAAACAATGACATGATTTACAAATAAATGAAATATGGAAAGTAAGCATGAAAAAACAGAAAAAAAGTCCAGGATATTATTTTGTCCAGCACAGAGACTTCAAAAAGAGTACTGCTCTGGTAAAACCAGTACTAATCGCAACCTTATTCTACTGAACTCAATATCAGCAATATATAGGGTGACACCCTAAGGGTGACATATACCGGCCGTTGAATTGGTTTATATACATAGGAATTTAACATATAAAATCATATTTACTCACAGTTGATTTACATCAGTTGAAAATATGTGCATGTATGCCTTTTAAAGCGACCGGGAAGCCTCTCATTGTATAATTATATTTCCCGGCTAGCCGAGAATACATTTTCCCAGCTAGCAAGTGTCACTGTCACTTTTATAAATCACAAAACTTTTAAAATAAACTAAGAACAGTATTAAACTATTTAGAACAATTAATATTGACGGTTACATTACTATTATGATTGCTATTGATTGTTAACGTCAAGCCATGCTTTTCGTGTAAATTATATTGCCGAGTGTTAGAACTCGAAAGAATTTTTGATTGACAACATATTTGCATGCATAAACACATTCTCATACATGTGTGTATAACCAAACTTCTTTGACGTATAACTTGTTACATTTGATCGATTATTACAATGCATATGTTGCCATTGTAGATGTTAAACCATAACTACAAGATTGATATCTGTACGATAAACGGCAGAGAAGTCGACCAATTTGATACGAACCGCGCACTGTCGCACAAGATTGCACGGACGCAACAGCTGATTGTAGCCATTTTTAAATACCCAGGACAGCTGGCAACCTTGTTAAATTGTGCCATCATTATTAGGATTATTATTTTGATGACGTGAACGCCAGTTTAGAAAAATCGGTGTATATTAAATTTTTATAAACCATGCTAGATTATGAGTAAAATAGTATACAAATCTCGTGGGTAAGATAATTCCAGTCTCGTGCTTATAGCTACACTCTGGAGTCTAGACGCACTTGGCTGTAATGATCCGTTTCCCCGCTCGGTATGTAATGTTCTATTGCTCATTTTCCTGCTTTCCCGATTATTTTAGAGAAAAAGTACAAATATTTAGAAACTAAAACTCTACCTAATTACATTAGCATCTACTATTAATGTACTACCGAGGGGGGTGTGGTGGAGTGAGCGTCAACGCGTTCGCTTCAAGACCGCAAGGTCCCAAGTTCGATTCCAGGGTCTGCATTCCTGTAGTTTTCTTATTTCCTTGCAACAAATGTGCCTCTACCATCTATACGTTGCATGCAGGCGCAGATGGGCAATAATAATGCCCCTCTCTTCTTAACGCCCGCATAACTAGTAAAAGTTCAGCGGCCTTTGGTAAACTAAAATGTAATTGGGTCGGAATTCGCTGTCAAATAATGACAGTAACCAATTACGTCTTAGGTGGAGTAGTAGGGATTATTATTATTATTATTATTACCGGAGGAGAGAAAATGTGAAAATTAAATGATGATAAATACATGTAAAAATGGCCGTAAGCCGTGACATACTGAACACCTGAAACATATGATTTTATTGTCAGTTTTTAAATTTCATTAATCAATGCGTGTTGAAAATGGCTTATCATTTCACAATCAGCCACAAAAAGTTTTTAAAGCTTTATTACGGCGGTAGTAGACATCCAATATGGGCCTTGTACTAATATTCGAGTTATTTATTACTGCAGCCAGAACGTATGTACCATTCGCTGAATTATGTTCACTTCTTTGTCATTAAAATTTTCGTCAAGCAGGGCCGATACGGTTTAAAAACAGATCCGTGTTTATTTTGATTGTCTATTACATTTTTATACCCTCAAGACTAGACACTGGCATCTCTTTGGATTTGGATTGGACTATTGTCACTAAGTGTGTAATGATAAGCAATTTTCAAGCATCGATTAATGAAACTTCAAAACTGACAGTAAAATTACAAGTTTCAGTTGTTCACTATGTCATGGCTACGGCCATTTTACATGTATTTATCACTATTTCATTTTCACATTTTCTCGTTGGTTTGTAAACATTTGTTTAAGATTGTACTTTTTTCTAAAATAATTGCGGAAGCAAGAAAATGTATAAATGTAAGCAGTGATTGGAGCGGTAGTCCGGAAAACTACCGCGGTAGCGGTAGCGTTACTTCCCTATAAAAGTACCGCGGTACGGTATTCGGTACATTTGTGAATAAGTACCGCGGTAGCGCTACTCGGTTACCTCGAAATCGGTAGCGGTAGTTTCGCGGTAGTTTTCATTCGATTTTTTTGTCATTTCTTTTAATTAATTTTATCTCTTAATATATATTATCTTAACTATATCATTGGGACGTTTTTTTGCAACATTTGATCTTCGTATTTACTTTTTTTTTTGTAGGAGGCATGTTTTTAGTAGTAGTAAATCCTATCACAGCTACCCTCCAGCGGGGGCGAGAGTCACTCCTATAATTTTAAATTGGAGCATGGGTCAAGATGCACATCATATTTTAGCTCTGTAAATTCTCTTTTCAACGATGTACAATTTTTAAAAATTGGGCCACTTTGGGATAATACAAATTTATTTTATTGTTAAACCGCTGAAAATAATCGTGTTAAACCGCTGAAAATAATCGTTATATGCTGGCCATGGTAATCTGGTGGATACTTCTTCACTGATCTTCGGCCCCATTCTAAATTTAATTAATATACACAGTAGAACTACTCAATGCCACAACTTGTATCTTCTAACACTCTGCCTAGACAGATGATACTGCAATGAACCGAATAATTTATAATGATTTACTGGCTAACTGTGGCGAAAAGGGGTGAAATAATTTTATGGGAGTACACGTATCGTGACAAATCCACAATCATTTAAAATTACCCTCTATGCATTATAAAATGATTAAGTTACTACCTGTTCGACGATCTTTCGTTAGCCTGCCGACCGGAATCGACGTAAATGCTACGTATCGCCTGAATGAAGTAATAAACTAACAAGTAACCATGACGCATTTTCCTTCAAATGGAAAAGACGGGCGCACTACAAAGGTAAAAACCCGTACGGCAATCGTACTTTCGTGTAATTACGGTGGTATTTTAGGTTAATTTACGACCCCTCTAATCCTGTTATTGAAAAATAATCGAAACCCTTATTAAGACATTTATTGCACTTTGGGCTTCTAGGTATCTACAATCTGCATAAGATTGTGACGTACCTGAAGGGCAGTCGGCGCGTTAGGCCGTGGAGCGAGTGGAGGGTCCCTTCGAAGTAGTAACGAGGGCCAGGCTCTCGGTGTCAGAGAGTGGGGGGGTTAAAAAAAGGCTCCACGTAATTTTAACCTCGTGGCTACTTCGTCGCAAAGGGGGGGCTCCACCTTACCTGCGTGGGTGGACGGCAGACAGTCAGCGAAGTTCAGAAATCACGAACTGTCACAACGCTGACCGTTTGGCGCCAACACCACCAGGTTTAAATCTCGCAGTGAGAATAGAAAACTGTAACTGAAATGAATCGAATAGAAAACTGTAACTGAAATAAGAGAAAACGTGGGGGGAGCAAAAAATAACAGGTGTGAGTTTGGTATGGTAAAATGTCGTTTCGGCCAACGCTATTTCGGGACCGTTACAAGATAATCACATTGTTTTCCTGAGAAATATCTTCGAAAACGAAAACATTTGGAAAAACTACCGCTACCGTATCGAACATTTGCGGTAGATTTTGAGAAAAAAAGTACAGCGGTACGGTAGTCGGTACTTTTTTAAAAAAGTACCGCGGTACGGTAATCGGTAGTCAAAAAGTACCGCGGTACGGTAATCGGTAGTCAAAAAAGTACCGCGGTAGTTCCAATGACTGAATGTAAGTTTACATGTTACATTCCTATGCATACCAAACAAATTCAACACTCTGTATAGTCTGTGTCTTTAAAGATCCACCAACGTCGCAATTTCTCTCGAAAGTATTAGGGCAACTCCGTTATAGTCATTAGTGTCTTTCGAATTCGAGGTTACGGTTCAGTATGTAGTGATTTTTGTTTTGACCAACATAAAGCAATAGGTGCTCGAAAAAAAACAGACTGTAGGAAATTTCGATAACTATCATTTTTACCTCCATTGACTTATTTTTCTAGGGAATGCTAAAGGAGAAGTAAGAGTGTACTCAATGAAAATCACAGATGTTTCACACACTGGATTGAATGCATAAAGAAGGAATTTAATAAAATTGACAGCAATATGGATTTAGTAACTATATGAAATGAAAATAATGAATTTTGCAAGGCACATCAACAATTGGATCACAAGCCACTGATCAACTGATGGAAATCATATTGAAGACGTTATTTAATATTCGAATTACATAAAATGTTGTTAGTAAATTTCATTTCTTAAATGTAGATGTAAAAATATGTATTTTAACCTATGTGTCCAAACTTTACGGACACCCTGTATTATCGATCAGAAAAAAAAAACTGTTTTATTATTCAGGCTTCCTCTTTATATCGGCAATTAGAATATGTAAAATTAATTAATTCAATTCTAGCCTTAAATTAGAATTGCCAAGGTGGTGAATGTAAACGAAGTTGCCTAAATACTAATTCAGTTAATTTTTAGGAGAGCGGCATCTAAATATTATACATGATGATTATACAAGATAACGACAATAATAAACGTACACCCTGTAGGTGTATCTAATTGAGAGGGTATGGTTATCTGCAGTAATTCGGAATCCACAAAAAAGTGTAGGTCCGTCTATATGATGTAGATTCAAAATCAATAGTCAGAGAAGAGGCAGAGAAGATGCCAGCAGAGGCGCAATAGCGGCTGACTGCATACACATAACTCAATAGGCGAACATGTCAGCACATACTTTACAGCTCGTGGAGATTTAATTAGTTTTCATGCAGAAATGTTTGTGTTTCTTTTAGAAATCAAGGAATTTTGTGCAAACCGATAAATCCCATATTTCCATTGCGTTTCATGCAAATCTGTTTCATGTTCGAGGAATTTAGGCTGCAAAAATTCAGTGCAGTGGTTATTCTCTTTAATTTGTTTTAAATTATCTGACTATAAACATGAACCCTTATTTGGGATAGGTACTTCAAATATTGAATATTGAGTTCATTGAAGAATAAGCAATTAAATATATTAAATATCAGTTTGATGTTATCTCGGGAATGATCATGCACACATAGATAAATGTAGGTACCTCTCGTTGTGTCTTCTCTTGCCAATTTATTGAATGATACTTTCACATTACGTGGCAATTTATTTTAAGGTTGTCGTCATTCCTGACGGGTACTGAAAATGTTGTAAGAGAGATGCAATCTGCAAATTAATTTAAAATTTCTGTATTTATTTGGTATTTATTTAATCACATCTGGATATAGTAATAGATCCAAAATTCAAAGTTTTAAGTGCAGGGGCTATTGAAAATAAAATTTCTTGGATTTGTGAGTTTTTAATTGGAATGTTGTCTTGTAAACTTGTAAATTGTGGTTGTTTTAACGGTTGTGCGATGGCGATTAATACGTCGGAATTATCTTGGGCCTGGGCGCCTGCTGGGGTCGATGTAGGTTCGTAAATTGATAAGGGAGGGGGATGGGGTGGTGGTCAAGGATCGAAGAAGAGGAACAAATAAAACACAGCTGGGGCAAGTTTGAAATAGGAATGTCGTATATTAATCAACATTTATAAAATATTTTAAATTGTAACAAACATGACTAGATTCGTACTGATTTCACAAATAAATGACAATGAGCGGCGTCGGACGCGCATGGTTGGTGTGGGACGGCCCAGAGGGGGCGGTGGAGGCCGGATCCTCCGCTCCCCCGGGCCGCCGCCGCGAACGAAACAACAATATTAATATTTATCCATATGTATATAACATTAAATTACACGGTTTTTTTGTTCTGGGTGTGGGCACATAATCGGTGGGTTATGCGTATGCGCGCGTTATGTGCACACACCGCCTGCTTGATACAAATAAATCAAATCACTGTTCGGTGTTTTTTGTTTTTTTGTTGTTTGTGGCTGTTATGTTGTTTTTTGATTATTGATTATCTACACAGTAATGATTATTATTATTTAGCATTCGAATTCGATTTAAAAGTGATATATTGCGAAGGGTCGCGGGCCGGCCTGCGACCCGGGGGCGGCTGGAAGCGGGGCGGGGCGCGCGCCGCCCGCACGCTCGGGTGGATATGTAACAAGGGCTAAAGCTAATCCAACCCTAGGTTATAATAATATATATGTATGTAGGTAGGTAGGTATTGTTATGTAATGTATTAGAAGCTTCACACAGCCCGATATACAACAAGCACTTAAAACAGTGCCGACTAAAGAGTTCGGGGTGAGCACTACACGGCGGCATTCATCGATCCGAGACACAACATCGCGGCGTCACGACGTGTGCTGTTTTTGTTTTTGTTTTTTTTTTTGTTTTGTTCATCGTTAATTAATTTATCAATTACTTATTTTAAATGTATTATTAACTCGACGTGTGTGGTCGCGCTGCGCCACGCAACGCAGCGCAACTCTGGATTCGTGGGAGAGAGTTTGTCTTCGTCATCCTCTTCGTCATCATCGTCATCATTACCATAATTCATTTATTACTGTTTAATTATTTATAATATATTTATATATTTATATGTATATATGTATATATTTATACTCTACGAGTTTGGTTTGGCAGGATATCTCACCCGAAAACAACCGTGATACAAAAGTACCGAATCGGAGGCGGAGGCAGTTCAGAGAGGGTCCGGAGCACTGCGCGCACACACTGTAGCGGGGACGGCGGGGCGCGGGGCAGCCGTGGGCGCAGCGCGTCCGTCACTGCACCACCACACCACCAAAACGCACCATCAACCAAATAACCAGCAACGGGACACCAGAACAGAACAAGAGAAAAAACAACATTAGCAAAGTTATTCAAGATCAAAGGCCAATAGGGTCACTCCCCTGCAACTCTTCTGATCTTAAGAATCATCCTTAAATACCGCAAACCGATCTTTGAAAGCGTAGAGCAGATCAGTGATAATCAATAACTACCCTCTTCCAATAATTGAAAT
Organism: Othius punctulatus; assembly: GCA_951805005.1. Taxonomy (NCBI): domain Eukaryota; kingdom Metazoa; phylum Arthropoda; class Insecta; order Coleoptera; family Staphylinidae; genus Othius; species Othius punctulatus. The sequence goes on from OX638138.1 coordinate 72,140,247, forward strand.
CAAATTAGCTATGCTCCTAACACCTGATAAACAAAAGTTGTAACAATCCGATTTCGCTGGCATTACTTGTATACAAACTTATTCTTCTTCCTCTTCTTCTTCTTATGCATTTATCCATTAATGTATGTTTGCGACAATATGATCCATTTCTTCTCGATTGCTGGCTGTATCGATCAGGTTTTCAAAGTCGATCATTGACTTTCGATTGTCCTTAGTCGCATTGCCTCCCTACTGTTGTAGGGACGGCAAAACATACAAATATATCGATATACGAGGGTGGGATGATAAATGCTTAGCCTGGTATTGACTGACTGGTTTTACATCTTCAACTCATTTTTATTTTGAACATAATCAATTTTTCCTGAAGTATCAATGCAATTCGTCCGCCGATGCTTTAGAGCGTTGATCCCTACATAGAAGACCGTTTCTTTAAAGTCTGCAAAACAATAGTCAACAGTATCCTTGACCTCTTCGCCCGTAGAAAATCTCTGTATCCTAGAAAAAAAAAAGGGAATCGTTGAAAGTCAGAGCTAGGCAGATCGTGTAACTAGAGTGACTATGGAAGCTAGTCGTACTTCAATTCATTTTGACCATAGCTACGAATAATGGTGGCCTTGCATTATTCTGATGAAAAATGACTTTCTTATGTGCTTAAATTTTAGTGTGACTGGAGTCGAGCAACCAGGCCCTGTATATTGCTTTGATTGCAGTTCGGTTTCTGGCGTGTAGTAATAAACCCAGATTTCATCGGTGGTAACAAATTATCGCATAAAATCGGTTGGATTTTTCTTCAAATGATCGAGAGAGTTTTATGAAAGTTGCATTCGAAAGTGATGCTGCTCAAGTTTAAGCAAGCGCGGCACTCGACGTGCGAACAACTTTTCCATGCTTAACTCTTTGGTTACAAAATTGCAAAATTTATAACATTGGTTAATTCTTGCATTGGTCTTGCATTACTATATGGTGGAATTTGATGATCATTTCTGTTGTACTGACACTTTTTGGGGTCCAGAGAGGAGTTCATCTTGGATGATCCTACAAACCCGTATAAACTCAGCAACCCTTTTTTTATGGTTGCATATGGTAGAGTACATTCTTCTAATACATTTTTCATCTTATCAAAAATTTCGGATCCTTTAAAACCCTTAATAAAAAGCATTATTTTACACTCTAACAGCGCGATACTCAATATTTTCCACAGCTAACCAAATTAAAAACTCATGTTCTTTCAACAGCTGCCACAAAGAAAAACTACGTGACTCATTAATATCAAATTTTTAGATTCGACAAATTAAGATTAAATTTAAAAATGATATATACATATTTTAGATACGACCGCCTCCTATCCAAAAGGCTAGCCACTTATCATCCCACCCTCGTATTTATCGATATTAAATATCGACAGACGATCGAAACAAATATGTATATCGATATGCAACCAACACCAAGATAAAGTGAAATATGTTGTATTCATGTAATCGATTTTTTGTGTGTTATATTAAGACTCACCAATTAGTTTTAACAATATTGGTTTAGTTATGAGTGGCAAGCTGAAACTCTTAACCCACATTTTTTAAACAAATCGATGAACATTGGTGCAGTATAAATATGAGAATATATCATGACAATAAATTTTGCGTTATCTAAGGGGTTCGTTCAGGTATCAATTCTATAATACTTATCCCCGCTTTATTTACCCAAGTGAGTCATTAAAAATTCTAGTTTTGAAAAAGGAGGGCAGAGTTGTAATAAGTGGGAAACGAAAGTCTGCAATATTTTTTTCTTATACCTCCTCCGTACTTGAGGTTGGCAACCATAATTTGGTAATCGACCATATCCTGGGCCGAACGCATCAGTGTTTCTGCCTTAAACCACTGCTTCAAGTTTGGGAGCCATGAGAACTTCTTTCTTCCTAGGCCACATTTTCCTTCGATGCTTCTTTCCATTACCAACTGCAGTAGCGTGTATTTGTCGATTCTAAATATGTGTTCAAAGTATGATGCTTTTCTTCGTTTTTCTTCGTCACTTGTTTTGCCCATGTGTTTCTTCATTTCTGATTCTGTCTAGCTGCAAGATTTTCATTATTCCCATGCTCAGCCATATTTCAAAAACCTCCAAATTGATCATAGTTGGAAGCTGTCAAGGTACACCTTTCTCTCCCATAAAGTATCGTCAAATAGAGGGTCAGAGAGAGGGGGAAGGTAGTACTCTAGTCGACAGTTATCAGCAACCATAGAGCAATGGAATACAGTACATCGCACTTTCACCGTAGAAACGTTTTTCAAAAACATTGTGCGTACACAGAGAGCATTCCGTCGTCATTTCACTGTCAGTCGTCATGGTCGAGAGCCCTCCCGAGATGTTATCACAACGCCTAATTTCACGTCGTAGAGATAACCCATGGCCAGCGCGGTCACCCGATCTTTCGACGTGTGACTATTTTTTTTTTTTGGGTTATCAGAAGTTGAAAGTTTTCATTGATAAACCACGTACTTCGGAAGAACTAAAGGTTGCTATCCAACGTGAACTTAGGGTAATACTGATAAAACAGTTACGTGATGATCAGTTAGATAAATGAAAATCAGGTAATGAACTTAAAAATAACAATTTAAAAAGTCTTCCTTCAGTGAGACGATAACGAGTTTGTCTATGTGTTGCTCCCTCTTTCGAAAATAATCGTTTACCAGTAACTGATGTTGGCTCAATTTTATAGCTACTCTGATTATGTTGCGATATACTGTTTTCGTCTTAATTAAGGTATCAAGTGGGTCATATTTCAAGTTTCTAACTTGTACACATATTGACCTAATTCTTTATAGATTTTTTTCATGTACTCCTTTTAGGTTTGGGCAGATTTCTTATGTTGCGCTCAGAAATCAAATTCGGATTCAGTAGACCCATCATAAAAGTCCGATGAGGAAAATTCGCTCTCAAAAGTTGCTAGTTCACATTTAATTTTATTCATTATAGTTCATACGGTCTTTCGTCGCTTTCAAATTTGATTCCACATATCCGTCAAGGGATACGGTCGCAACCAAGCAGTCGAGTCAAAACCCCGAATGATCGAATACTGAGATCAACATTAACTACGCTTTCAGTTGTTGCAATACATGAATTCATCCGTGGTTGTATTCGCACGGTTTGAGCTAAAAGCTTAAAGCCAATAGTCGAAGTAGATAAATAATGCCGGTTCAGGGCCGGCGACGGCCAAAGTTGATTTATAACCCCGGTTCTGGGGCGGCTTAGCAGAGCAAACCTAATTACAATAATTTGCTTATGGTGATTTTAGTACTTAAGCACACACTTGGATGAAAGTTACTATTTTTGTATGTCACACTCAGGCATCCTATAAAACTCTATAATGGCGATAACCAAATTATGTTTTAAAAGATGTATGTATTTTTATATTTAGAGCAAAGTCTAAATTTTAGACAATGTTTCCCAATACGTCAGAAAAGTTGCAGAAAAGTCTTTTCTGCCAGAAAAGTTGCAGGTCAGGCGCAGTAAGAAAACGAAAATCTTACCTCGTAGTCAGACGTCAGTCTCGATGCTCATGGCGTTGATGTTGTTGTTGTGGCGCGGGTTACAGTTCTGCTTCCGGGCCAGCTGGTCGCGCGTCAACAGCAGGCCCTCCTCCAGCTCGACCAGATCGGACGAGGACTCGCTCAGCGAGCTCTTCTTCATGTGTTGGCCCAGGGTGCCCGGCAGGTAAGGACAGCTGGTCACGTGGTTGAAGTTCTGGGACTGCATCTCCTCCTGGTCAGTCTCGCGGTGATAGAAGTAATTGAAGTTGGAGACTATGACTGGCACTGGCAGTGCGATCGTCAGCACACCGGCGATCGCGCACAGCGAGCCGACAATCTTCCCCCAGACTCCCACCGGCCTGGAGGTCAGAAACCAGAGTTAGTCACTACACGTCTGCCGTTCGGCGGCTTTTTTGGGGGGCGCTCGTCGTCTGGGCGACGAACCCCAACGGCGCTGTTACTGGCCACGGGATAGGGTGCACCGGGTGCGGCGGCTGTCGCATGCACACCAGGTGAAGCGAGCCCGATGCACCGCCGTGCGTAGTCAACAACTACGGAACACTACCAAAGCAATGTACATATACCAATCAGCAAAATTGCAGGAAAGCTTCCAACAGCACGAGTAGGTACCAAATGCATCAAAGATATAGCGTAATCTTCTGCTTCATCCTAGGAATAAACTTAGAATCGAGCATCACATACGCAATTTATACAATAATAGACGATAAAATACAGTTGAAGCTACAACTTATACCTGAAACGATTGGAAAGTAGTTTACAGAGCATGTACCTATAAAATAACGCTTACAACGAAAAGGTAAATCGTCGATTGATCTAAAAGTTTTAAAGAATGTACTCTTTCCCAGATCACCAAAACAACAGCAGATGTACAAAAATCCAAAAACTTTATGCTAGCACGTATACATATGTGGTATTCTGGTCAATGAATAAGCCTAGTTTCATCTACTGTAAAACCTGAAGCCGCTTTCACGACTCATACGAAATATCGAAAGGTATTCAGGTGTATTGCTTATAAAAAAAAACGTTAGCCGTAACGTGTACGTAACTTGACAGCACCACATTCGAATGTCACATGAATTTATGTCATATACTGCAAAAGTTTCCATGTTTTTCAGCTACACAGTAAAATTTTCAATTATATTTCTAAGGTTACATTCTTCTTGTCTACTGGTAACCATTATTTGGAAATCTCCCTATAATTACTATGGATGAGCCAACGCTTTGGATGAGACATTGGCTCTAAGAAGATATTACTGGGAACATGATACTTAAGAGTTGGGGAGTTTCAAATCTTTAGTTTTGGTAACACAAATTTAACAAAATATCGTATCATGGTATGGTAACCTACTGGTCTGAACATTGATCTAATGTGACCCACCAGATTTAAATCCGGTGTTCAGATACCATCATAACTGTTATGAATTGCAGTTGTATCTGTGCTAATATTACTTGCACGATTACTTTTTGTAGCATAAAGTTATTATTGTTTTGTACATATCCCGTTGAAAATAAACCTTGAGCGGCATTCGAAACCGGGCTTTTGTAAATGAGTACGTGTGTACAATAATATTTCCCAAACCGTTAGAATGGAAAACCTAAGAATTCGTAGAGAATTGACAAAAAGGTGTTGGAAATTGATGCATAATCAAGAAATGCATTCGAAAAATAAACTGAGGACCACCCCATAAATATCCTCTTAAAAACAACGATTATCTCAACAGGTACGGATTATTGAAGACAAAATAAGAGCCTTTGTGACTTATTGACAATGTTTAATTGGAGAAGTACTGTTTTGTATTCTGTTCGGTAAATATTATTCATTATCATTTCGTTGAGGAAGCAGCATCCGCTGTAGTTATATCAAAATCAAGAACTCGAGATGGCGAGGAGGTGGAAGGACGGGTTTCTTTTCACTTTAGTTCAGAAAATGAATTCCAAGGTGGGCTCAAGAGGTTCTTTGTACGGAAACCATGTGTGTATCGAATTTAGAACTGTAGAGTCTAAGAAAACAGAAAATACTGTTTAGTGGCACCTCTTCAGAGATACAAATTAAATTTAAATCATGAGTGTAGAATCTTCTGATGTAGAAGTCTGATGCCTTATTTTATACAGTTACTTTTTATAAATACCTTTAAAGCTTTTGTTTAATTATAAATTATAATGTATAGTTGCTTTGAAACCAATTTAATAACCTGTTTATGTAAAAAATAGCAGCAAAAATGTTTTTGCTCATATAATTGTGCTTTTTATAATACTGTTTTCGTATAAACTAATATGTGTCTAAATGGAAAATAAAATCATTAGTCACGACCAGATTAACTTCGGTGTGACTCATTACAGTTATTTTAATATCAAAAAGCTCAAATAGTTTCTTGGCATAATATCATTCAATCATTCATTAATCACTCACTATTGATTCAATAACCAACGCATTATATCTAATTAAAAAGCTGAAATATTCTGTGCTTAGCTAGACATTTTTTTTAATATTAAAAAAAATATATACTGGATATTCGAACCGGATACCGGAAAATTAAATGCTTTCTATTATGATGATGATTTAAGAAGTTGGACCTTCCATGATAATATTATCCAGAAATATAACTATAATTGAAAGAAAAGTGTATGCATTTTTGTTTTCGTTATAAATAAAAACAAAAATTGATTTTAGTCCAAATTATCACTGATGAAGAAGTGTATTTTTTGTTTGGCCTTCGCATTATGCTATTCGCCCACTTGGAAGATGAAGTGTTTTGCAATAAAACGTTAAAAATTATTTATCCTACTTTAGATGACAAAAAAAAATGAATAAATAATTACTGATAAATTATGGCAAAGGATTTCATTAACTTCCAAAATGTTCATCTTCGAAAAGTCGATCCATGTAGGTTCAACAAATAATTGCAAATCTGTCCAAAATACATCGAAAACTAATTCCACTTAACCAAGTGTATAATTTACAGATTTTGAGAAAAAAAGTGATCAGATCGAAATAATAATCCATTTACAATTTGAATTGATTAAATGGACTTATCCTACACCTCAAAAACATTAATTTTGTGTTGTTTTTAACTCTTTCTATGTATGTTATTTGACAAACCAAAAATATTTCTAAAATGCCTATTTTATCGAAATAAGAAATCAAATATTGTAAATACTAATAACCCAAAGGCAATGAAAACTACGAAATAATGTTATCACAGTTACCGAAAGCATATTGCTTGGCAACAGCCCGACGCCGAAGAGACTCCGAAGACTGTGTTTGAGCTTGAGGAAGTTGTAATATTATAAGTTGTTAATCAATGCTCGAGGGTTTTTTGGTTAGAATTTTCTTTACGATTGAAGCGTTACCTGACGATATCAAAGTGACATTTTAAAAATTTCATTTAATTATTAGCACTGTGAAACTTTTTGAAATCTAGCAACGTCAACATATAAGTGAAAACTACCCATGGGAAATTATCAGTAGTAATAACCCAAGAGTATTGATAACTACGAAACCCGTGGGAATTACCCATGGGAAATTATCAGTAGTAATAACCCAAGAGAATTGATAACTACGAAATGGTATTATCAGTTTCCAAAAGCACTTTGCTTGGCAACAAGCCAGTGTATGCTTGTTGCCCTAACGCAATGTGCTTGATGAAGTTCTGATAAATTTTTAAGTTATTTATCAATGCTCGAGGGTTATTTGGTAACTTTTTTTTTGCGATTGAAGTCTTATCTGATAATGTCAACATGACATTTTAATAATTTCATTTAAATATTAGAACTATGAAACATTTTGCAACCTAGCAACGTCAACATAGAAGTTAATACTATCCAAGGTGAGTTATCAATAGTAGTATGTTAAGTGCATAGTGACTTGCCGATAATACCCGTGCTATAGTAGCACAAGCTCGAATGCATCACTATAGCGGGTATAATCTTACCAAGAAACTATGCACGAAACATATTTTGCAAGACTATTGCACGTGTCGTATTGACATTAACAAATATTTAATAAATATTATAAAAATGTCTTCCAACCGGTTTGGCATCAAATATCTTACATATATAAAGCAAGAAACTGTTGGCTCCACGCCAGAGAATACCATAGAGTCACAAGAATATATATGGAGACAATTTGAAAAAAATTGCGATGAAAAAAGTATATGCTAAATGGAACTACGAGTATGCACCAAATTGCATTGATTTTAACCGATTGGGCATACTATATGAGAAACCTCTTGAAACCTAATATTAACCTCATCGAAAGCGATAAGTGTCCGACAGCAATTATCACTATAAGTGGATTCTAATGGGTCAACAAATTAAATTTTGGTTTATTTCATTGGTCCGTCAGTGTGAAGTTTCATATGTAAATGTGACAAGTGCAATAGTCAGTCTAATATAATATAATATAATAAAAGATACTAAGTTTTATATTTAATAATGAAAATTATTCTTTGAATAATTATGATTGGAAAATAATGTATTTAATAAATAGGTAAATGATCCTAATAAAATCTTCGAATTTCGAGTCGAATTATATACAGTGTGTTTCCCTTGAAATGTTCACACCTCAGTAACTTTTTTATTTTTCAGTGGATTTTAAAATAACATTTTTCAATATGTGAAGCGAATGAAGCTTTAACGAATGGGTTAACTACATTTTAGCTTTAGTAAATAATTAGCCTAGTGTGATCAAAAATTGAAAAAACATATAAAAAATGTTCCTAATAATACCCATAATAATAAAATAATAACAATACCCTTTCAACAAAGCTTCGCCTGCTTAACATATTGCAAAAGTTTATTTTTAAATCCAACGAAAAATAAAACAAGGTACTGAAGTGTCACCATAAAAATGATTAATAAATATTAATGAACTCTGTATATCTAATGAACTAATAGGTCAACGACCTTATTGAAAGTAACACCAAATACGGAATCAAATTGTACTTAACGATGAAATAAATTATTATTTATATTATTATTATGTAAAAATAAATAATTAATAATATTTTTTTTAATAAGTAATTTATTTTAAAACAAACACACAGACTAAGACACAGGGTAAAGTAACAACGAAAAATCTGTATAGTAATAATTGAAAAATAAATTTTAATAAGAATATAGGTACCTACTTAAAAAACGTGTTACTATGAAATTTATCATTATTTTCACGTTATCAAAATATCCAAATCGTTATTGAGATAAAGGGTATAGAATTGTTGCAATGAAAAATACAGTAAGACTAAAAAAAACGTTAATTAAACAAAAATTCAAAAACGTCTTCTTATAACCAAAATAACAATTTGACTTTGAAAAATTAAAAGCAAATACTTTCCGAGAAATAGGGTAGGGAATGTCAATGAAAAATCTATATTGTACGACTTAAAAGACACGATAATGATAAAAAACAAATTCAAAAATGTCTTCTTGTAAATAAAATATCCAAATAATTTTGTAAAAAAATATATAGCTGAGAAACATTGTATGTAATCAAAAGCAATGAAAAGTGTATATTCTAAAATATAAAAATATAATGATTTACTACGAAATGCATGGAATAGTGTTTTTATTTTCCTCGGCAATTTTTGAAAAATATTGTCAAATTTTCAAAAAAAATCTGCATTACTATTTCTATTAATTTTGAATGAAATAATACTTGATGAATACAAGCAAAACTGCAATGAAAAATTTGTATTGTAAAACTTAAATGACAAAAATAATTAAATGCTAAATTTTTCTAAAACAATATTATTGATTAATGCAAAGATGAATAATGAAAGTTGGAATGACAATGTCTGAATAGTGATGAGAATTTGGATGACGTAAATTTTTTCGTAAGAAGTTTTCGAAAATAGTCCCTAAAGAGGTTGAGTACATAAAAGGACTAGGAATGGAATGCTTTGAGAGTTTCCCAGAAAATAATGGGATGACATCCCTCCCCACACCTCAAGCAATGCAAAAAAATTCTCTAGAAAGACGGAGAGTGAAGGCACATTGTGGACCAGAGAAGATTAAGATTTCAAAAAGGGTCATTTCGATAAGGTGATTACTTGCAATTATCTCAATTCAGTACAGTATCAAAGGACTTTGAAAAGTCAAACGTTCAACAAAATGAATAATATGAGTGTAAAAAACCTTCGTCTTTTCATTATCTTCTCCTTTAGCATAATTTGGTTGCAATTGTTTGTATCACTATAACAATTGGAATTTTACCTTATTTATCATTAATTCTTTCATTAGAATATTTCAGAATATTGTTTATCATTGATTTTTTTATCGTCGTGTAAATTATATAATAGTGTTTCTCACTGAAACTTAGTGCAGAAATATACGTACAATTTTTTTAAATTTTTAATAACAATTAGACGCAAAAAAGAAATCAATAGTTGTTTAATAATTGACTGCTAACAATAATAATAAACAAAAGATAAAAATGGACGTTTGATATTTATTATTTCGACTAATTACATGCTGCTGTTAAACAAATGATTGCAAAACACGTTATAAACGAAAACAACCTATATCTGAAGAATTTATTACTGTTGTTTAATGAATAATTTTAATTAAATCGATCACAAGATAAATATATAATTTTTAGATCAATTTGTAACATATAAAAGAATTTGTTGCAACCGTTTGTTGCTTACAAGATGATTCTTAACAGGAACATTTATTTGTGCCTATACTGCATGACCTGTAACACATCGAAATCAGCAAAAACAGCTTGTAAACAAGTAGTTTTTAGGATCTTTCTTTTAACAATAACATGCTTTACGTATTAAGTCGAGCTCTGAAAAGAGTAACGTAGCTGCCAAAACAGTACGTTTTAATACCTAATCAGTACTTAGCTAGAAGTAAGTTAGTTCCAGATTTCTGTACACGGGAACATACTGTGGTATGATTAAACTTTTGCTGTTAACATTGGTTCATTCCGTAGTTTAAGACTTGGAACTACATCCGATGTTACGATTTTATTTCTATTTATAGCTGAAAGACTTGTACTTTCTTAACATGGCAGTACTTTCTTAACATAGCAACATTAAGAAAATGGAAGCTTAAACATACCCTATTACATGTTAATTAATTTATAACTCAATTTATATTTAATCCTCTTGTATAAAATTCACGTAAACTGAACTGATTTAGTCTTATTTGTAAGAGCATCTGCAAGGATTGGCGCTGTAAACTGAATTGAGAAAATTGTTTTGCAGAGAAAAAAGATGAACAAATTGTTGGAACAAATTTGGTACTAAATGCGAATGAAATTAAAATTAGGTAAATCAAGAAGTGTTTTGGAAAAAATAAATCTCGGGCATAAGTAAGAAATTAGTTACACCATTAAACAAACTTACCAGAAAAGTAGAATAGTTTGAAAATAAGCAATATGTTGTGAAAGAATGTTCGAATTTAAATCATACAATCTGAGGAGAGTATCAGTCTTTTTTTCGAAAACACCACAACCTCTTGTAAAAGAAATTCTCAGTTCCACTATACAAACACCATTGCACCAATAAAAATAATGAATGGAAGCAGAAATTTTGAAAATAAAAATGGTGAAAGCAAGATATGAGTTTGATCAGTAACTAAACTAAATAGAGACGTAGAATGTTAATAAAGTGACCATTCAATCGTGAAAGAAATGTGGTTATAGTTTAAAAATCCTAGGTGTGAGCTCTGGAAACTTAAATTCCAATCGTTCATTACACACACTTGGTGTAATTAACATCGAGCACACTTTCTAGTACCAGTACTAGTTAAAGACAGTCGACATCCTTGAATGCTGTTGGTAACATATTACACTGCAATTTTGCTGATGTGGATAAAACACAATTTGAAAGCCAAACAAAGACAAAGCACAGAGCTAAAGATAAAAAGGCAGAGACAGGTAATGAGATGTCGCAGCATCACCAGATATTTAAACAGTGCATCAAGCTATGCGTTTTTCTCGTGATATTTAAAATATTAAATAGCGAAGAAACAGAACGGTAAATTAGCAAAGCAATAATAACATGTGATCGAAAAAACTGTACATTAACAAAAGTTTGCATAAATGCTACTAGTATTTATTACTATTAAAGTACCATCAAAACAGTTTGCAAATATGAGTTGTAGCATAAAACTTTAGAACAAGAATGAGCCTTTATATGAAATACTGCATACATAGCGAGACCTCATATTCTATTTTGAGATCTATACTCAGGGGATTCGTTTATTCGATCACACGATAAATTCACTGCATACAAAATTTATAAAGTTGCAAAAAGAGTTGCAAAAGTCGAGTAAAAAACTTAATATTATTATTAATAAAAGAGTTAAAAAAGCTAAGTTTCAAAAAGTAAATATGCGTAGCTAAGCAGAATTAATATTATATCAAAAACGGTTTCCTACACCTCGCTGATTAATTGATTGTCAATAATGAGAGTTAGAAACGGCTGATATTTTATAAGAAGCAGGACAAATTTAATGATAACCAGAAATATTGTCATTATTTATTTAAGAAATCCCAAAATGCGATGCTGTAGTCGCAGAAATTCAACAAATTGAATATAATGCGAAATTGGCATAAGGATGACGATACATTGATTTAGTTTGCATATTTAATTAAGCACACCCAGTATAATAATGTAGCACACCAGCCAGCGTTAAAATGTTGAAAAATGAAGAAACGGACGTAAAATATGACACCCATAGCATTGATTGATCATGGAATCAGATTTTGTCTGCAAAAATAAATCTGCATTAATATTGTAGAAACCCGGTGTAACAGTATTAACTACAATGGATGGTTCATTTCCAACACAAGTGTATATCCACCATGCCATCAAGGTAAATTAGACCAGGGAATTAGAATTTAAGACCGGGCCTCTGAATATTAGAATATTAGATTAAAGAATTTGCATAGTTTGAACTCTAGAGTCGATATTTATGGCAACATTTGAGACTTATGTTGATGCATAAAATTTGATTCGACATTTGCGCAACAAACTTAATTTGATTCTGATGGAAACAGGATTATTTATAAAACAAATGAGAAATGAGTTTAACATGAAAATATAGTATTGATGATTATTCGTAGAAATTTAAGGAATGAATTAAGAATTGGTATTCGAAATGTTACACAAAACACATTTTAGAATAATTATTGTGCAATATTAAATTATGTGCAAATAATGCCAGATAATTTTTCATTGACGAAAATAAATTGTTATTGTAATTGATAGCAAACATTAATAAATAAATTTGTTTAGAATTTTAAAAGCGCTTATTATCAATTGTGTAATATATCTTATAGTTTTCTCAAAGTTTTCATAGTATATTTTAAAATCGGTATTAATTCAACATTTTAATATAAATTTATATGAAAAAAAAATTATATCAATATCATCCAAATTTTGTGTAATTATAGTTTTAGGGAAATAAAAAACTAATATTGAGGGTGAATTAAAACCCCAAATTGTGGAACATTTCAATACGGATAATGAATATATTAAAATCTACATTTATGGGAAAATTTCAATTGATTCAGAAGAAAACATTAGAATTCAATTCAATGGAAAAAAAAACTAGAATTTAAAATGCTACAATTAAATAAAATTATCACTTGATACTCATCCTCACAAAATTCTAATTTATTGATAATTTATCAAATATATAAAAGAAAGCAATAGAATGCATGTTTTCTAAAATTTAAATTTAATTTTAAAATTTAATTTAACGAAAAGAGCCAGGACAAAATATAATCGATGTTCAAAATCGATGATTTTGCTGAAAACATACCTAATTGATGAATAAAAAACTGGAAATTGAATTCATGTTTATGAAATTATTTATATATTTAGAATTGATATTTATTTGAACAGTTATCATATTAAAAGAGAAAACATAAAACAACATTTATAAATTGTAGAAATAGCTTATGCTTTCAATATAATTACTCCTAATTTTATACAAAATTGATATTGTTTTAAATTCATAGCATATGTAATCCAGATTATATATGATAAATGTTTAATGTTTGTTATTCAAAACCGGATATCTCTCAAAATTTTAAGAAAATTAATATTGTTTCGAGTTGTTAGTCGTTCAAGATGCTTAATTAATTTTTAGATTTAGTTCATCGGTGTTAATATTGCTAAATATTTTAAGATATTAATATTGTATCAAATTTATAATGTTGAACAAGATATTTAGTTAAATTTTTCGATTTTGTTGTTCAGTACTGATATTTCCATAAATTATAAGAAAAATAATCAGGTTTGAAATTATTACTGTATTTGTTTCAAGATATTTTGCTTGAAATATAAACTCCATATTTTTCAAGATATTTCATTTTTCGATATTCTTGTTCAGTACTGATATTATTCTAAATTTGAATACTGAATATCACTGATGTGCTCAAAATAAAAGAAGAAAGTTAATAATGTTTCGAATTTTTAATCGCACGATAATTTATATTTTACGATTAACATCTTTTGATAAGGACACGATTACTTCTTTACAGCCCACTTTTAAGTGGTTAAAAAACATTAACGAATTTTTACATTTTCTTAATAAGATTGTTTGGTATTTGCTTAGAAAGAAAATGGAAAGCTAAAAATGAATAAATTAGTGTAATAGTTATTTTGGGTATCAACTTTTTATGTAGGTCTCTACGTTTTAATTACAGTTTCTTTTCTATTAATATTTTAAGACATTAATTTGTCGAGTTGTATTGTCATTTTTCCCAGTTCAATTTTAAACAAACACCATTCAAGTAGTTAAGTTCTTTCTCTTTATTTCTATCTATTTTGCCCCTGCTTATCTGCATTGAGTTTTGAACAATTATTTTTTGATTATATTAACGAGTGTCCCACGAGTGTCTCAGTAGACAGGCGATATCTCAAAAACGGTTAGTAGTATGAAAATGAAATTTGGTAGATTTAAATGGTTCAAATGATATTCTGTATACTTATACTTAGATATAATTTCAGGTTGCTCATTTCCGGAAACATAACACCAACTTCAGAATTTAAAATGGGACATCCCATATATTTATGGATCTTTGTAAAGGTAATTCGAAGACAAATTCAACGATACCATATTATTTGGGGCTTTTGTAAACTAAGTGAATAGTAATGGAGTAATAATTAAAAGTATTCAGAAAGGACCATAATTTGAAACAATTTAAATACACCAAATTTCATTTTCGTGTTATGTACTAACCGTTTACGAGATATCGCCTGTCTACTATCTCTCTCTGTCAGTTTATGCAGTTGCTGATGAAATAAAAATTTGAAAAAAAAATCACACAAACGTACATGTTTCTATCACTTCCAGTTCTACCGGAAGTGGATATCAACTTTGCTATTTTAAATGGAACCCACTTTATATTTTTACATATTCGGATTGCTCGATCAATTCTGAATACATTTTGTTAAGCTTATTGAAATTATGTATTTATTCTACACTGCTCAACAAAATTAGGGGAACACCTATTAAAAAGGGTTAAAAACGGTGATTTTTTTTATAGTAGGCCGTATAGGTATGGTTTGCTATTGATTATAATTAAAAGATGGATTTGAACTTTACAGGTCTATTTTTAGAGGTACATAACTCTTATACCACCTTATATTGCCTAAAATTGAATTTCCACTAATAACCAAGTGCTGTGATAATGACTGAAAAAATTTAATAACCATAATAATACAGTAAACCAGTCATTCTAAAATCGGTATCAAACCCATACAATCCAAGATAAAGGATTTGAGCGAAGTAGAAGTGTCACAGGCTGTTGCTTTACTCCAAGATGGACGATCAATGCGATATGTCGCAAGAATGTTAAACGTAAGTCGCTCTGTGGTATGCCAAGTATGGCACAGGCATCAAGAGACTGGACGATATAAAAGAAGGCCAGGACAAGGGTGAAAACGGGTAACAACAGCTCATCAAGACATAATGATGGTGACTTCATCTATGCAAATCGCACATCAACCGCAAGAGATGTTAAAAATGATTTTAGGATAGTAACTGGCATGGTTATTTCGAACCAAACAGTACGTAGAAGGCTTGGTGAACGTGGTTTAAAACCCAAACGGCCTGTTAAAAAGCATTGTTTAACATTAGCCCACAGAAGAAACATACATGATTTTGCAACATGTTACCAAAACTGGGGAATCTAGCAGTGGTCCTCAATTATGTTTAAGGATGAATCAAGATTTTATGTGACACGTTGTGACGGACGTGTGCAAGTTTGGGCATGACTAGGAGAACGATATTTAGACGGATTTTGTTCAGGAAATTGACAGATTTTGTGCTGGATCAGATATGGTATGGGCAGGTATAACGTACGACAATCGTACTGACTTTGTTCTTGAGCAGGGAACAATGAATGATGTTCGCTATATTGACGACATCCTTAGCGAACATGTTTTACCTGCTGTGGCTGGAATTGGACCTCAGTTTTACCTCCAACACGATACTGCAATACCTCATGTTGCTCTTCAGGTTACAAGGTTTTTGCAAGGCCATAATATCCCGGTGCTCAATTGGCCAGCTCTTAGTCCGGACCCCAATCCCATTGAGCACTTATGAGATTATCTTGATCGGATGCTCAGAAACCGCCCAGAACCCCCATTTAACCATCAACAACTGTTCGAAGCTCTTCTTGAAGAATGGGACAACATACCACAACAATATATCCTAACTCTGATTGCAAGCACTCCTTGAAGATGTGCGGCTCTCAGTCAAGCGCGTGGAGGCCACCCACGTTATTAATTTCTTAAATAACGTTGTAGAATTACATTTCAATGTTTTTCCTTTTTGTTCATTTTTGGGTTTTTGGAATTTTTCTTTGTTTATTTTGAGCACATGGTTTTAAAATACCTTTTTTCTGTTTAAATAAACATGAATTAAGATTAATCAGTATTAATTAATTCCGTATAGTTGTTAAAACTGTAATTTTCCCCTTTTTTATAGGTGTTCCCCTAACTTTCTTGAGCAGTGTATATACAGGGCAAGTGTGACAGAATTATTCTTGGAACTTGCAGAAAATGTAATGAAATTATCGAAATTATCATTGAAAGAAATTAATTTTCGCAAATTCAAATAAAATTTTCTATCTAGACAAGGAACGTAAATCGAAAATTATTCTGTCTGTTGCCCAATCATATAAAAATATATCATTATATTAAAATAAAAGAAGTATGACGTTTTGAAATGTACCTGTACATAATTAAACTTTTGAAATGGTATTACTAAAATCTCAACACGTACGAATTACTATAATGATAGAGCCATGCTTCAGCTACAATACGCAAAAAAAGTCTAAGTTTCTATTTCATATATGAGATAAATTATGAATTTTTTGAAAGAAAAAAAATCGGAAATTATGTTTCCTCGAAAACTATTCAAGATGAGTGCTCAAGAGACTTAACAAATATGTAAAGAGATGTTCAGAATTAAACGGGTAACCTAAATATGTAAAAATATACCGGATGTTCTATCTAAAATAACAAAGTTGATGGTCACTTTCGGTGGAACCGGAAGTGATAGAAACATGTACGTATTTTATTTTGAGAGGTTATGATGAACCATATTTGTGTGAATATTTTCAAATTTTTATTCCATCAGGAACTCCATAAACTTTTAACCAACTACTTGCGTGGAACACAATCTTTATTATCTTCTATATTTATATTTTTTGGATTACTTACTGGTTGTTCTATATAATTTAAAGATTTTATTATTTTATATCCTATTAATTCCCTTCCAATTCTTAATGATGGAAAAATAAAATGGTTATTGATGGTTAAAAGTCAATTCAATGTTTGATTTGTCCTATCTATATGCTTTGGAGCAGACAAGTACAAAATATTATTTATTATAGATATTTCAATTAATATAATCAATAATAATAATAAATTAATATAATATAAATATTAGAGATTGAATAGATATTTTTAGAGTATGGCAAATGAAATTTTTAAAACTTTCATTTTTCAGCAATGATATTTTGCGAGTATAATCAAAGCTTAAATTGGCCGAAAATGTGTTTGGCCATGAGTTACAGCCAAAAAATTATATTTAATAATTTTCGGGGAAATTTTGGAAACCTAAGTAGTTTAATACGGGCTGTAATATAAAATAAATACTAGTTTTGGGTATACATTTTAGAAGTGTTAGAAATAACTTTCATGTTTACACATCTTCAACATTAATATTTTGCAAGATAATCTAGAATTCATGCAAAGGTTTTGTAGCAGATTGCTATAAAATTTGGAATTATTTGCCGAAGTTTCTGCATTAGTTTATATTCACAGAAAGATTTTTGAAACCACTGAGGATTTAATTTGTAAGATTACCGTAAGTAGATTGAATTTGCGAGATGTTGTATTGGCTGTTTTTTAAACTTTCATCCAACTGCCAAGGTCGCTATAATGATGAGATGCTAGATTACAGGTTAAATTCGGAAAAGGGTGTTTTGAATTGTATTTTTCTATCGAGGTTTCTACATTTCTGAGATTGTAGCAGTTCATTCATTAAAGGTTGAATTTGCAAAATTATATGTTTTAATTTATCAATTTCTAAGATTATGGCAGCTTAGTTACAGGTTGATTGGCAAGAAGGATTTTGGCGATGATTTTTAAAAACTTGTATTTTACTACTGAGGTTTCTCCATTTCTGGGTTGTTGGTTTAAGTTCAGTTTGCATTTGCAAGAAGGGTTCCAATCCTTTTATAACTTGCAGTTTTCTAAGGGGTTTCTTCATTTCTGAGATTAGCGGTTTAATTTTGGGCCGAATTTGAAAAATAAGTGTTTTGGCGATGGTGTTTTGAATATTGGATTCTGCTATCGAGGATGTTGATTGGAGGCTGAACTTGCAAAAACGCTGATTGGTCGATGTACAAATTAATGTTATTAAAATATTTGGAATATAGTCGTCGAGGTTCTGTTTCTTCGCTAAAAAGATTATGAGAGTTTGTTTTTCCAAAAAGGTATTCGATCACATATGAAACAAAATTTTAGAAGTTCAAAATTTTGGATTCATTTTCTTTACGAGTAACATGTTTGGAGGTTAGTTTAAGACTGATTTAAATTTAAAAAAAGGTGTTAGATATCTGGTTTAGAATAGCCATGCACTTGAGACACTGTTTGATGTTCTGATCATAGTTAGTGGACAATTCTGGCAATGCCGTTCGATGATGGTAGTTGATGTTAGTTTGAAGTGCGTTCATGCAGGTCGGGCGGATATCGCATTACAATTAGAAAATTCTTTGTTCCTCGCGGAGAGCGTCGGATGGAAAGAGATACGCGTGAGAAAGATTGTGGCTGGTTGAGAAGCAGCAACATCGAGCACACAGCAGCGTCACGACAAATATGTTTTTTTTTTAGAAAGATATAAGTAGATCAATAAAGAAATAAGAGTAAAGAGAGATATATTACAGTGGTTGCGAGGTGGGGGGCGTCGGTCATCAGGAGAGCGTATATTGGAGGCGGAGATGGAGTGGCGTTGATGTTTGATAATAGTGATAATAACAACTGTTGTTTTATACTGATGCGGCAATTAAATGATAATAAATTTAAAAAAAACATTAGTAAATAGTTGACGCGGAATGTCGCGGCATCATCGTCTCCCATTGAACGTCGGAGCAAAGAATTTTCTGGTGGCAACCTAAGCAACCCAAGAGAACCCAACCCGGTGGTCAGTAATAATAGTAGTAGTAGCAGTAGTAACAATATGGTTAGTAGTATTATGTCAGCGCTCAGCGGTCAGAGCATAGAGAGTGTAAACCCAACTACGGTGGAGGCAACTAAGTCTGAATTAGGTGTATACATCATACGTCATGTCGCCGTAGCCGACGGTCGTCATGGTGACCACTGCCCACCAGAACGCGTCTGGGATGGACTTGAAGAAGGAGTTCTCGGAGCCCGCCTCGGCGAAGTAGACGGCGCTCGAGAACAGCACGACACCTGCAAGGAGGAGAAGTGGGGTTCAGACTCGGATGTGGCACTGTACCTCATGTCGCCGTAGCCGACGGTCGTCATCGTGACCACCGCCCACCAGAAGGCGTCCGGGATGGACTTGAAGAAGGACTGGTCGGTGCCGGCCTCCGCGAAGTACACGGTACTGGAGAAGAGCACCACACCTGGAACAGACACACACAAACACACACTTCGGACTCAGAGGGACTTGCCATGCATCGTCCTCTGAGTTCAAAACGGGGACTCTTATTGATGTTAGTATTAAGTACGGTCAGTATGGCAGGTGGTAGGTACGGAGGAGGGCATGGGTTAGTATTGGTTGGAAGTTTGGTGGGCGATGCAGTCTTGTGTGAGGAATGTGGTGGTGGTGTTGGATAGTGTAAAGTTGGATCGAAGCTCTCACCGATAAAGAGGAAGAAGATGAGCAGACCCAGTTCGCGCATACTGGCTTTCAGGGTGCGACCGAGGATCTGCAGGCCCTTGCTGTGACGGCTCAGTTTGAAGATGCGGAAGACTCGCACGAGCCGGATGACCCTGAGTATGGCCAGCGACATGGCCTGGTTGGTGCTCTTGTCCTGCGGCGAGACGGGCGCTCGTAAGATGTGGGCGGTATCCTCCTCCTCGGCAACGACGGTGGCGAGGGTGATGAAATACGGAATGATGGCGATGATGTCGATGATGTTCATGACGTCCCGGAAGAAGTTGAGCTTGTTGGGGCACGCCAGGAAGCGCACGGACAACTCGAACGTGAACCAGATGATGCAGATGGTCTCGATGAGGAAGAACGGGTCCGTGATGTCCGGCACTTCGTCCTCCTCGATCTTGGTGCCGTTGGTCGTAGTGTTGAACACCTTGTAGTGCTTGAACTCGGGCAGCGTCTCCAGGCAGAAGATGACGATGGACAGTAGGATGACGAACACGGAGATGATGGCGACGACGCGCGCCGCCTGCGACGATTCGGGGTACTCGAAGAGCAGCCACACGTTGCGCTGGAACTCGTGCGATGGCAGCGGTTTCTCCTCCTCTTTGATGAATCCCTCGTCCTCTCGGAACTTGTTGATCGCCAACTCGCCGAGCTCGTAGAACTTGATCTCCTCGGAGAAGACGTCCAGGGGCACGTTGACGGGACGGCGAAGCCGCCCCCCGCTCTGGTAGTAGTAGAGGATGGCGTCGAAGGAGGGCCGGTTGCGGTCGAAGAAGTACTCATTTCGCAGCGGGTCGAAGTAACGGATGCGACGGGCTGGATCGCCCAGCAGAGTGTCCGGAAACTGGTTTAGCGTTCGCAACTGCGTTTCGAACCGGAGACCGCTCACGTTGATCACGACCCTTTCACAGAAGTCGTGGTCGTGCGGGATGGGCTCGAAGTGGGCAACGCCAGTGAACTGGGAGTGGGGGGTGTGCCCGTCCTCTTCCTGGCTGCTGAGCTTGGGCAGCGACCTGCACAGACAAAATAAAATATTAACATATCATCAAAGAAAACCAGTCACCACCAATCACTCATCGACCAAACATTGCACACCTGCAACTACCTTAAGACTAAATATTTAGTCATAACCAATCCACACGAAATATACCAAGCTGCAACTTATTGACGATTCAACTTAAGGTTATGTACACCAAGACAAATTATGTTTTTACAAAAGATCTGTAGATGGGCGCTACTGGTAATCACTATATCTAGCATTAAGGACTTCAGAAGTAAACTTAGCCTTTTCTACAATTCTAAAAAACCTTCATGGTTTACAAACCCTACGAGACCTTCGGTGTATTACAGAAAACCGTCGGTGCATAAAGTAGGTACAAAAGGAAATAAACCTTAATTAATCATCGTCTAAAGTCTAAACAAACACACATCAATAACATAACATCAATAACTCATCAGCTTATCAATTCCAAAAGATTCACAAAAAATATCTCAACAGAAGACGACAGTAATAACCCATCGCAAACCCACACGCAAGGTACCAAGCTACCACTCATTGGCGATTCAACGAGGAGCAAATACATTATGGGCTTATGAATATCAAGAAAATGTCTGTTTCCATATAACAAAAAAATAGGTGGCTGTCACCGGTAATCAATTTATCTATAATTAACGACTTAAGTAGTAAACAGAGTCCATTATAAAATCCATAAACATTGAAGGTTTACAAACACTACACGACCTTATGTACCAAGATATACCAAGAGAAATCAACTTCTATTAATCATCGTCTAAACCAGTATTTCTCAAGCATTTTTTACCCGTGTACCACTTCGAAATATTACATACCACCGTGCCTCATATGCGGCAAAAGCAAAATGGTACTTGCGAGGGTTGATTTAGAATCTGATATAATAGTTTATTATGGTTTAAGTGGTAATTATGGTTATTATGGTCTATTCTAGAGGTAAGTTTTGACGGACTTTATTGTCCGGACTTTATTGCTAGCCCTCGCTGTCGCTCGGGCGCATACTCGACCTCGACTGGTAATCAATACTTACGTCCCTTAATGCTTAAATAACTATTATCTTGTTCCACATTAATAAGTTGTCAATTACACATGGAATTCATGGCTAGTAAATCAGTTATAACGTAACAGTGTTATGTAATGAAAGTCACTAGTGTTATGTAATATTCCGGGTGTCCTATTTAACCTGACAAATCAAAATAACTCGAAAAATACGCATCGTACGAAAAGATTGTTTCAGACAACAAATAAATGTTTCCAAATGGAACACCTTGCTGTAATATAATAGGTCCTCCCCCTCTAGTAGTTATTATTTAAAGTTTAAAAAATTAGTGGTCTGACATATTCATGCAAGTTGTTTACGGGAAAAGTGTTATTAAAATACTGCTGTACGGCGCTTCAGTTTAAAACTTACAAAGACAATTTGTATTACAAACTCCACGTCACCGGTTACGAGTTAATTACGAAAAATCTATTTTATGCGATTACAGCGCCATCTATATCGAATAAAAAAAGTTTCGACCAATTTGTGCAACATTATTCATAATTACGACTGGGAGTAGATAAAATAGAGTACATTACTTGAGTTGTAAGGCAATTTACGCACTCAAGAAATTACGCACGTAATATGCTTCTTTTAACTCTCGTTATGTAATATACTATTCCTATGACTCATAAATAATACATTCATTATGTACGTAACTATGGTAATACAATATACTTCATTATACAACAGGGGTTGTAAACTCATTTCATTATGGGTTGTATTACAACCCCTTCATGGGCATTCTCAATAACCTCGTTCATAATACAGCAACGGCCTCTTCAATTAAGCTATGTGTAAAGCTTTTCGCATCTCTTTATTTTTCGCTTCCCTATGTATGCTGTCATTGTTATCTTTCATTCATCCCATGACAGTTGTCAGTGCATGTTTCACGTTTACAATTAATTTTGGTGTCGATCGTCACTATTTGTAGCTCAACAGTGAAAAGAAGAAGATTAATTACTGTTAGTACTAGGAGTTGATATCTCGCAAGATAACAATAAAAACATAGTGACCGTGACAAGTGATATCCTAGCTCGCCTATCTATGGTTATCACAGTGATGGAAGATAGGCCTGTTTCACAAACTATGATGCATCTGTAATCAGCATAGGTGAAATTACATGATGCAGAAATTCGAATTTTAGGAATATATCAAAAACTACTTATTTTGGGAATATGGTTGTATAATACTTTTTGTAGCAAATTGTCATGTCAATTGCTCGATAAGATCAAAAGTATGCCAGTCTATTAAAAAACAATGAAATATGTTTAATTTAAGTGGGCACTTCACTAATGACAGGGTTGAATATATATTGTCAAAATTTTTAGCTACAAAATATATTAGTCAAACAAGTGGCTTTTAGGTACAATTTGAGATACATTTTCAGTATATATCTTATTTGTAAGATAAATTTGAGCTATATTTTATAATGTCTATTTCAGGTCCATATCATGAAATTTAATTTTTATCTCAGAAAGTAAAAAAAAAAAAAAGATAAGTGTATACACATTTCTACAAAAGATGTTTCAAATCAAACGAAGAAGCAAAAACAGAATAATATATAGCGTGTTTCATTAAAAAAACAAAACGTTGATGGCTACTTCCGGTGGAACCGAAAGTGATAGAGGGGTGGAAGTATTTCACCTGAGGAGAAAATAATTAGCTATGTTAGGATGACTTTTTAATTTTTTAATTTTATCGTGAATTCTATAAACTTTTAATGGTCCATTAGCGTGGGACACCCTGTATACCTTTAACTTTGACGCCCATCGTCCTACAATTAGTCGTTTCCAAGCCTACACGCCTGAAATTGGATGATTCCATTAGTGCTGACAGTTGCTATGGTTGCTGCCGGCCTAGGCCGGCAATTAATTATTCCTGGAGGTCTACAGTAAATAATTTCTTCTTATTCATATTTTTATGTAACTTACTAAAATAATGCGATGGGAGAAATAGTATATTGTGCACCAAGGGTGGAAAATCGGCTTTAGCAGCCCGCGGTGCTTGGCACATGAGCGAGCGGAGCGATTTCGTTTCAGGTACGAAAACACTCGATGAATTTTTTATGTCAATATTTTGTTTTATTTTAAAAACCGACTTCAACATTGAATGATTAGATCACAATGTAGCACTCTTGCTTCTTTCTGCTACATACGCAAGTACTGTATTTTCTGTAATGCTTTTTGCTTAAGGCCGTTTTCCAACTACAAAACTTATTATATTGGGGTACATATCGACTCTAAGATTTTATTGATTAATTAGGTTAGCGGAAGCGGCAGCGGCACATTCCCTTATTTCGAGTGGTGTAAGCAAGTCTTCATCGCTGCTAACATCCATTGCACTTAATACACATTTTAATTAGAGAGTAGGTACAATATATCTGTCACCGTACCAGTTAAAATGACATTTGTTTTTGAAAAGTATGCCGCCATCTATTGCAAAATTTCTGAAAAATTTTAGAGGCCCTGGGGCCTTTCAGAGCAGGTAGGCGAAGAAAATAGTATGTGCGATTCGTACATTAAGTGCCTTTCCGGCCACTTCGACATCGTATGTATAGAGATCCATCTTGATTTATTATGAAATTTTTCGATTCATTATCACAAAAATTCGATACTTGATAGTGCTTAAACCCCCTACAATCAAATATTTAAAAAAAAAACAGGTTGTACCTCCGCGGTACGAAATGAGCCGCTTTACGATTGAACAACGTTGGGAAATATTGCAAATTTATTTTCAAAGTGAGTGCTGTGTAGCCCAAACAGTGCGTTTGTTGAAAATAAGTTTTGGTCGAAATGAATCACCTATCGCGCCTTCTGTACGCAAGTTTGTGCAAAAAGTTCGTGAGACTGGCATGCTAGTGGTCAACACTCATGTTCCTCATTCTTGTACGGTGCGCACAGATGAGAATGTGGCTGCTGTAGCCGAGAGTGTGAGACTCAATCTACGAACATCAACTCGCCGTCGATCTCAACAGCCAAACATTTCACGCACTAGCCTGAGGAGAATTCTGCTCAAAGATCTCGGATTATTCGCTTACAAGGTCCAATTGACTCAGCAATTGAAGGCGCACGACCATCCGCTTCGTTATCGCTTCGCAGTTTGGGCCTTAAAGCAGCTTGAATTGGACAACGATTTTGGGCGAAAAAACATATTTTCTGACGAGACGCATTTTCATCTTTGCGGCTACGTTAACAAACAAAATTGCCGCATCTGCTGCTCGGAAAACCCGCACGTTATTGTCGAGAAGCCAATGTATCCACAAAACATCATTGGACCATTTTTCTTCGAAAATGAGGCTGGGAATAACGTTTCGGTCAACTGTGAGCGTTACAGAGCCATCTTATCCGACTTTTTTTTACTGAAATTGAAGACATGGTTCTGCACGACCTCTGGTTCATGCAGGATGGCGGCCATGCCACATAGCCCATGCCATAATCGATCATTTTCGCAACAAATTACCAAATCGTATTATCAGCCGTCTTGGCGATGTCAATTGGCCGCCTCGGAGCTGCGATTTGACCCCTTTGGATTTTTTTTTGTGGAATCCGTGAATGACCAATGTTATGCCTACAATCCAGAAACGATTCAAGCACTTCAGGATAATATCATCCAAGCAATCCGTGCGCTACAGCCCGAAGCCATCAATAGGGTCTTGGAAAATTGGAGTGACAGAATGCGCTACTGCGAAGCCAGCCGAGGTAGCCACTTGAACGAAGTTGTATTCCATAATTAATGGGAATGTTTGCTCTTACTAATGAAGCCATAATACATGGAAAAAAATAAATTTTGTACATTTTATTGCATTTTTAAAAAGAAACTTGTATTTGGCCCACCCTTTATTAGTACGGCTTAATAAAAACTTCAATACCTTTTACTAAAAGACTTTTTTCAATGAAATGTTTGACTCAAAAATTAAATTAGTCGTGTAATTATAGTAACATGATGAATATCCTTTAAAATAAAAATAAAAAAATTAAATATAAAAATTATATAAAAAATGTTACTTTTTTTCTTAGAGTACTCGGGCATGTGTCGATTCTAGTAACAACCAGAACAAATATGATTGATAGAATCCGAAGCGCGGCTACCAAAATATATCAAGGGCAGTATTGTTAAGAACAGTTCAGAATATATCGTTTAGTTTACTTTCTAAATAACGTTTTGAAATTTTGAAGTTTTATTGTAATCTTATAAATTAGAGCGTTTATTATAATCTTTAGAAAATTAATTTTGTTATCAAATATTTGACTGCAAATTATTTGCTACAATTTGATGTTTTTATTTATTTTTTGTAAGTTTAACTTTTCTATAACCAAGTTTGTTTTCTCTTTAAAAATATCTAAAAATACTATGATGTTGCATAACCAAAAATGTTTAATGTTGCACTCTTCTATCATTTGTAAGCCATTTATGTTGTCGAATTTCGAAGCTTGGCCCAATTAGCATTCTACTTAGTGATCTTGTTTGTTACTAGCAAAATGACCGCTAATTCGCACATAGTCCGTAATCTCGGTTTGATGTCACTAGCATTGTCGGCATGTGCGACTTTAAAATCAATCAGTGGGACGATCATTTCGATTACCCTCTCTAGGCAAAGGGCTAAAGTCGGCTAAAAAACCAGGCTGGTGGGATTTAGCGTTATACATACATCCTATTATAAAGGTAAGGGTAAGGGTAAGGGTTGTGAATTAAACTTTATTAAAAAGTGTTTCTCGATCTGGAAATTCATTGAGATGTTAAAAAACTGAAAGTGTTGCGAAATTAAAATCTTCGTGAATATATCAACCTTGGTATCGTTTGACTCGTAAGAGTCTCCTGGATCGAACGAGACTAACGGCAACAACATTGAACACTGTTCGCAAAACATAAATGTTACCCTATTTTTACTGTTTTTTTAAATTTTAACCATTGAAGACGGATCTCTCGGGAATTTTACGGCCTTCAAGTAGTGATGGGCATATTAGAATGATTTTAATAATCGAATTACGCGAATACGAATTATTGCAATAATCGAATTATAATTCAAATTATGAATCATTCTATTTAATATCATTCATAATCCAATTTTCGGCAATGATAATCCGAATGATTTTACCGAATGATAATCCGAATGATAATCGGAATGATTTCCTCGAATTATAATTCAAGTGATACTTCAACTGATCATCCAATACTGGATGATAATAGGTACGAATTATGAATGATTTTCACGAATGATTCGAGCCCGCCGCAGATATTCCTCTGAGTGTTTTTACCGACACTTGGCCGCAAAGGAAATGTGCCGACGCGGCGGTTTTTTTGCGGTAGCCCATGTTGGATTTTGCTAGGGCAGTTTCTTTATACAGGGTGTAACAGAAATACGTGTGTTAATTTTAAACATAGGTAGAACTCGTTATGTAAAACATTTTTTCTATATGTTTTTTTTTCAAAAACCAACGTTAAACTGATTTAAAATATGTTCTAGTTTATCTACTAAAACGCGTACCCGCCTATGGTTAAAGGTGTGCAGCGATTAAATATTTTGTTGTGATGGCAACGGTGTCATAAAGGTACATCATTGCCTGTTAGGCAAAACACGTTCAGGATATTGTGCACTGTACAATCTACGGGCTTCTGCGGCATTTCCAAAGGCTCGGCCATATACCACACAATATCGGTTAATTCTTGATGAAAATGAAAATTTGGCATTTTGAAATAAACTTCACTTGACAATTATAGTGACACTACCTGAGAACGGCTCGTTCAGTCAAAATTAGGGGGCAAAAAAATGTAAAAAAAACCTGTAAATTTTGAAAAAGAACATATAGAAAAAATGTTTTATATAACGAGTTCTACCAATGTTTAAAATTAACACACGTATTTCTGTTACACCCTGTATACTCTTTGATCTGCCGCCGGCGTCGGTTCGGCATACAGTTATAGATTCTGGGTGGTGTTTGGCCGATCTCAGTTTGGCTGCGTTGACAAGAAAACAATAACAAATATGTACTGGCGTCGTGACGGCCGGAAAAATTTCCGGATTAAAAATTAATTAAAGCGAACCTAACCTTACAAACCTATCTGTTTTTGGGGATCAATTATAGAATTTCTGCAATATGACCCGCGCGAGGGCACTGGGATATTGGTGAATTTGGCGCTTGACAATATATACCAAATATAAACCGAACGATTGTCATGAATGGTAATCCGAATGATTGTACTGAATGATTTTACCGAATGATAATCCGAATTATTTTAGACCGAATGATAATCCGAATGATTTATTTTCACGAATAATAATCCGAATGATTATAATAATCGAATTATTCTGAATGATATCAGTAATTTAATTGTTCGATTATTATAATTCGAATTAGCATAACTACTATCAAGAAGTTTTCGTGGCCCCTCAAAGTTGCGTTTGTGGCCCCCGTTTAGAACCGCTGGTCTAAACGAGCTACCACTCAACAATGATTCAATTAGGAAAGACATTCTGGGTGTGTCTATGACCTACAATACTTCTGTTTTTACAAAAAATCTATAAGGTTATGTTTCTGATAATTGGTTCCAACGCTAATCAAGTTCTATTAATGATCCAAGTCGTTTCATTTACATGTACCGAGCTGCCGCTCATTTACGATTGAACTAATGTAAACATTTTTGGCTTACAAGAATAAAAATATCTTCCGGCGTTACAAAAAAAAAAGTACGATCATCATTGTTCGCTCTAATGGTAAGCAATCGCGGAATCATTCTCGATGAAAATAAATAAATTCTTCGATTACGGAAAGACAAAGCTTCCAGAATTTACAAACGTAACAAGATCTTCGAACCATAAAGTCTTACCTTAGCCTAAAAACAGAACGAACTTCCGTAGAAGTCTAACAAACATCAGAAGACCTTAAACATAAACAAGCCTAAACAAGCACAAGTATGTACTAGTAGTAACGAATATTTGACACTTCAGGTTTTAAAAAAATCCGTTGTTTTGTAAAACAAGAAACTTATGCACTTGCAAATATCAGAAGACAAAATATGTCCTTATATATGAATGTTGCCATATTCTTCAGCATTATTTAAAAATAATTTTGAATGATAAGACATATTATTTTATTCGATAATATGTAGTAAACAAATTTTCAGGACCTTGACGTCCTAATAAAAACTTATAACCTTTGGCAATCGTAAGATTATTATGTGTACGCAGACGAAGTTGACTATTAAACAATTTTATCTTCAATAAAATTGCAACGGATATAGCTGCAGTAGCAGAGTAAAACGGATATTTGTTGTAAATATCATCAAGTAAAATATTATTAAACACAGAATAAAACACTTGCTGGGATCATTTTCAATATTAAACATTGTATGCGTTAATGTAATATAAGCAGTACACAAATGCGCAACGATTGAACTCCAAATAAGAATTTGCATTAATTTATCATCAATCAATTATTTCAGCAATTCTTATTTCTTTATAGGTCTTCCAGCTGTACGCATATTGCTTGTACGAATATTGGGATTAAAATCTAACAAACTGACAGTGCAAGTAGATCCACATGGAAAATTATGCTAATTGCAACCTGAAACTACAATATCCTGGTAAGATTTGTATAATGCGCTTGTAACATGGAAATCTAATAACAAACGTATTGTACATAGCGTTATCATTAATGATCTCATCCCAGTGCATGAACCGCAAGCGTTAACGGTGTAATTAGTGACTGCAGCAATCAAATCCCGCTAAAAACCGGGCTGATTCAGACGTTATCGTCGGTGCAGCTCCCAAATGTGATTTTGCCCACAGCAATAGACCAATCAATACCATCAATATCTAACTCTAGCTACCGTTTCGGTGATTTACTTTTTGGCCCATCCGCCCAGCACGGCTCCAGAACGAACTCACACAGCTGCGACATCTCAACACTTCACAGCACGCAGCAACACTGGACGCAGATGTACACAGGATGGCGATACGATAAGAATATTGACAAAGAAAAGCTCTAAGAAATAATAGTGTAGCCATTGATGGGATGACCTCGGAGAGCTCGAAGCGAAGAAAATATGGAGATGGGGAATTAATTACAAATAGGTCGTCGGTGTACGAGTGGTCTGTGGTGTACTAGTTTGCAATAAATTCCAAATTGGTCGGTCTATTCCAAGTGGTCAAGCGATAGCCGCGAAGTATCGGATAAGAATATATTTTCTGCATACAAAAAATATACAATTTTTATATAACGTTAAGTGTACATAGATGGCAATTAACAATAACAGTAACAATTAATTAATTAATTAATTAACAATAACTTAGCCCAAACAAAATATATATATATATATACAATGTTAATTATATTTTTAAATTAGTGAACATTAAAGTATGCATTTTTGAGTATCAACAAACCAATTCAATATAAAAATTGCCCATATAGAAATTTGCAAATTTGTTTGTGTTATCGGGGGTAATACAACGAGTGCTTGTCCATATTCAAGCTTGAGTATCAAGTTGTCTAATGGGACTCGTTCTTTGAACTCATGGAATTATTAACAACAATCTTTCATGAAAATTATCGGTAATTTTTACGCACAGATTCTGGAGTCTCTCAATTAAATGTGTACCTTTTCCGGCGCAAAATTACAGACTGTCTCCAGACACTGTTCTTGCTCTTTTCCGTGTTTTTGGGTACAGTTCTAATGATATTTTCATCAATTTCTCGTTGTGTGATATCTCAAGGTTGGTGTGATGTAATTTTTTTTTAAATTTATATTTAATCTTTTAAATAAATCATTGATTTAAATCAAAATGGTTTTTTTTAATTACTCATTGTTTTTGCACTGCTTGTGCATTCAAATAGGTGAACAATTAAAAACATAATGTAAGTATAGAGTTATGACACTTCATGCTTTGAAGTAGATAATTGTAAGTAAAATATTTTTCTTTTCTTCCATATTTTGGTCCATCAAATGGTACATATACACAGCAATTTGTTTTTAGTCATCATTTTTTGTTCAAATGAAACAAATTATTTAAAAAAAATCATATAATTTAAATCGTGATGTAAATCAATTGATATAAATCACATCTACCATGGCAAAAACTTATCAATATTATAAAAAAAAATCAAAACAATCAAATCAATCATGATTTATTTGTCTTTTTTAAATAATTGATTTTTGATTATTTACAAAAATCATAATATATTCCAACCCTGGATATCTTCAAATCGATTCATGACGTCTACAAAACTTGAGTTTTCTTGACTTTGACGTTTCTAGTGGAACAATATCATGGCAACATGGAATTTCCAGGAGTAATATAATAAGTGGTGTTCTCATTATCGATTTTTGAGGACACCACAAATTATATTTAGGAAGGGAATATAATGAATTGATTGAATTATCTAGTAAAGCAGAATAAACAAGAAGCAAAATATACAGTTTAAATACCTATATTTATTTAGATCATTATAGTTTTCAAACAGGGAATATAATGAATTGATTGAATGATCTAGTAAAGCAGAATAAACAAGAAGCTAAATATACAGTTTAAATACCTATATTTATTTAGATCATTTCATTTTTCAAACAGGAAACCGCAATTATGTACGTACTTGTAGTAGGGACACACTGACATTTCGGGTTATGTTTTTATTAGCGGCTAACTAAAAATTGTTTGTAAGTGGACGAATCAGTCCCATTGTTTGCAAGTTATTGAACCGAGAAATAAGACGATCGGTTCGGATATCGTTGTAACATATAATTATTCTTTCATATGTGGTCGTCGCCGTTACGATCGTTGTGTGGTGTGACACTTCGCGCAAATTCTTCAATTCTAATAACGAATTGTAAAAAATCTTGTATGATACACGTGAATAAAGTAATGTTATTCACTTATACCATAAATAGCTATTATTTTGTTCGTGGGGTTGCTCCATTCGCTTCATGTCGCACGACTCACATTCACAAAATAAAATCCAACTTTTATACCATCCTTCTTATATCATAAATAACTATTTTATTAAGATAATTTATGTTAAAATTCGAAGGATTTGTGATAAAATTGTACAGCAATGCTAAATTATGCAACATTTTAAACACAATCATTCGAAATTGTAGAAATGGAGCCTAAATGATTAAAGATTATTTCTGAAATTAGGTTATCATTATCAAAATTCAAGGAGATGCCCCCACAAATAGCAATGTGTTAAGTTTGACGAATTTAGTGATTCAAATCTATGCCAAAATTTGTTATTAATATAAAAATGTTCATCCAATATTTAAAAAAAAACTCTATATTAAATTTGATCAATTTAAAATTTAAAAAGATTTGTAACAATGGGTACAAGGAGGACTATAAATAGCCCTTTTTATCCCTTCAAATTATGACTCTTCCAGGTCAGTACATACTTGACTCTCTCATCTTTATCAAAAAGCACATTGGTGACTACTTCTTAGTTGCATCCGCTCATTACCATGATAAGCGACAGCGGAATGATCTACAACTCAATCATCTCAGACTCAAGAAAAGTCGAAAAGGGCCTAGATGACAGGGCCCTGGAGGTTCAAGTTTAACCACATACCGGTGTCAATTTAATCACTTGCGCTACCTAAATTCAAGAGTCACCTTAAGAATTTCTTAACTCAAATAGCGTATTACTCCTGGGAGGATTATTTGTGAGACGACTTGTCACTTATCACCTAGTCATTAATTCTAAATTCAGGGGTTGGCGCCAATTGCAGCATTACAGCGTTATATCCTATATGTATTGTTTTGTATATTCCATATCTGGATTTTATATTGTATTCTATCCCATATGTTCTATTGAACATATACTCTGACTTGTGTAAGCCTTAATGGAATTTGAAACCAATCAATAATAATAATTATTATTATTATTAACAAATGTATTTGAAATAAAATTACCAAAAAATATGGAAGATTTCTACAAAATTTGAAAAAAAGTGAAATATACTTATATTTGAAATATTGATGATAATCTTCTCAATTTTTTGGAGAATTTATACATCAATAATAAAGACTCGCAAAAATTAAATATATGACAAAAATTTGAAAAAAAAATGTAATAAAACTCTCACACCCTTCATCATAATAAATTGTGTCTGCAAATGATATTGTGAATAAATAATTAATCACTATAGAAATTTTAATGGATTTATTTGGCATTCATTTATCTGTTTCTAAATGTTGCAGTTCGTGACAGATTAAAAATGAATCAGTTAAAATTTCTGCAATGCATGCCAAATTTATGAAGCATTTTGTGGTAACATAAAGATTCCTGTTCAAAATGGATAAATTTGTAATACCATTTGAGATTCGTGCTAAATTTGATGAATTTGTATCAAATTATACAGAAACTACATCTAGGATTAACATCCCAACTTAATTAATCCCCGTGATCCTCTCTATCACTCGAGTCATATTTAAAATCCAAAATCCATTTTTACGCACAATTATTGTTATGAGCCCAGTGATTAGATGGGATGAACATCATCCCACTCAATATTGTTCCCCATAATCTACACTATCATCAAACTCTAATTCTGCTCATGATCATTAATATTTATATATTAATAGTGTTTTAGTTTTAGTGGTTTAGTTAACTCGGTGTAATCACATAAACAAAAAAAAAGGTTGTATTTTATGATTCCCATCATTAGCTTTGTTTAGGCCAAATTGCCTGGCATAGGGAGAGGACTATTATGTGCACGCCGTACCGATGCAGCAACCCCCTTCGCTGACACGCAAGTTGGGGGTGAACATAGGGCACTCTGCAACTGACCATCAACTTGTAAACCTCGTGCAGAAAATAAACACCTTATTATGCAAAAACATTTGCACTTCATTTGATTTCCAACATCAATAGGAGTAGGCGCAAAACGGATAGTGAATTCAGCATCAAGCAGTTTGCGGCGGCTACGAGCTCACAGCGGTACGACAAGCACGAGGGTGGAAGTTTTGCAGCGTCAGGACACCACGACACCATCGAAGGGAGCGCAGGGCACCTGTAGGAGTTAATGATACTTGAAGCGTCACCAACGACTCACGAACGTACCTGGAGGTGGGCCTGCTTCACAGGCAAGGTCAGTCCGTTGTTTGCTATCTTTCCTTTTCCCGTGAATTAAGCGAGTATAGAGTACAAGGCGTTGATCCAAAAGCATGGAGAGTGCAAAGCACAAATTACATGTCTACAGACATTTATATTGAAGTTCAGTGAGCATTCCAGCATCAAAGAACTTACGTATCGCCTCAAAATAGTAGAGCCTGTTTAGGAACAGTTTTATGAATTGCAAAACATATTAGCATTGGCCGGAGATGCAGATAAAGACAGTTTAGAAGATTTAACAGTGGATTTTGAGAATTCCTATTTCAAAATCACCACCGCGGCTAAGACCATAATTGCGGTAAATATTAGGCCCGTGGAAATCTTAGTGCCGGCGGCTAATATTCCAAATTCACTCAGTGATGTAAGATTACCCACAATCGATCTTCCCACCTTCAATGGAAGCATGCCCGAATGGCTCTCATTTATTGATTCACTCATGTCCCTTGTTAACGATCGCGACGCGCAGCTCACTAGATCGCAAAAACTGCAATATTTAAAAGGCGCCTTAAAGGATGATACGCACCATGTAATCAAATGCCTTGAGATTACAGACGACAAGCTTAATAACTATTCTTTAGATATAATGTATCGATGTCGATTCTTCAGCTAGTACAAAAAGTTAGATGTACAATTTTGTCCATTATAAAAATGGTTTCCTTTCGTACATGAAAAACTTGAAGTAGTAATATTTGAAAACTATTGATGAGGCAAAATCTGCGGAGATAAAATTCTCAATTGTACCGATGGTAAGCAGCCATAGCAGCGGTAATAGATCTTCGTTGAATAAAAAAGTTTAAAAAAAAATGTATTAGAAAAATAAATTTTGTTACCTTGGTTAATTTCTTAACTGCAGTAACATATTTGGCAGGCTACTTTTTAGATTATAAATTGCTTTATTTTCATTTGAAAGTAGTAAGTCGATTTTTGTTTTGTTATATACACTGTGTATCAGCCAAATGGAATAAATTCGATAATAAATAAATGGGGGCGTGTTCGAAAAAACGCTCGGACACGTCGATTGTTATTTTTAGTTGCGCATTTTTTTCAACAAAAACTTTTTATACAGGGTGTGTCATGTGACCGTGGCCAATACCAACTTTCTTATTTTAAATGCAACATCTGGTATATTATTCAATTTTTGGATTAATCAGAAAATTCTAGACATATTTCATGTACAATGACCTATACCTATCTTCAACTGTTTCGGAAATATTAAGTGTTTTCAGATTTATTGCAAAAATTAACATTAAAAAAAGAAAATTATTTGATTACAGAAATTCGTTACAACACACTCAAAAACTAATAAGTAATACTGTTTATTTCTTGATAATGTAAAAAAACAAAAAAAAAACAATAAATTTCAATGGAGGAGATGTTCAAAATGCTCGCCGTGAACGTCTTGGCAACATCCTAATCTTAAATAGAAATTTCTTCTAACGTTACTCAACATTCTTAAGTCAGCTAAGTCGAGGGGTTTAGTTTTGTATACAATACTTTTGACATATCCCCATAAGAAGAAGTCTAATGACGTCAGATCAGGGGATGGTGCAGGCCATTCCATCGATCCTCGCCTCCCTATCCACCGATTTGGAAATATTAGGTTGAGGTAGTTCCGGACATTGATTTGGTAATGGGGCGGTGCTCCATCTTGCTGAAACCATATCATATTCGCTGGAACTTGTGGGTTTGCCGGATCAGGATATAAGTTTGTCAAAGTTGGCACAACATTATTTTGGAGTAGTGCTAAATAATTATCACCATTTAAATTGCCATCAATAAAAAAGGGACCTATGATATGTTCTCCAACAATTATATAATAACACTTAATATTTCCGAAACAGTTGAAGATAGGTATAGGACATTGTACATGAAATATGTCTAGAATTTTCTGAAGAATCCAAAAATTGAATAATATACCAAGTGTTGCGTTTAAAATAAGAAAGTTGGTATTGGCCACGGTCACATGACACACCCTGTATAAAAAGTTTTTGTTGAAAAAAATGCGCAACTAAAAATAACAATCGACGTGTCCGAGCGTTTTTTAGAACACGCCCCCATTTATTTATTATTGAATTTATTCCATTTGGCTGATACACCCTGTATATATATATATGAATAAGTATATTCGGTTAATATCAATTATGTTCGGGTTATATCTTTATCTCGGCAGTTCAAATTCAAACTAACTCGTAAGTGTGCCGATGGTAATTAGCCATAGCAGCGAAAATACATGTTCGTTCAAGAAAAAGTAAAAAAAAAAACATGTATGACATAAATGTTCCTTCTCATTATTAATTTATTTACTGTAGCAACATTTATATGCCAGGCTATTTTTAAAAATATAAAAATTGCATTGTTTAAACATGAAAATAGTTGCTTATCTAGGCTCAGAATTCACGTACATGCTGTAAAAGCCATTTTTTTATTATTGAGTGGATTTTTTAAAATCAGCAGTGTTTTGAAAACTAGTAATTGCTAAATATTTGCCGAAATATTTCTGATGGATGTAGTAAGGAAAATTTACCTTTTCGTGGATTTCCCAACTGTTGTGACAGGCACGTCGGCCACATTGCCCACCTTCAACATGCGGGTATCACATCGGCATATATCACTCACTCGATGATATATATATATATATATATATATATATATATATATATATATATATATATATACCACCAGTTATTACATTGCATCACAGCGCGTTATCACATGTGTATCACAGCACGTTGCGACGTTGTAGTATGCATCGCGTCGTGTAAGGTAATAAGGTAATATCCACTGCAGACGACGCGACGTTTTAGCTGTTAAGCCTAACAACCTTATGCATACTACGACTTATGTGACGCTTGTGGGACTTCCGCAATTGTCCGTGAACGAGGGACGCGCGAAGAACGGTAATTGTAGCAGTGTGAAGAGGTAAGCCAATTTGAGTAGTCCAAACTGATGTAATGGGGCGCGGGTCATCGTAAGTGTGGGATTAAATACACAAGTTAAAATATATGATACAATGAACATTCAGAAAACCCTGTTTTTTTTAGTCAGTGTCAATCATTAGCAAGATTGTATGTATAAAATGTCCCGCATAACTTTTTAGACTAACGAGAAAGTTTCATTTGGAAATATGTGAAGGTGTAAGATTAGTAAATGAATGTATGTAACTATACAAAAAATAATGGTAAATTAAAATATTTTTACTTTTGCAATTATTATTATTTTTAAACAAAAAAATGGTATGAAAGTTACCTATTGTTCCCCGTAGAATCAAAACCTACATGAAAAAATGTACTCCTTACATTTCACCCTCCTTATGAACAAATTTCATTCACAACTTTTTTCTTTAGATGCGTAGTTTTAGATATATTTCGTTGTCTCAAGATAAAACCCGGTTTACATTTGCAAAATGGAAGATAATTCTCTCAAATTTTTGGACAATTAATGAAAATTTGTGATCAATTAAAAATTCGAAAAAAAAATGTGAATTGAACTCCTTGTCACTCATATACAGGGTGGCCCACCCATCCACGCTCGGACCATGGATGCTAGGCTAATAAAAATTGAGGAAAAAATCTGATTGGAAGTTATCACACACTTCATGTGCTACTTTTTGAAATAATTTTCGGGTGTACAGGGGGCACCATAAATCCGGGACACAAGATTTTGTCTCTTTTTTTATATGGATCACCCTGTATATTCTCTCACTTTTAGAATCTGATTAATGTGGGCTTCATAAATAATTTTTATTTCCAGGGATGAGATGCAACTTTGCCAAGTTATTCACATTTTAATCAAATTTAACAAAAAATTATGGACGAGGAAAAAAATCAACGTAACCTTATTATAAGAGATCAATTAAAGAATCTGGGTATGCAAGTAACCATGCTACAAAAGCATTTTGTAGTACCATTGTAAAGATTCATGTTCAAATTGGAAATATTTGTGATCAAATTTAAGAATCGTTGTAAATGTGCGTCAAATGTACTATGTACAGGGTGAGTTTTTCTTTTATTTTAAGCATTGGGATCTTGGAAACCATAAAACATAGAGATTCAGTTAAATGAGGTAAGAGTTGTCATTTTAAGAGCTTATGCAAGATATGCTTTTGTTTTTTGAAACAAAAAAACAACAACAGTTTTTGAGTTATAATACAAACTTTTTTTTAAATGGCAGTCATGGTTGGATTTGACATTTTTAAAAAGGACAATATTTTCCCTTTATAATGTTTGCTACACTTACTTTCACAAACAAAGGAGATGCAGATTTTCGGTGTATAATTTAAATAGAATTTATTATAATTAGAATAGAAACATTAATATAATTCTCGTAGTAAGAGGAAAAACAAATGTTTTCCATGGCAAACTCTGTTTTTGCTCCGCTCAATAATACAAATAGTCATGTACCGTGTCTATTTGTCAAAGTAAGTAATAATTTTCATAAAGTTAATTTTCGAATATGGCCTTTATTTATCAAAGTAAGTACAGCAAACCTTGTATAGCTATAAAGAGAAAAAAATGTCCTTTTTAAAAATGACAAAGCCAACTACGACTGCCATTTAAAAAATAAAGTTATTATTATAACTGAAAAACTGTGGTCTTTCTTCAAAGAAAACAAAAACATATCTTCCATAAGCTCTTAAAACAACAACTCTTTCCTAATTTTACCGAATCTCTGTCTTACGGTTTCCGAGATCCCAATGCTTAAAATGAAAACAAAAACTCACCCTGTATATCAAAGCCTTTATTTATCAAAGTAAGTACAGCAAACCTTGTTAGCTATAAAGAGAAAAAAATGTCCTTTTTAAAAATGACAAAGCCAACTACGACTTCCATTTAAAAAATAAAGTTATTATTATAACTGAAAAACTGTGGTCTTTCTTCAAAAAAAACAAAAACATATCTTCCATAAGCTCTTAAAACAACAACTCTTTCCTAATTTTACCGAATCTCTGTCTTACGGTTTCCGAGATCCCAATGCTTAAAATGAAAACAAAAACTCACCCTGTATATCTAGAATTATTTTACGCAAACTCATCTCTATCCCTCGTGTCATAATTAACATTCCATTTTACGCAGACTCATTCCTATCATCCCGGCATTACATAAACATATCCAATGAAATCCATAAAAAAACGTAAATAAAAGTTTTTTTGCACGATCTGTCACTTCTGACTTCTCACTATTTACCATGGGTGTGTCCATGATAGTAAGTGGAATTTACGAATTATTATTTATAACTGCGATGACAGCAAATTTACTTACCGATCTAAACACTGAATAACAAAAGTTATTTACTGAAGGGACAGGAAAATGATCCATTACTTACGAGGAGCCACAGTAAAATACGAGGCACTCTATGCCGAGTAGGCATTTTACAGGGTTCCTAGTAAAGTAAGACATTTTACTGACGAGTCGTGTATTTTTTTTTTGTGAAACCCCCAATTACAATAAGAACTAAGAGGAGTATTTTGTATTAATAAGAATTGTACTTTAGTCTTAGTTCCTTCATTCTATTTATGAGGGCGAAGTAAAATATGTTTTTATTTTTACTTTTCTTTGCCGTGTCGGTGGTTACCCTGCGATGATAATTCTTAATATTGCCCGTATTTAATAAAACGCTTGAACTCAACGCGGATTTAGTTTGTGTAAGAGGTATTGTTTTTTACCTTCCAAGTTGATTCCACATTTTTGCAGTTTATCTCGTAGCTCATCAACCTTGAGCGATGTTATCTTCATGTTTGCAATTGGATCCATCGGCATCGTTGTGAATTACTTTCAATAGCTTACAATAACTTTTAATTACACACCGGGAGTATTATATAATGTGTAGCTTCCGTAACCACACCATTGTGAAGCAGTTAACTTTTACGTTTATCCACATATTAACATTTAATTATAGCACGAGTTTAAACTCTTAAATTTGAAAAAATATGGGAGCTCATGTGAGTTCTGCATGAACCGTGTCACCGCGTGCGCAGTCAACTTTACTCGGTAGTGATGCAAAATTAATTCGGTACACAATAAATAAAACCCAAGAAAACTTTTTCATTAAAAACAATAAGATTTTTATAGTTACAAATTTTTGGTTGCACAAAAAATGTTGTGCATACTTTGTTCGCGACATACTTTAACATTCTATTGTATTTTTGAATTGCCGTCGAGGCCGCCTTGCGTGCAGGGCCTCGGCGACAATTCTTCTCTCAGTACGTTAACGAAAGATTTCGCGGCCTTGATATACAAATATGTATTCGTTGATATATAAAATATGTATTCGTTGAAAAAAAAGGTTTTCTATCCCTACAGTGAAATGTCCTGCTTGTTTAGTTCTTATAATATTATTTTGGATTTCTTTCAAATTTTTATCTGCGATCATTCAAAAATTGAATACATTTGACACTGAAAATAGTGCAAAACTAAAAAGTAGACTTTTGAAGATCTAGTGTAAAATTCTCAGAGAACTTTAATGTCAGAAGACGTCTTCAATTTAGTACATTTATTTTATACCGTTCGATCAACAATTATTTAGATAAAATAAGCCCTTGAGTTGTTGGCAGTATGACTGCTAGGCTACAAGACGTCTGTTAAAATCTAGTAGCAGCAATTCATGTTAGGCCTGTATTATGTAGGGATGCATATCCAAGTCCTTCTCCATTTTTTTTGCAGGTTCCATAACACTGACTCAGTCATTTATTATCTAAATAATTGTTGGTCGCACGGTATGTCACACATTTACAAAATCAAATCAAATGATTATTTTAGCAAATCATTGGGATAGTAGATAAAACGTTGTAAGATACATGTGTAAAAAGTCTGTTCATTCAACTCGTGGCTATTAAAGCATTCGCTCGTACCTCACTCGTCTTTACTATCCAATCATTAATAAACATCGACTTTTTAAACTGGTATCTTAAATAACTACTATGAAGTAGTTTTATCAGATCAATTTTTCTATTTTACCGTGTTCACATTAGGTATAATTAATATAAGTAAAGATATAGTGTAAAACTTTGCGAGGCATAAACCACGTTGCAACCATCTTGCTGATTAAAACTTGACGTTTTTGGAGCTCCCTATTACCGAATTTATCTTCGCAAAATATCCACTCTGTATATACAAAACAAATATCAGTACTAGAAAAGTCTTCTATGAAACACCATTTGGCTACTACTACCAGAATACTTTCTGGTATATAAGTTTAGACTTAAAGAGATACACTTAAAAAAATGCATGTGGCTTTATTCACCAGTGAGTGAACTTGCCTTATTTTCATTTCACCTCTTACCCTCATTTCACTAGTTGCTTAAACATTTGCAGTATTCATGCGGGAGGAAAAATACCGACGATAATTAATGAGGTGGCAAGCCGGAAATATGGAGGAAGTTAAAGTGTCATCAATTTAAACCTTTAATGGGGGTATGTTGCTCTTAAGCAACAGGCAATTCTATTGTATCTCCTCGCTCCGCAGGCCGAACACATTGCAATCGTCAAGTAATCCAAAACGCACACGGATAATGCGCAATTCATCAGCCGGTCATTAGGATTAGCTTAATTTTCCATGTATCCAGCATTGTATTGATCGCATGCACGGCGCATTATATATAAAAAAAAAGAAAAGATATATTCTTAGCTTCTACACCAAAAATTAACTTAGTATTATATACAGGGTGATCTATTTAAAGTACTATAATGCGATATTTAAGAAATGGCTGATTTAAACAAAATGAAATTTGGGATAAAATTTTGACGTTCGGAGACACTACTTGACATTATAAGCAACTTTGTCACCCTCCTCACTTTTATAGGGGTGGGGGTGACTTTTGAAAGTTAAATGGAAAGGTACGATTTGTTTTCAGATTTTTTAACTCCAGGAAAAATTACATTATAACCGTGACATAATTTATTAAGAGTACAAAAGTAGCGAAACATATAAACAAAAATAAAAATAAACAAATTAAACCAACAGACAAGGACCGATAGATCTACGGAATCAACTCATGATTCGACCATAGATACCAAATGTATCGGAACATTGCAAGATGCGACGAACTCGCAAAATAGAAGAATCTTCATTGAACATGCAGCAGAATAACTCTTGACATCGACAGCTAGACAAAGCCATCCACCGGAGGAACACAATATCAGCCACGGGGGAAGATACACCCCAAAATTTTGATATTAGTAGATGAGCACGGACGTCACATGTCAAGTACAATCATCAGAGGCGCCAAACGGAATGAATTTCAAGTAAGTTGCATATTCTACCTAAACGCTCCTGTGGAAAACATCATTGATAGTGTAAATGGTACGATTAATAGGCTGAAGGAACAGGACAGTGTTAATTGCTGGCTCCAATAATGCACGAAGAGGATAAAAAAAAATCGAGAATCACAATGGACTATATTTCAGAAATCGGGGCCTCTACCAATGTGATTCTCGTATCAATATCATTCTGATATAATTGAAATATATTAAATAAGCTTATATATGAACGAAATAGGGATATCTAGGAGAAGTTGATAAACCCAAATAATAACATACAATATATTGACATAAATGCAATCTTAGATTATGACTTGTGCTCCCAAAATAAGAATCTTGAAATTACAAACGCAGGCATAGGCGTCCTGACAAAATAATAAATATAATCAAACTACGCCAACCTATAAGTAGCCCAAACCCAAACCCTAATATCACATACCATCCAACCATGAAAAAAAAAACTTGTAAATCCCGTCGAGCGAAATGACATACTAAATTTATTGGATCATAGGGAAAATGCACCATAGCACACATAAACATAAGGAGCCTACAAAATAATTTGCAACATTTAGAAATATTTTTAAACCATCTCGATCTTAAAGTGACAGTAGTGTATATTACCGAACATTGGCTATCGCACGATCAATGTGGCATAATAGTGGTTCCGAAATATAAAGTGGCGGCATAATCTGCGCGTTGGGCGAGGTCACATGGCGGCACCATGATCTTGGTAAGGGACGATCTCCGCTTTGATGACTACTGTGTAGTTTGTAATCAGGATCATACAGAATGCTGCGCTATCAGATTGAAATATTTGGATGCTGTCATTGTTTCTCTATACAGAGTGTTAAAAAAGAAATAAAAGTAAAATATTCAAGGGGGTAGTAGTATGAACCACAATAAAAAATAAGTCTTAATAAACATGGGTCCTCAAAGTAATGGTTTCGGAGATATGGAAGATTATTCTTGTTTGAAACATTTATTTGCCTATTTGCAGTTATTTCTTACTTATTGATTATGTGCAAACAAACAAATGGCGCTCCCAGCAAAAACAAACAGAGTTACAGAAGATGTTCGAAGTGTCCTCCCTCCTTCCATTTCCAAGCAGGCATTTTCATTTCCTCATTGGCTATTGGCCATTTACAGGAGTACCATAGACTAATCACACAATCTCTGGAGAATTCTTCCAAACATACGATGTGAAGGAATCTTTAATTCAACCATTGCCAGACAAATTACTAAAAAAATGTCAACGACGTATTAGTCCCACATGAATATGTCTGTGTAGACGAAACAATGCTGCCATTTAGGAGTAGACTTTCATTTCGGCAATACATTAAATCAAAAAGACATAAATATGGCATTAAACTAACAAATTATGTTCAGGTTTAGATCATACCTATAATATTTTGAATTGTAAAAAATTACGCTGGCACAGAAATTACTGGAGGACGTATAACTCCCGAAAAGGTGGTAATGTTCCTAACACAAAATATAATAAATGAAGGCAGGGCCTTGGTTACCGATAATTGGTAAACAAGCATACCGTTAGCTAAAAGATTGTTGGGTCTCAATACTCATCTCATTGGTATAATACGAAAAAATCGAAATAATTGCATAAGGAAGTGGGAAACAAGATGACAAAAGAAGAGGCATTTGCTT
The DNA here is from genome assembly GCA_951805005.1 of Othius punctulatus. Lineage (NCBI taxonomy): Eukaryota > Metazoa > Arthropoda > Insecta > Coleoptera > Staphylinidae > Othius > Othius punctulatus. The sequence continues at coordinate 72,184,262 of OX638138.1, forward strand.
GGGAAAACGATGGCGTCGCTATATTGAACTGGAAAGATGAGCAAAACGATATTATGCTTTCTACAAAACACGGCGATGAAATGATTGAAACAACTCATAAGCGAATTCCGAAGTCAGTACCAGCAGTTGTGTTAGATTACAATCAAGAAAAGGGGATCATACTCAAATCCACTCTGCCGATCACTAAAATGGTACCGAAAAGTCGGGTTTGAATTACTACTTACAACTGCAACGGTAAATGCTAGTATATCCTGTATAATTCTGTGTCAGATGGACAAATCCGTATTTCAATAACATACTTCAAAAAGAGTGTGATAAAGCATCTTACAAGTGCAAAGGATGTAGATACAGATCCTCGTAATGTACAACCTCAAACAACATAATGTCAAATACATACTATACATCGCAAACAAGGCAAAAATACGCATACAGTTCGACGAGTTTGTAAGAATTGTTAAGAACAAGAAAAACAACGAATTGCATGGAAGAAGATATGCTAGAAACGGAACAAAAAAAGTCGACACATCTTGCAATAACTGTGAAGAAAATCCATTTCTGTGTCTGCCCTGTTTCAATGAATTACATGAATTAAAATAAATGAAAAAGTATTTATGCACTCTCATATTTGCAATCGTTGCAAGTGATAGTATATAGTCCATTATTTTCTATATCGACTAGTATAGTTGATAGTATAGGGTATCACTTGCAACGATTGCAACGCAATATATGTAGGAGAAACACGCCGTAAACTACGCATCAGAGCGAAAGAACAAATAAAAACGTAACTACATCAAATTTTGGAAAGCATCTATATGACAACAATCACACCTGCAACATAGAAGCAAACACAAAACTCATCAAACCATTAGAAAAAGGATTAAAACTCACATTATACGAAGCACGGGAAATAGAGAAAACAAACAAATGTAACAAACATTAATGATCAGATTCATTTAAATTTCGCGCCACTATACAAGTTTCTAAAGTTACCAACATAAATCAACAAAATGTAAGTGCAGACCACATGAACCCCCAGGAATATTAATTTAGCGTCACAAAATGGCGAACCACCATTAACACACATTGCTTTAAAATTACAGCTTGAAGCACCCAGTAAACAACACTAATTAGAATTGCATAAAACACAAAAACCATCAACAATATACATGTGGTAACATGTGGTACGTAAAAAATGTTAAATACAAACACTAGTACGCATTCTAACATAAAATATTTTTCACACAGGTAGAGCAAACGGCCATTAATTCCATCATTCATATTTATTATCACCTTTTTCAAAATTTAACTTTAACCTCTATTATATAAACGTCAGACAGCAGTCACAAATTTTATTATTATATACATTTAAAGTCATACGGAAAAAATGTAAAACTAGACAGATGTTGACCAATTTCAGCAAACAATTAAACTAATAACCATTACATTTCACACAATGCATCCTCACATGTATCCTGGCAAAAAACGATGTATCAAAAACACCAACAGATTTGAACATATAATGACTGTAAATGTGGAAAACCAAAAATCTGTCCTATAACTGTAATGTAATTATATGTTTTTAATTAAAACAGATTTGAATGCTGAAGACGGCTCCCAATCCGAAACTAGTTCATAAAAACAAAGGTTTTCATTACCCTACACATGAGAGTGCATAAATATTCTTTCAATATCATTTTATTACCATTCATTATCTCTGTTAGTATGAATGATATCCAGGTACCCTACCCTACGCTGATACAGCAAAATATTTTTATATTACATTGGACGCTAAGCTACGACATGAGCTGGAAAGGTCATGTCAAAAAGAAAAAAAGAAGAATTGGACATCAAATTTTGAAAAATATATTGGCAGCTTGGTCGGTTTCTCGCTGTCAATCTATGATAAAATACTTCTGTATAAATAAATTCTTAAGCCCGTATGGATATATGCCATCCAGCTGTGGGGTTGTGCCAAAAAGGGCTGTATAGAAATAATCCAGCGATACGAAAACAAAGAACTAAGGAGTATTGCCAATGCACCTTGGTATTTCCGAAACAGTGACCTCCGCAGTTAATTGCAAATGGACCCTGTTAATGAGACAATAAACAAATTTGCCAAGAGTCATGAATGGCGACTTCTTCAACACGTCAACGTCGAAGCCATTAAGCTCCTCGATAACACGAATATTTCGCTTCGAACAGAAACAGCTACTAAACAATATATATATATATATATATATATATATATATATATATATATGCAATACAATAAAGTAAAATAGAATAAAAGCAAAGCAAACTGACAAAGTTTATAGGTTAGTGTGGGAGCCAGCGGCAAGACATTCTATAAACTGGGCAAGCGAACGTCCCATTCGCTTATCGCAATTCATTAGGTGATCCCATCCTGTAGTTTTCTCACATAATTGGCAGCAGCAGTCTTCGTCGATGTCATGGAAGTGGCGTTTGTTGCAGATTAGGTGGTGAAACCCATGGTATGTGTATCTGGTTATTGTGTGTCTTTGTTGTTGGTTGGCCCCTCTCCATATCTCCGAATTAAACGCTGGTCCTTCTGTAAAATTCTTGATTGCAAAGTCCATGTTTTTAGCCTCTAGGATCTCGGCATATTCGTCTTTTACTTTCTTTGTTATTCCTGGGAAGTTCCTAATAATCTCCTCGCCCATCGTGCTGACATTCGCCAAGTGAAAGATGAAGGTATTTGATGTATTCTTCGCAAGTCCCAGTACTTTTTTCAGATACCTGGCCCTTATTTTGTCTAGCTGTAGCAAATGATTCGTCTTCAGTAGTGGGCACAGATTCTTCAGCCCGTACGTGACCGCCGGCCAAATTTTGATGTTGAACAGTTTGATCGCCGTCTTAGTGCTCAATCTCTGCAGATGTTTCATGGTACCAATTGTCCGAGCTATCTTTACTCTTTTTGAGCTCAAGTGTTTAGTTAGCGTGAGTGAGACTTGTAAGGTAACACCCAAATATTCGTACTCGTTGACGAACTCAAGCTGGTGTTCTCCCAAGTACGCTACATCGCTACCTTTGAGACGGCCACCTCTTCTAAACTTCATCAGCTTGCTTTTCTCCACGTTGACGCTTATTCTGTTTTCGGTGCACCATTCTTCAAGTCGATTTAGGCTGCTTTGCAGTTGCTGGAGGTCTTCTGCATACATCAAGAAAGTCATCTGCATACATGGCACAGTCCGTGTGGGTGGATTTCACATAGTTGGGCAGGTCCTGTACGTAAGCTAGGAATAGAGTGGGGCTGAGTGTATCCCCTTGCAGTACCCCTCTGTTTTGTTCAATCTTGTTCGTCATTTCTTTTCCATTATCCACTTTTATATAGTTCGTGTTTAGCATAGCCCTTATTAGATTGAATATCTTCCCCGTAATTCCCATTTTGATGAGCTTTTCGCATAATATTGTCCTGTCAACCAGGTCGAAGGCTTTTCTGAAATCTATAAAGGCCGCATATAGTGCGCCTTTAGAGGCCGCTGTGGCTGACAATATCTTTGAGGTTAGTTTGTCTATGGCATTCTCACAGCTCCTATTCTTGCGGAAACCAAATTGTTCAGGTGGTAGAATTGGTTCCACATGAGTATAGACTCGGTTGTTTATTATTTTTGTCAATAACTTGAATTGGGTAGCTCCCAGAGCTAGTCCGCGATACGTGTCGGGGTCCTTCGGATTGCCGTTTCCTTTAAATAGAGTCTTTACTTTTGATGTTTTCCAAGCGTCCGGTATTTCCCCTGAGTTCAGCATCATAATGAACATGTTCTCCCACCAATCCTCCAGTAGAGGAAGCAGTTCCATAATTTGCTCATTTGTGATATTGTCTAAGCCCGCAGCTTTCTTTTTCTTTATTTTATTTGTACACAGTGTTATTTCCTCCTTGGTAATCCTCCTGTTACACCATGAGTTGTCGTCCCTGTTAGGTTGTGGGTTTGGTAGCTTGCTATACGGGTAGTCGAAAATCTTATGGAAGTGTTCTTCCCATTCTTTGCGCATGATAGGATTAATGATTACTCTGTGCCTGTTACATAAACTCCATGGTTGCAGTTCTCCATCAAAAGCTCTCTGTATGAGTGCTGCTTCGTGGTGATCTCTTCTCTTAGCTCTGGTCATTGACTTATGTATCTTCCTCGCTGCATTATATTCGGGATATTTTTTGCTGTTTAGAAGTTCCATGCAATTGAATTTTGCTTGCTTACATTGGGCATCAAACCATGGTTTCACAGTTATAGTCTTCCTCTGTTCGTCAACCGTATCTGAGATAACTTGAGTCAGAATGTCGACTTCATTTAAGTTGCAGCCTGTGAGAGCCGCTGTGCTTGGGTGCTTGATGAATTTATTCAGGTTGATTCTTCTTTTGGCTCTAGGTAATCGAGGGCATTCAGGAATCCTCGTATTTTTCTTTCTTACGTATGTGAGCACCCTTTGATGCTTCCTAATGGGGTGGTGGAGGATAGTGGTATTTATTTTCGTCCTAATCATGTTCGCGGTCACAAAGGTTAAATCAATAGTACTTTTCCCGTTATGCGTATAGTAAGTGTACCCTATATTATTGTCCGCGCATAGTACCAGCCCTAGTTGTGCCATAGTTTCCACAAGCTCCTTTCCTTTGACGTTGTTAGAGTCAATTCTACAGTTGAAGTCTCCTGTAACAATGACGTTTCCTGATGTGTCCTGGAGGAGTTCTGTCATTTTTTCTGTGATGTCTTGAATCTCTGTCGTGGAATTGAAGTATAGGCAATATACAATATACTCGAGTTGAGTTGAGATGGCGCCAGCGGTGGATGCTGCAGGTGTGATGCTCAACGCGACAAAATACAGAAGTGAAAGTAAAGCGAATTAGTTTAATATTGCGATAGTGCAAAAGCAGAGTGTAATTAAGTCATTAGAATCTAAGGGATACTAATGAGTAGGCCCTTAGCATTAAACCTTCATTTAGTAATTTAAGTTGGCATAACATTACTCCATCCATCTTTGATCAGATTGTAATAATTATAGTAAAATACCATGAAGTGTTTTGCATAATAATAAAAAAGAACCGTCTGAATTCCATCCCAGTCTCATCGCTTTTTTTATTCGTTTATTTATCGCATCGCATTTCTGGCTATGTGGATAATTACCTCCGATGAGCGATCTGCCACACTCGGGAATTTTATTTGGCTTCTGCGGACTTCACTTCCCCCTTATGAATCGTCGAAACACTATCCGCAGTGACAAGCCGGGGAAATCTGCTTTGGAAATCTTAATCATTTCCCGACCGGATTATACGTCAATGGGTTTCCTTTGAAATTGATTAATTTGGAGCCAGAAGGTTTATTTCCGCTGCGAAATGTTATCACCGAAAATTCCCAGCTACCAAAATAAACTCGCACTGATGGATGCATAATTCCAGCCTCAAGTAAATGTTTCCAAACAGCATAAATCACTTGCAAGATAAATCGCGATTTGTAATTTTCAGTTCGGGAAACTTTGAGCAATTAAAGTGGCAATTGATCGTGACATTCACAGTTCAATATTTGGCATGTAAATGTAATCCGTGTGTGTTGATAGTTATTCGAATTGGTTTTTCTATATGTTTTACATGGTTTTAACACTAATATACTGGGTAAGTCATTGATATGGGAAAGCTCAATTGCATCTACCCCGTTAATGATATCAAAATGAACCAAATGGCACTGCAAATGGGAGGCCAAATTGCAGTTTGTAAAATTATTTTTCGCTATACAGGGTATATCATTTTTGCAAAGCAGCCTTCAACCCAGTTTTTTTACATGGCACCCCCTGAATAACTTTATGTATTTGAATTTGGCCCTTCTTAAGCTTTATAAATCCATTAAGTAAGACGGGGGTTGATCCCGTATTTTGAAATTCGCTTAACCGTTCAGAAGTTATTTAATTTTTTCTAAAAATGAATGCGTTTGCAGGCATTTATTCAAAACATGGCAAGGGACTTGGTTTTTGGGATATCAAGTTGGGACTTTGCCTGTGTCTAAACAACTGCCTGTGGTATCTTTTGGCGGCAAGACCGTCTATTTGCATTGTGGCATCACCTTTCTTTGACGTATTAATTTAGGTAAACTTTGAAGGGGCATAACTTAATTTGTTTAAACGGGACATCCCGTATATTATTACTTACTCAGCGTCTCATTTTACATCTTTTTTACCTCTTCTATTTTTTTCTCAAAAGTTGATAGTTTGGAAGATAACTCGGAATTTCTAAAAAAATGATCAGATATCTCATTGATATAAACTTAGCGTGCCATGAAAATCAATTCATTCCATCATGCCAAAGTGACATTTATTGTACGTCACGTTTTAGATATCTCATGAAAATTAATATTTCGCATAATTAAATGGTGGTTATTGTTTATGTACAGGTTGAAAGTGAAAATTCATCATGCCACATTAGAAGCAGTGAATGATTCATTTTGAAAAAGAATTGACGAATGTCAATGACAAGGGGGCCGTCATTTTGAAAAGTTTTTGTAATTGCCAGTTAAATATTATCGCTATTGATTTGTTATATCTCAATAGATTCTGGTTATATTATTATACATATTATGAGATAACTACAAATAGGTAGTTATAAGTAAATCTTGTGATAAGACTTCAGATCGATAGCCTAATCACGATTGTTTGTATATAATATAAATTACATAATATTATAAGTATTAATTTTGTAAAAAATTCGTTACCATAATTTATACATTTCATTAAATGCAATACACAGACTAGACTTTACCGATCGTTCAGTATTAAGTGAAAGTAAAAAACTCAAGTACCGTAAACTGGGGTTACTTTGCGCCTTAAGGTGTTACTTTGCCCCACTGTCAAAAAGAGTTAAATATGATTTTACACAGGAACTAGACTTAGACAACACAAAATACTTAGCGCTGTATTAAAGTTTGACCAATATAACAATGTCTTACGCAGTCGGCTTACGTTCCCGCGCTTTTAGAGTGGTAATAAGACGGTGATAAAGTAATCAGCTGAAATTCACGTGTTTGTTTGCCGATAAAATTTAGTGTCTGTAGAAGTTATTGTTCTTGATTTACAAGTAAGTATTTGCACATTGGTTTTGTAGTACTCCGTAGCTGTTTTGCACTTAAAATTTGTTGAAATGCTCCATTAGAAAGAAAAAAACTATATTTGTTGTCCTTAACCTACAAAATGTTACACTTTTGGGGTTACTTTGCTCCGGAGCAAAGTATACCCACTTTTTCTTATTCTTTTTTACCTCACAGGCTAAAATACTTTTTCCTTGGTTAAAGAAATGCCAAGAAATTACCAAAGGCAATTGGTTCAAGAAAATATGCTGACTACACGAAAGAAGCATTAGAGGAGTGTTTAAGACAAGACGTACAAGACAACTTAAAAACTGGCTTTCGGAAATGTGGCATAGTGCCTTTAAATGTGGAAGAACTTTTAAACCGCTTGCCAAGATCGTCCTGCAATGAAGACGACATTCAATCTGTATTCCTGCAGAGCTTGGAAGCTAAAAGATCAGATTCTACAAAAATCCGGAACCGGAGAAAAAAACATTCCAGCAGGAAAAAGCGTTTGTGCTGAAAATACATTGAGCGATGAAGACGGGGTTAACGAAGAAGTCGTAGCAAATGAAAATATGTTAGAGGATGAACCTGCAATTTCCTCTAGACATGAAGACGAACCCTATTTCAAGGACAACTCAGATGATGATTTTGATTTGCATGACCTAGTTGACGAGCAACAAAAAGAAATAGAGTTTATGGATTACGTGGAAGGCAAGCCTACTAAGAACAAAGCTTTTCAGTTTGCAAACGTTGTTCGAGAAATAGGACGTTTCGTAGTTTTTTCATATGAAGGAGAATTGTATCCTGGTGAAATTATGGGGTTTAACGACAATGAAGTCACCATTAATGCAATGGTTAAGGCTTTAAAAATGTGGAAATGGCCCATAACGCGTGATGAAATGACTTACTGCTGGTCTGACGTTTTAGGTGGCATAAACAAGTTTCCAGCTTTTTTGCAGTTCCTGAGCTGAACAACTTGTTTTAATAAACCATCTTTTTGTTTGTGAATACCTACCTTAATAATTTAAGAATGTGTTGTTCATTTGCTATTTTTAGATGCAGCTCTTGTTTTTTGATATTAAAAATGCAAAAAAAATAATTTTTATTACTTTTATATAAGTAGATATGACACGTTGGAGAAATTTTGACTAGAGAGCAGTACTACTTTACTCCAGACGTTCACAGTCATGCATTACATAGAGATTTAAACCCCGGCGCAATGTAACCCCGTCCTATGGTAGACTTTGCTCCGATCTTCAGCAAAAGAAATTATATATTTGCCGTTTGTTTTTGTATTAAATAATACTACAGCTACATTACTAAAACCCTTCTCTGTGTTTTGTGCAAAAATTATACTTTTATATACGTTCTTTACTTTTTTTTTAAAAACGATTTTCAATTTCTCCTCTAAAAATGGAGCAAAGTAACCCCAGTTTACGGTATTGAAAGTGAACGTTAATACTAAATACCTTCACGATTTTTTACAAAATAAATACTTATAATATTATGCAATTTACATAATATACAAACAATCGTGATTAGGCTATCGACCTAAAGTTTCATCACAAAATCTCGTAAAAAACTTCCTGTGGGCTAATTTCAAGTAAAAATTCACAGTTAAAATCAACGAAAATCGCGTTGGATTATATCGATTGCAACTTTGAATACCAAAAAACGTGCCGTAATAAATTGATTATGCATGTGAAGTTGTTACATACGAAAAACGCTGGAAATAGCTTTGCGGCAGTGTAGCATTTTGCGGCCTAGGAAGTATTTAATAATACAAATGGAGAGATTGCATGACTCTAATTTATGAAAACACGATTAGGCCGCGATACACGGCGGAATTAAAGTCCCTCACTATCACGGTGATGGTGCGACCTTCCGAGCTTCGTGTCGTCGCGACGTCGAAAACGTCGCCGTCCCGATACGAAGTTTCGTTATTTACGATTCTCCGCAATCAGATAGAAAGCAAAGGGAAAAGGAAGGGGAATCCATCGATTCCCCGCTTTATTCTAGAAGGAAACGCTCTGCGGGCCGTTGAATTGTGTCACGCGAGCGCCCCTCGAACCGTACGAAAATGAGAATAATAATAACGATGGTAATAAGAATAATAATAACCATGAAACCGTGGAGAGTATAAGAATAGTATATTATTCAACGAGTGAGAAAGTTGGCCATTTCCATGAGAACAAAATTTACGATACGACCCGAAGGCGAGTGGAGTAATTTATTCGAGTGGAAATGGCAATTTCTCACGAGTTCAATACTATACTTCTTCTAATCATATTATAGAATTAAGTAATAATTGTAATATTTTTTTTATATATATTTTTTATTATCAACATATACATTAAAAGTACCGTAATTAACGATAGTAAAGGGAGACGATTTTACATCTACACTCGTGTCAATGTTTAAGTTTTTGTTGTTAGTTATATTTTCATTCTCCGTTGCATATCGTACACTGCTGCTAGAAGCTTGAACTGCGTTGCTGTTTTGTTGGCCGAGTTAAGGGGGCAAGTGCCTGTTAAAAAAAGTAGCGTTTTTGATTGTTTGTAATGGTAATGGTTTGAGTAATGGTCAAGTTAATAATGAAAGTACGGAAGACATATTTTGCACACTCATAGATGAAAGTACAATAGATGTTCCTATAGCATTAGATTTGAGTAATCAGTTAATAACATTACAAAAGTTGCTATAGAAAGTTGTTCATTTTACTGTTGTAATATTGTAATGTTCGATGCGTAAATTGAACATTCTAACATTATAAGAACCTAGTTTATAGTGTAGTAAACAATATGCCAAAAATAAAATAATAACTTTTTGTACCATTTCGTCGTAATTAATTATATTCGGCACCTCTGTAGGCACGTTTTTATATCAATTTCCAGCGCGGTAGTCCAGCATAGAGGAGGCGCCATTTCGCCACGATAATTAATAATCTCTGTAATTGTCATACGTTAACTTTTGCGATATAAAATTTTAATGAAAAGTATATTCACCATTATATTTAGACGTGAAAACTTTGGTGTGAGGGGTTTAGGTGTGTAAATACGTAGTGGGAACGCTCTACTATTACAATATCAGTATTTACACAAGGTAGTTTGTAGTTTCAATATTTTTTATTGTGTTTCAACAAAACAAAGTGTAAGGCGAGCAAGTAAATGTCTGGCATTTTTAAAATAAATAACTGTGAACCCCGTAACCTATAGATGTTGGAAATATGTCAAACAAGTTATATTAAGCCGACCACAAAAAAAGACGATTACAACGACGAAGAGATCCAACATACATTGTTTTTACTAATTGTGACGATATAGAGTACATATTGACATGTAGTACATGAAATTAAATATACCAAGAAATATAAAACATTTTCATCACGTTACGGGTAAAAATAAAATAAAACTAAGATATATATTTTTTAACGATTCACACAACAAATACTAATATAAAAAAACAAAAAACTTAATGCACTACCTATACTAAATATGTAAACATATGATGTTGACAGAAAAACTGACTGTTTACAGTTTAAATAGTCGATAAGTCGATAGTCAACGTCAACTGAAATAAACAGTCAATTGTTTCTATCAACATCTTCCCTCGGACCTCCACGACTACAACAAATAGTATACAGGGTGGTGCGTCGGACCATGCACCATTGGGATTTACATGTAAAATTTAAATCTTAAAGATTTTTTAAGAAGACAATATTTCCCCAATTATTATTATTTATATTATATATAATTTGTACCATTCTTCACTTGAAGAAACTAGTGTATTTAAACTATTATTGTGATTAACTCAATATATATTTGAAAGTTTTTTATAAAGTTTCATTTTGTGAAATTTAACTAAATACCAACATAAAATAGATTTAATTTTGTTTTTGTTTCGCAATAGCCTCTTCGATGTAAACAAGATCTCTTATAGGCATATTCCGCTGTTTTCTAGAGTCTACGAGTTCCGGTAATACACACTCATTATAAAATTGAATTAACGGTTTTTCTATGTTATTTGTCCAAAACACATCATCTTTAAAAATTGTTTCGGTTTTTATACCCTTGCGGGTCCACACACCAAAGATGCAATAATTATATTGCATTTAATCAAAAATAATGCAAATAATTATATCACGAATTTTGTATAATTGTGACATTTCAGTTGACAGCATAGCACACCAGATGTACAGAGATCAAGTGTGATTATTACTTATTAGTCAATTCGAGTTCTGCTTATCAGCTATTAGGCGGTCGCTAGGATAGGTCAGAAAGCATTATGAGTGATATAATCGTCTAAATTTCGTTTGACAATTAAAAATAAACAATTTTCAAGTGACCGAATATTGCCACTTTAAGTTATTCAGTTATTCAGTAATAAAAAATTTAATTTTGAATTTTATATAAAATTTAATTAAATAATTCATTAAATTAAATTAAATGTAAATGTTATCATTAATTCAAATAAGTCCAGAGCTGAACAACATACCTTGTATATTTCCGGACTTATCTCAGTTCATGAAAAAAAGAGTTACACCACTTTCGTTTACAACGGCTCATATAAAAATATGCATAGTAGTGCATCTCTTTCAAAGTACCTAATATTATAGTAGTATATAATTATTTTTCATACTTCCTTATTATTCAATATCTCTCTAGGGGGAGATTCAATTGCATCTACCCTCAAGTCACCTTGATTTATATCGGTGTACTCATTCTGTAAACAAGAATGATATAATTTTATAATGCATTTAAATAGTACAACTTATATATTTTTTTTAATGTTCTCGAAAAAGAGCCCAAGACTATATCAACTTCAATTGTTATGTAACCATCAGTAAACATATCTATTATTAAATGAGACAGTCTTAGCTAGAAGTTTGTGAAAAACATATTTTTTGCACTACTAGCCATAAAACACATCATTGTGTCATGTATCAAAGTACTGTAGCGTTGATGTTTATGATTAGTAGTTAATATTTTTTTTTTTGTAGTATTATTTTGTACTTACTGGTAGAGTTAATACAATTTTTTCTTACCAAGGTAAAAAATATATGTTCGTCTGAGGCTACATTTTTCTTTTTTTACTAAGGTAAGAAAAAGTATATTTTATTACTGGTTAAAAAAATATCCACAGATCCACAGTAAGCGACAACAAAATTCCAACATCTGACAGTCGCTTTTTTTAATTTAAAACACTTCTAATTGTACTAGTAGTGCAAAAAATAGTAAATAAATATATATCATGAGCAGTCACTCATATAATTCACTTACCTTTCTTTTAGATGGAAAACACTTCCTCTTTATTCGATGTGCGCTTAATCTAAGTCGGCGTTTAGTGCCTTTTCTATAGTCCGAAACCGGTTCATTCATATTTAGTCACTTTTAGTGTCGATTTACTGTCGATATTTCGCAGGGGAAGTTGTAATACCTTCTAGCGGGAGCACCGAGAGTACAGGCCTTTACTCACAACACTAGACATATGCTACCGCGGAGTTGTTTACGCAGAATGTTACGCTCTACAAAAAACTGCAGTAGTTTTTTTCACCTCGTTTAGTTTCTGCATTAGAAACGATTAAATATAAGGAAGCAAATTACATACTACTATATTTTTAACACGAATTGTAATATTCTAATTACTGTATCATTTTTAGCGAAGTCTATATATACCTACAGAAATCCTTTGCTATGAATATTGGTGTTGTACTTGTAAAAATAATGAAATATATCCGTAACAGCGTTCGACGGGAAGCGGATATTTGCGGCTCTTTACCTTTGATGCGATTTTCATATGAAGGGCTATTAATATTGTACTCGCGGTGGCCTGGGTACTGTCCTGTATTCGCACTCAAGTTTCGTTGAAAGAGACAACTATATAAATTCCGCTGGCCATCCCTTTCTAAAAATGACGCCCCAAGAGTTGCCTATCTCTATACCCCTCTCACCGATCCTCTTCAGGTGAAACAGTTCATCGCGGCACTTGCCGCCTTAACCTTCGGCCACTGATGTGGACTTCCACCCACCATGTATTTTCAAAGCCATTATATAGGTGCATCTACTAGTATTGTAGCTGATGATCTTCGGAAACTGTGTCCAGTATACTTTTCCGCTTCCGGTAATTTTAAATAGTTGGCTATTTCTCGCCCCATTTTGGATATCTTGTTGACACCTACATTTTGAGAAGTGCATTTGCCCTTTTGCTATATTAGAAAAAAAATATCAGTCGACACATTTGGCGGACGTAAATTGATATATTTTGAACAACATTATAAAATTTATCACTTGTGGTGAATTTCCGTATAGTTTTGGTTTTTGTGACAGGGATGGTGACCAACATTGTTTTGTTTATGTCAGCAATATCATTCACTTACATGGCATGTATTTCAGTAGTCCTGCAAGCACCCATAATGCCCATTATAAGAACAACCTTAAAAAATATCCTAAATTGTAGGTACAGAATATTACAGAATATTACTAAGAAGTTGATATTTTACCTTTGTTGCAAGATATATTTCATCTGGAGCTTTGCATAAGAATTCATGAATTTCCTTGGGAGTAAATGTTTTTGATTTTATAGCCTGATATCCCTCGGATTTTCTTTTTATAAATGCACGTAACTTAGGATAGGTTCCAATATTAATATTGTTGTGATTGCTCAGAGTAGATCTTAGCATAGAATATTGAGACCATAATGAAGAGGATTTGGAACATTTTTGGAGAATGAATTCGTGTTCTTTCTGCTGCGCCAATCCATGAAAGTTTTGTAACTTAACACGTATTTCTTTCTCGACTTTTGTGGCAAGAGGAAGTGTTGTAAGTTTGGCAGCCTCTTACACGTCTGGCGGCGTACAATTCTCTATATCATACATCATTTCCATTTTTTTCTTGATATTTTGTAGAGGTGGAACAAACACAGATTCGATGACAAATGTCAATATCAATTAATTTTAATATTAACGATAAATACTACCCGTGGAGAAAAGTAAAATCTCGTCTTCACATTGGTCAGTAACCCCTGGAGAAAGTGTTCAATTTTCTCCACAGTTGAAGACTGAACAACTTTCTCAATTAAAAATGTATAAGAAATGTACAGATTCTTTAATATGATTAGAAAAATATTTATTGTCTCCACCAAGATAATATGAATATTGTCACACTATCACGTGACATTTGTTGGCCAGTTATGTTTTCATAATTTCGAAGTTTCACCCAATCAGCTTTCTATTTAGTGATCATTTTTGTTATCAAATCGCGTTATCAAATTTTTGTCGATCAATTCGCTCCTAGCCCGAATATTCTCTTTGATGTCACTATCACACAGGCACTTCTTTAAAATATCAATCATTGGTACGTTTATTTCGATTACCCGCTCTAGGAAAAGGGCTAAAGCCAACTAAAAAACTAGTCTGGTGCAATTTCATAGCGATATACATACATCCTATTATAAAGGTAAGGGCCTAATTTAATTCGTATTAGCATCCTTTAAAAATTGAGGAATATTTTTCCGAATACCACTCATACATTCAGTGGATTATTTTTGGTTCGTGCATTTTTGCAATTGCAATTGCCCCTCGTCTAAGACTCGGGCCAATTGTTAAACCAAAATCGCACTCAAAAAACTGATATTATGACAGTAATATTAGACCCATTCGTGGTATTTCATATGATAATTTAAGGTTTGTTCGATCAGTATATTACGGGTTACATGGTTACAAGGTTTATACATTGTGTTTCACTTTTCAGCACCAGTCGTTAGCGCTTTTCCTGGTTCAGCCTATAATCAATATCCCCAGTGGCAGAAACCAATATTCAAACATTTATCACAAAAATACCCAAAATTAAACGCCATCATGTCAGAAATGAAGAAACCTGCTAAGACTAAAAAGATCTTAACACCTGTTTTAATGCAAAACTTTTACTTAAACTGCTAACATCCTAGAAATTTAAAAACCTTGTTTGTGGATTCAATGTTAATCTAGCATCTCAGAAATGAGGCAATAAAATGGCAGCGCCTGTATAAATTTACATATTTGAATTTGCCCTTTTTTGGGCTTTATAAGTCCGTTTAGTTTTTGCAACTAGCTTTAACCGTGCAGAAGTTGTTAATGTTTTTCTAAAATTTAATGCATTTACAGGCACTTATTAAAAAAATCGCAGTGCACTTGTTTTCTAGGAAATCGGGTTGGGACTTTGCCAGATTCTAAACATTTGTCTGGGGTATTTTCTGGCGGCATGCTAGTTGATTTGCATTGTGGCATCAACTTTCTGTGGGACATTAAATTTGGTAAACTTTGAAGGGCCATAACTTGATTTTTTCAAATGGCACACTCTATATTTCATTACGTAGTCGTATAGAGCATCTTATTTTACATCTGTTTCGCCCCTTATATATTTTTCTTAAAAGTTCATAGTTTGAGAAATAATTTGGATTTTTTTAAAAATGAACCCAGATCTCATTGATATAAACTTAACGTGCATTGAATATCAGCAAGGTGATGCCACAATGCAGATAGGCGGTCTTGCCGCCAGAAGATACCTCGGTCAGTTGTTTAGGCTCAGTCAAAGACCCAACTTGATATCCCATAAACTAAGTGCCCTGCGATTTTTTTAATAAGTGCCTGCAAACGCATTAATTTTTAGAAAAACGTGAATAGCTTCTGAACGGTTAAAGCGAATTGCAAAAAGTAAACGGATTTATAAAGCCCAAAAATGGGCAAATTCAAATATGCAAATTTGTTTAGGAGGTGCCATTTAAAAAAACTAAGTCCAAGGCTCCCTGCAAAAATGGAACACCCTGTATATGGCAAAATAATTTTACAAACTGCACTTTGACCTTCCGTTTGCAGTGTATTTTGGTTCATTTTGATATCGTTAACGGTGTAGGTGTAATCGAGCCTGCCCGTCCTATTGACTCACACTGTATATATAAATTATGTGATAATAGTAGTACATATTAAAAAAAAAAACTGTTTAAATTAAGAATTGTATGATTGAAGAAAATATTTGCCTCGATATAAAACATAAATTTGAGGGTATTTATAAAGTGTAATTGTAAAGTTTAAAGTGTAATGTCAAATATACATTTTTCAATTGTTTTCCGACTTAATATTTTTCATAATGTTCGAAAAAACGGAATGAATACATCGATATTAATGAACTTAGCATGAAGTAATAAACACATTGTTAATACAAAATAGCTAGGTATTTGTATTACAAGGGAGAAAGTGCATCATTTCCTCCCGCGGATATTTGATGCCCGACGTGAAGCGGATGGCATCAAAACTAAGGGAGAAAATGGCACTTTGCTCCCGAGTAATACATATTATTATGTTTTCTACGACCTTTCACAGTGTTTTGCATAATTTTTTTTTCTTGTGCATGACAATTAAAAACCAAATGTCAAAATATAATATTTAGAATAAGTATATTGTTAAAAATCAAAGAATACAAGGAATTTTTATAAATAAAAATAATACGAGGCTTATGTCGCACGTTTAAGGGATTACGGCTACAATTGTGGACCAGTTGAATAAAATACGCAGTGGATTGAATGCGTGGTTCGTAGGAGCTAATGTTGAACGTTTTGAGCTAAATAAAATAAATGTGAATACATACTAGCTAGTAAGTTTTCGTCTTTCGGGGATTCCTTTTGTAGTTCTATAATGCTAAGAATATGTAACACAATTAGAAGGCCTTAGCTGGCCGCATATTCAATATATTCGTTGAAAATGTGAGACAGATGTATGTTGTATTTTAATATTTAATTTTATATGATTGTAATTGTACTAGTAGTAAAAACAAAAGTAGTAAAAGTTGTTTGCCTCCCGCATATGAGGGAGCCAAAATTGTTTGCCTCCCATGGGAGCAAAAGTAGAACTTGGGAGTTCTACATCTGAAAGCTGTCCATTAACCACCACTTTAAAAATTCAAACGCGAGTGGCATTACAACTGTTAATTACAATAATTGTACATCTATTTTAATTAATTTAAATTAATAAATCGCGAAATTTTATGTTTTTAGATTTATTTACTTACAGTTCATTGAACGGCAAGTAAATTACTTACCGTTTTGTTAGACGTAGCAACCAGTAACAACAACTTAGTGTCGTGGAAATAGATATGGTAAACTGATAAAAACAACCAATCGTGCAAAAAATATAAAAATAATCAAACGTCTTAAACAACATTGACTATACATTTAAAAAATATATTAAATTTCTTCAACTTCTGAGTAATATCGGTACCTTATTGAACAACAAAATTAATTTTCTTATAATTTTGGGCAATGTCAGTACCTACTGATCAATTTAATTATAATCTAAATATAAATAAAATATCTTAAATTAGGCATTAAACTTAACGATGGGAGAATTTCACGAAAATTCTTGCATTAAAATCAATATTGTTAATAATTTGAAACGATATTACTTTTCTTAAAATTCTTACTGAGCAACAAAATCTAAAGATTAAAAAAAAATGTCACTCCTTCTAAAACAAAAATCCATTGCTATTTATTCCTAATTTAATTATAGCTGCACAGGACTCAGCCCCAAAAACCTCGCAACTTTATTCACTTTAAAATCTCATTGTTTAATTCTTCCGCGAATTGTAGATGATACTAAGCCCAGGGCTTAGGGCAGGGCCCTGCAGGGACGTCGGAAGACACGCAGGATTTATTCCGCCAAATCCCCGAAGCGTATTCGAGCGTCAAACTTTTCCAAACGACCCCATTTTATGGGTCCCCCTCTGCGTCTGGGCACCAGTGCACACTTTTCGTAAATTACTTCCGTAAGCACATCCTAAATCCCATAGTGGGCCAATTACACCTCTCGCAGAAACTTTGAAATTGCCGAATTTAACGTCCGTGCCCACAGCTACGGCCGAAACGGGGTGCCTTGTTGCTCCCAAACTGTAAATTTAATCGCTTTTATATTGACCATTTTTTTCTGCAACTTTTGATCGTTTTGGTTGGATATTTTTTCTCTTTGCTCCCTAGAAGTTTTATAATTGTTCGCTTTACAGTCGGTTCAATTATCTGCCGCGTACCTGCCGGGTAATTTTGCCAATAGAAATGCCTTTCTCATTTCTCTCTAGTGGTGCAAAGGAGTTGTTCGCATTATTTTGGCTAAATTTGCTAACACAAATTTAAAATCGTCAATTCATCATAGATACAGAGAGGTTCAGTTATCTGTCGCGGCAATGTTTGCTCACATATCTAGTAGGTAGATACCGTAATTTTTCCAATAGAGATGTTTTTCTCATTATTTTCTAGTGGTGTTAAAAAGTAAACAATGTCAAAGTGTCCCCCAACAGCCATATTTTTCTGCAGCCCAGGAAAATTTTTAGGGTTATTTACTTCACTTAAAAGTCACCTGAAAACATAGATGCTGCTGGACGTCTATCACTTATTCTGGACACCTCTGTTTATTTGTCAGTAAGTTTTTCCTATTGTGAATTCAATCCGCGGACGCACTGTATATCAGCATGCAAATTCGCATCTTTGTATCTCGCCCAATTACTGCAAAAAGTTCAGTAAGGGGCCGTCATTGAATTGTGCGGACTTGGGAACTCGGTTACCCCAATGATTGTGCATGTATCAAGGGCAGTCGTCTTATCTGGTGTCGCTGAGCACTTCTCAGACGTCACGTTACCACGGTCGGGCGGACAACAGGTCGCCTCGCGTCAACGAAAAGCGGAAAAAAAAGGTGAGAACGTCCGGTTTCCTGATGAAATTTCCATTTAACGCTCGATGAGGACGTCCCAAATCAGCGAGCTGACGGGCAGACATTCCTCGTTCCAACCAGGCTGCTGCTGTGAATATTGATTCTGCGATGTAATTGTTGGTGTTGTAGATTTGTAAGTTCATTTAAAATACATGTGCGTTAACTTAAGTTGCGGTATTTATGAAATTCAACATAATTATCATTAAAAATATATATATTTTTTAATATTATATGTAGGTATGTGTTCGGGCGTGCGTTTCGCCAGCCCTAAAACCAGCTACGGGTTTCGCGACGGACACCAGATGCGGCTAGGAGAGGTACTCCCCCATTGTAAACTACGCTCCGGGTGGCACGGGGGAGATTCATTTTTTTCTGACCATTTTTGTGTAAACCAGTAGTATTGTCTAAGACCCTGTACAGAGCAGTCGAAAATAAACATATAATAAGGAGAATCAATCGTATATTTCAACCACTCCCTGGAGCCCTGAATTCCTTCATCTTCAGTGAGGTCTACGAGTTAGACGCAACAGTATGCATGTTTCTCAAAACCAATTTGTATGTGAGGTAAGTACCTTCGTCACATCACCACTTGACTAAATATGGAAGAAAAGTTTGAAAGCTTGGTTATAAAATGATTCAAGTTTTGTGCAAATTTCAGGAAAAAATGTAAAATAATAATTCGTGTTATTTAAAAATAAAATGTTTTACACAGTTCCATTGAACATGAACTTTGAAGTTGATATAATGCTAGGGAGTTAAAACTAAGACCAAGATTAAAAAAGATAACCGTTTCTTCATGATAACGCACTATGTAACAAAAGAAAAATAAAAATTAACGAAAAACGTTTTTCAAGATTATTTTAAACACATGGATAGTTAAAATTTTGAAAACATGGTTATAAAATTACTTAACTTCGGTATAAATTTAATAAAATTGGTAAAAATTAAATGTTTACCAAATTACACATATTTGGATATTTAGCTTTAAGCACGTAATTTGATCTTTTTTTATTCAGCGCATCGAGATTTTTCGATATTTAAACACTTAAACAAATCACATCTTTTTCTAGATTTTTGGAATTTTTATCACAAATGGAAACCGGTTAAAATTAACGTCTAGTACACACGTACGTTCTATTAATTTAAAAAAATATATTTGCGTCGATCAATTTTAGAATGTTCGTGAAAATAGAAGATTATTTGATAATACATTTGAGAATTAATTGCTTCTAGAATTTTGCTGACAGTTCTTACAAGTTTGGTCTTTTTAAACAAATACATATCGCCGTTTTTCCGGAGCAACAATGACGCAACTGCAAAATGCATTTTTGACAGTACCGTATTTACCTCTTTGGAGGCCCTGGCGCAAACATAGTTTCAGGATCCAAAAAAAAAACAAAATAAATAAATAAAATTATCATTATTATTATTATTATTATTATAGTCATAAGTCCTCTACCCTTTCGGGTGTAGAATATTGTGGTTTTTCAATATCTTGTGTTTTATTTTACTAGTAGGTTCCAGATCTTCTTGTTTCCTGTGCTTTTCTTCTTTCATTTTTTCTTCATTTGGGCGTTAGATATTCCTCTTCTTTCCATAATATTTTCGACATATTTGTCCCACTTCTTTTTCGGTCTTCCCACTTTTCTTTTTCCGCTTATTTTTGATTGCCATATGATTTTTGTGTGATTGATGTATTTTCTTCTGTTAGGTGTCCGTCCCAACCATTGCAGCTGTCAGTCTTCTATTATTTTGTTTAGTTCTGTTATTTCTAGTTCTCTTCTTATGTCTACGTTTCTGATTCTGTCTTTTCTGGTTACTCAGTATACTTTCCTAAGATACTTCATTTCTAGTGTCTGCATCTTACTTTTTTGTCTCCTGTTTAGCGTCCATATTTCGCATCCATATATTAGTGTTGGTATTAGTATTAGTTTGTATATTGTTAGTTTTATTTTCCTCGATATCTTGTTGTTGTTTACTATTATCTTTTGGATCGTCTGGAAAGTTCTTGTTGCTGCTTGCAGTCTATTGTTCATTTCCACTTCAAGATCCCCATGTGCTGTCTATTAGTTGTCCTAGGTATTTAATTTGTTCGGTCTGTTCTATTTTGGTGTTGCTTATTGTTACTTCTTCTGTTTCTTTTCCTCCCCCTATTTTCATTATTTTGTTTATTTCTGTGATGATTTTCAGTCCCGATTTTGCAAGTTCTTTGCTCCATATCTTAATTATTCTCATTATTCTATCTTAATAATTGTTTTCTTCTAGGTCCTTATTTTTTTTCTTTATATGTTTAAAACAAAAATATAAAAATTAACAAATATTTAAAAATTAACAAAAATGTAATTCTTATCTAATAAAATATATAATAATGAAACAAAATACACAAAACAACGTAACAAGTATTTGCTTAATAGTAGTATTAAATATCTGACTAGGTCAAATTTCAAATGGTTGTAAACAACAGAATGTGTTTCTTGATATTGAAAGAATAAAAAATATAATATTAGGCGTTAAACAAAGTAATTATAATATTTTTTGCTTGCCTTTGCAAGTATATCAATTATGCCATCAAAATTAATTGCTTGAGTACTTCGGACTCTGTAAATAATACTGCCAAATCAGACAATGTATTTTGATTCAAACTATGTCTTAAATAATTTTTTATTCTTTTTAATACAGAGAAGGACCGTTCTCCGCTTGTATTCGTGATAGGTATTGTTAAAAATATTTTTATATTGTCTCGATATTAGGATCTTAACCTTTCATTAATTGCGGAATACATATCAATTGCACCTTTAATATTTTCTTCTTTGGCATAGGATATAAAATGTATCGTTTCGTCTTCAAAAGTTTCTACGTCAATGTCAGTTTTAAAAACTTCCCACATTTCATCTATGCATGCATTAAATTCATTTTCCGGTAGAGAATGTATGAAAAATATATTAAACATATTTAATTTTGCATCGTAAATTTGTATTCGTCTCTTTAGTTCTACACTTATTGTGTCGCAAATAACATTTGAAGTGTTTACAATAAATGAATCCTTGCCCACCAAAACTACTTCGTTGTCTGGAACTTGTTCATCCCAAATACGTGTTTCATTCGTTAAAGTCTTGGTTTCATATTCTATTGTTTTAAAATCGCCTCTTGATTCTATAATATAGGTATTTAATGATTTCAAAAGATTTGTCCCTTGATATATTTATTTTTGGGTCCTGAATGGATTTGCTAGTAACATTTAATCTAGTTAAATTTTTGTGCCAAAGTGTTGCTAATAATGCCGTTTCATAATTATCTCTTTTTTTGCCAATTTTGAATCCGCTAATCGAAAAATCTATTTTTCATCAGGTGATATTGAAATGTTACTAAGTGCTGCTGTAATGTGGTTATAACCGCTTTTCAGTACTCGTATGGCATCTGCTCTAGCTGACCATCTAGTATCGCTAATCCGCTTTAGCACCAGCGATTAGTCAGATAGCAAGTTCGACCTTTTAACTGATGCAGAGAAAAACATGAATAAATTTTGGACAAAATGGAAGTCATAAATTGTAGCAGAAGAAGATTATGCGGCACAGTTTCCTATTAAATTTAAGGAATGATTTGCACAGGGAAGGTAAAAGCCTGTAGAACTGTGATTTCTTATTCTGGTTTGCAATCCAGAATATTTCTCAGACATTTTCGCAGCATTATCATAACTTTGTCCTCTACAGTTTTAGATATCTAAATTAAACATTTTCTAAATATTCTGAATTATTAGGTTAAATCAAACACTTGGTTAAAGTTTCACTGTATTGGAAGAATAAACCTCTACAATTGTTTCTGCCTCCCGACCATTATCAAGAGTACAGAGATACTGACTCTTGATAATGGTCGGGAGGCAGAAACAATTGTAGAGGTTTATTCTTCCAATACAGTGAAACTTTAACCAAGTGTTTGATTTAACCTAATCATAATGTTTCACCAAGTAGTATCCACACATAGTTTCAATTTAATTCTGAATTATGTTGATCTATATTCAGAAAACCAAAGAAAGTACGAGTAAACATGAGTAGTCGGTTGTAGCAAAATTTCAGATTGTGGGTCCCACCGCAGATTTAACACGGGAAGGGCCCCTTATACTTTTGCTATTAGACATGACAAATAGCAAATCTATTGTGATGTGTCGGCCGATGGGCCCCTAATGATCACCCCGCACGGCCAAGGTGCTGCGGGGGGCTTAAATGCCGCTTAAATAAATACAAATCTTCATTCTGAGGCACCCCGATTTGCAAGGCCCCCTGCTAGCGCCTATTGCGAATATTCATAAGTACGGCACTGATTTTTGAGGACAGACGAAAAATGATTGTTAATTATTGAGTTCTAAGGAAGCGAATACATTTAATTGGTAATAATATTTTTCCACTCCCTGCATGGTAAGTACACTGTTATAACATTGATTTAGTAGAAGTAAGTCCCACTTACCGATTAAGCTTTGGTTACTATGAGCAACGGGAAGTAAGTAATCACTTACTTCCCTCAGGGAAGTAAGTAAAATAATTTCAATAGCGTTCTTTCTCTGGCACCAGCTTTAAAACACTTTTAATAACACCCCTTCGACTTCTCCGGCAATAGGAAGGAACAGGCAGCATCTGCAGCTTCTTCAATTGCCATTTCTTGTTTATTTTCATTGGAATTCATTTTACAACTGAACGAATGCAATTTCTGACATTCACTTTGTTTGAAATGGTTATTTAAGCATTAAGGGAGGTAAGTATTGTTTACCAGTCGAGGTCGAGTTTGCGCCCGAGCGACAGCGAGGGCTAGCAATAAAGTCCGAGACTGCTCAAAACTTACCTCTCGAATTGCATATAACTGTTTTTCCACTCCTGAAGTTGGTTTAATTGTTTGTGTTTGATTAATTTATTTTTGCAACTTGAACAAAATATCCGTGCGGCTTCGGTTGCCAAGACTATATTTCAAACAAAGTGTGAGTGTCAGATATTGCATTCGTTCAGTTGTAAAATGAATTCCAATGAAAATAAACAAGAAATGGCAATTGAAGAGGCTGCACAGGCTGCAGTTCCTTCCTACTGCCGGAGAAGTCGAATGGGCGTTATCAAAATGCGTACAAGTGTTAAAGAGTGGTGCCAGAGAAAGAACGCTTTGAAATTATTTTACTTACTTCCCTGAGGGAGGTAAGTGTTTACTTACTTCCCGTTGTTCATAGTAACCAAAGCTTTATCGGTAAGTGGGGCTTACTTACATCAAATCAATGTTACAACAGTTTACTTACCATGCAGGGAGTGGAAAAATAGTCTTAGCAACCAAAGCCGTACTGACATTTTGTTCATGTTACGAAAATAAATTAATCAAACACAAACAATTAAACCAACTTCAGGAGTGGAAAAACGAAAAACACTTTGTGTACAAAGTGTACAAGTCAGTCTTCAGGCCAGTCCTAACATATGGAAGTGAGACGTGGCTACTTAATAAGAAACAAAGAAGCAAGATACGAGTGGTAGAAATGAAATACCCTAGAAGAGTATATGAAGTCACCATCAGAGACAGAATCAGAAGCGAGAAAATGAGGAAAGATCTAGATATTTAGGGCATAAAGGAGTACATAGAAGAAAGACAGCTAGGATGGTGGGTAGGTGTATATATATATATATATATATATATATATATATATATATATATATATATATATATATATATATATATATATATATATGTTTTTGTTACGAACATCTTAAAGCAGACAAAGGATCCGTCACTGTCATTATAACATCTGATCAATACAGAAGTAAGTCGCATAAACTACTGGATGATAAAACAACTTACAAAATTTTAAAAAAAGAATATAGGAAAACGTCTCATGACGTATAATAGCATTCCACCAAAATATTACGGTCTTCCAAAAATCCATAAAAAAGATATACCTTTACGACCTATTATCTATTCCATTAATGCACCGACATATAAACTTTCAAATTTTCTAGCCAAGATTTTACATGTAGCATTTTTTAACAGAACAAATTATAATGTAATAGACACTTTCAGTTTTGCTGCTGAATTTAATAACCTGAAACTACCTAAAGATCATGTGATTATATCATTAGATGTTATCTCTCTTTTTACCAAAATACCAATGGACGTAGTAACAGAGATAATACGCGACAACTTTGAAAGGATAACACCACACACAGATATTGATAAAGACATGTTCATTGAATTAATAATGCTCATATGCAAATATAGCTATTTCACTTATGAAGAAGTGACGTACGAACAAATTTTCGGCACTCCCATGGGCTCTCCTCTTAGTCCTATATATTTCAAACAAAGTGTGAGTGTCAGATATTGCATTCGTTCAGTTGTAAAATGAATTCCAATGAAAATAAACAAGAAATGGCAATTGAAGAGGCTGCACAGGCTGCAGTTCCTTCCTACTGCCGGAGAAGTCGAATGGGCGTTATCAAAATGCGTACAAGTGTTAAAGAGTGGTGCCAGAGAAAGAACGCTTTGAAATTATTTTACTTACTTCCCTGAGGGAGGTAAGTGTTTACTTACTTCCCGTTGTTCATAGTAACCAAAGCTTTATCGGTAAGTGGGGCTTACTTACATCAAATCAATGTTACAACAGTTTACTTACCATGCAGGGAGTGGAAAAATAGTCTTAGCAACCAAAGCCGTACTGACATTTTGTTCATGTTACGAAAATAAATTAATCAAACACAAACAATTAAACCAACTTCAGGAGTGGAAAAACGAAAAACACTTTGTGTACAAAGTGTACAAGTCAGTCTTCAGGCCAGTCCTAACATATGGAAGTGAGACGTGGCTACTTAATAAGAAACAAAGAAGCAAGATACGAGCGGTAGAAATGAAATACCCTAGAAGAGTATATGAAGTCACCATCAGAGACAGAATCAGAAGCGAGAAAATCAGGAAAGATCTAGATATTAAGGGCATAAAGGAGTACATAGAAGAAAGACAGCTAGGATGGTGGGTAGGTGTATATATATATATATATATATATATATATATATATATATATATATATATATATATATATATATATATATATATATATATATATATATATATATGTTTTTGTTACGAACATCTTAAAGCAGACAAAGGATCCGTCACTGTCATTATAACATCTGATCAATACAGAAGTAAGTCGCATAAACTACTGGATGATAAAACAACTTACAAAATTTTAAAAAAAGACCCAACACTAACCGCACAAACAAAGATCAGCAATGCAATAAAAACACTAATTAATAAAAAAATTATAGATGAAAATATAGGAAAACGTCTCATGACGTATAATAGCATTCCACCAAAATATTACGGTCTTCCAAAAATCCATAAAAAAGATATACCTTTACGACCTATTATCTCTTCCATTAATGCACCGACATATAAACTTTCAAATTTTCTAGCCAAGATTTTACATGTAGCATTTTTTAACAGAACAAATTATAATGTAATAGACACTTTCAGTTTTGCTGCTGTATTTAATAACCTGAAACTACCTAACGATCATGAGATTATATCATTAGATGTTATCTCTCTTTTTACCAAAATACCAATGGACGGAGTAACAGAGATAATACGCGACAACTTTGAAAGGATAACACCACACACAGATATTGATAAAGACATGTTCATTGAATTAATAATGCTCATATGCAAATATAGCTATTTCACTTATGAAGAAGTGACGTACGAACAAATTTTCGGCACTCCCATGGGCTCTCCTCTTAGTCCTATTTTGGCAACGATAACAATGGATTACCTTCTAGATGATGTAATTATAACCTTACCGTTTAAACCTTTTTTCATTAAAAAATATGTAGACGATCTAATAATGGCAATCCCATCATGTATGGTGCAAAATATAGTTGAATTTTTCAATAAGTGGAACACAAACATAAAATTTACAATAGAACAAGAACAAAATAACAAAATACCTTTCCTAGACACCCTTATAATAAGAAAACCAGATAATAGTATAATCCTCGACTGGTACAAAAAACCCACAAACTCAGGTAGATATATAAATTACACATCCCATGCACCACTCAATGTTAAAGTAAATGTAATTTTAGGGCTTAAAAACAGGATAAACAAAATTTGTCACCCATCTTTCATGACAAAAAACCTAAAATTATTGTCAAAAATAATGATCCAAAACAGTTTTCCAAAACGACTTGTAAATAAAATAATATACCACCAAAGAACCGATATAATGATCAATAAAAATATTCTATCATCAATCAATCAACCAGAAATGATTTACAAGAAACTTCCTTATATCGAAAACCTTTCACCACGCCTAATTTCTACACTTAGTAATGATAACATTAAAATTGGACTCTATAACGTGAACACAATATATAATAAATTTTTCACAAAATTAAAAGATAAATGTAAACCAGAACTACAATCAAATATAGTATACAAAATTCCATGTAGTGATTGTAACCTAACGTATTACGGCCAATCCACCCAATGGTTGATATCTAGATTAACACAACATAGAAGCGATTGTAAGCTCAACAAAAAATCGTGTGCTTTAGCAATACACTCCAATAATTTTGACCATAGACCTGATTTCAAAAACACTGCTGTGATAGATTATTGCAACTCTAAAAAAGGGAGACTTTTTCTGGAGATGTATCATATTAAAAAAGACATCAAAAATAGCATGAATTTTAAATCTGATACCGACGGTCTCAGTAATATTTATTCATTTTTAATAGAATTATCTAGGAATGACAAAATAACACAAAAATAAAGAAAAATTATTATCTAAAGATATAATCTAGATATATGTTCTTAAAAACAAATTTAATTATAAAATATTTTTTTCTGTCATGAAAAGATTAATGACACTCATCATATACAACACAAATTAATTGTAAGTTTTCATTTTAACTAATCTAATAATTACCCATATATGTATATACTGTTTTCTTTTGTTGCTAAAATAATTAATAAATGTTTTTAGTAACATCCCTGACGAAGGACACAAACATATGTCCGAAAGCTTGGAAGTGTAAAATAAATATTGTGTTTTTATTGACCCTGGCCGAATACCCGGTTCTCTACTAAAACAGAGAACAAATTACAAAAACATATAATATATACGGCTGAGATAAAGAATTAAAAAAAAAAATATATATATATATATATATATATATATATATATATTTCAAATCTTTGATATGCCCTTTCATAAACTTCTTTTGTTTTTTGCGGAAGCAACTCACCGAAACTTGATTTGCGGCGTCTCGCATCTCAGGTTCACATTAATTCGTCTTCACTCGACATTTTAAAATGATTTTAATATTTTCGTTGTTGATCGAACGTCACACTGACAACGTAATAAAAATTTAAAAATTCAAGGCAATTTGATTAATTTAATTTAATTTAATTATATTTTGTTGTTTGTAAAGTTCTTGCAATCGAATACAAAATTATGTATGAGCTCGACTCGGCGTTGCCTCGTCCATCAATTTCCAGAAAAACGCCCGAAATGTTTTGTTTTTCGTTCTTATAACATAAAATACTATTGTGTTCGACAGTCCGAAAAGATAACCTCTTTATATTTTTTGGTAGACCAGAATGTCGGGGTAAAATAGTGTGGAAAATGGCCTGGAATTCTGTACCATAGCAACAAGTTTGTTGTGCTGACTTGTGACGTCCATCATTCAAAATTGTCATAAGATAGTAAAAAGTAGAGTTGATGATCATATTCCATACTGGGTTCATATTTTATGTATTATTCTCTGATTTTTGTGAAAAGTATTTCTATAATAATCAATCAAATTACGTTTATCTTTTTCCACAACTTAATTTATATATTTCGCTATATATATTTCAAGCGCTACGTTGCACATAACACAACCATCACTAATATTTCACATAGCAAATTTCACTGTAACATTTTAATTTATCAACAATGAACTTGTCAAACATGTGACTAATGACGCGAAGTTGTCAGTTGCAGTGCGTACCAACTTTGAACAACCAAATTTCGCGTGCGTTGAACCAGGAAATGTGGTTCTAAACTGTTGTTCTAATCAGCCAGCAAGTTATAAAAAAAACATTAAAACATGAGAAAGTGCCATTTTAAAACAAAAATTGTCTTGTTTCCTAGTTTTCTTGTGCAATCTATACGTCATACGCGTACACTTGAGGTTCTAAATGATCATTGATGTGAATTCCGTCTTCAGTTGAGCTCAGGCTTATGCACGAAATGCAATTCATAGTTCGTTTGCCAAGTTGGCACACACTGGGCCGTTACAATTTTCCACGTTCCGCCTCCAGATTTATTGCCTCCGCGAGGATCGGAAATACGGCGAAACGATAATCGCTGCTTCGGGGCTTCGGACTTCTGAGGAGAGCCGTGGCTATGTGCGGAGACCGACACGACGCGTCGCCGACGACGGGCCGGCCCGGGCGCCCTATCGATCGCCGCGCCTCCTCGCCGGGTGAAATTTCGGAGAGGGCGCGATAAACATCTGGAGTTGTCGCAATAAATATTTCCACGGGGGCCCGCGCGTCTCCCCAACGGGGAAGTGAAATACCGCCGCGATGTGTTCGGGTGCTCTGGGGCGGAGGAGAGATAGAGTAATTGCTCAATATCAGATGCGCCTCGGTGAGAGACTGCGTCGGCGGCGGTCTCTCAGACCTATGACAGATTTTCTAATGCCTGCCCCCGTGGCGATAAATTTTCAAAAAGCATTCCCAGCAGCGAATTATGGTTTCCGATAAATGGCTGGAAAATTTAAACCGCCTCCCACGTGATCTCCAGACTCGCCAACGAAAACATTTTCACTCGAACAAGCGCGATTGCGAGGTTTGAGATTTTAGCGAAATTTGACAACAATAACATGTTTAAACCTACGTGGGTGCAGGAATCTTTATCGGAATTATATTTGATTATATTGAAATAATGAAAAATTATTTTTCATTTGGCCCTATATCAAAACAGAGGCTGACATTACATTCGAGCTGCACAAAACAAACATCATTTCGCCAGAATTTGTTTCCAACGGCCACTAGGGTAAAGATGGAACACATTAGAAGAGGAATTAATCTGATACTGTTTTCGTATTTAAATAAAAAGATTTTTGAATTTTGTTTGTGAAACTGTCACGTTTACGAAAAATATGAGGAAACCTTGCATTTTAAAATGAACCCCGTATTAACAAAGCTTAAAACGAAGACTGCCGCTATAAAAATTGTTTTGTTTTTTTAAATAAAAATAGTTTTCCGGTCAACTTCTAAAACTTAAAATGCATATTTCTTATATCATACAGAAGAGAAGTGGCCTGTGCAGCTGATACTAGCTTTCTAAGGCATCTATGATCAACAAGTTACATTGCCAAACTCTTAAATATCAAGTTTTACCCAAATTTCCGTCTTATTTTTGAGTTATCGTGCATATTTATAAATAATTCTAGCAAACTTGCGAAACGATTTTGCTATAATATTACTAAAATCTACAAAATTCAGAAATAGTTTTAAAACAAAATTCACTCTGTTAAACTACGCATTATTCTGCTAAATTTCCAGCAGATTCTACCACATTTACATGATTCTACTAAATTTCTTAACTAAAACACATTACTTTGTTAGTATTACATAATATTATTTATTGATTTGTTACTAGTTTCGACTACTTAAGTCATCATTATCAAACAGAGTATGATTACTCTGTTGATACTCTGATAATGATTACTTAAGTAGTGGAAACTAGTAACAAATCAATAAATAATTTTATGTGATACTAACAAAGTAATGTGTTTTAGTTATAATGAAGGTATTCATTTGTTACATGTGTATAAAACTGTATGAAATACTATATAAACATACAAGCAATCAGTGTGGAACAAATTATGCCCTACAAATTATCAATAAATATATTTAAATGGAAATTGAGTGGCAGGAATCAAATATAGAGTTTAAATCCATTTAATCCTGCAGAGACTGCAGTGCAATCCAAATGTTCTCTGGAAATACATGTTTTACACATTTTCGTAAGCCTTATGCAATCAGACATTCCTAATAGAAAATAAAATTGAATCCTGGATGTGTTTGCATTGATATACAGTGTGTCCCACGAGAAAGCGCATTTTAATTCGTGACTAATGGTGTTATCTTTAATCAATAATATGATGTATTTATTGATATATAGCTCAATTGCTATATACTGTGTATAGTATGTAGTATGTAAATAGCAATCAGTGATTGCTGTTACATTTGTTACAATCACATTTTTTGATACAGATACAGCAATAGTTGATCCTTAAAACATTCAAAAATAATAATTTTAGTATGTCTGGTAGTCACAGAGACACACTCTATAGTATCAACTGTATGATCAGCCTCAGCTTCAGGCATCAGCCTCAGGCATCTTCGGTGAAGAAGGGTGTTGCTTTAGGGAAGAAATTGTCGCAGAAATGAGTATTTTAATGTACGAACTGTATTGCGGAATATTCCCCCTACAGTTAATCAAAGAAGTCTGGAATAGATTAATTATTAAACGAAAATTAAACATATTTTAGAAAAATCCTCGGGCACGTCGATTTTAGTTTACAAAAATACACATTTTGTTATAAATCTAAAAATTTTGTCATCATTTATTTTTGAGTTATGACGTCATCACTTTTTATGTGTCAACGCTAATATTTTATAATTATATTTGATAGGCTCTTTTTTCGGGGTATAACGGTATGCATTTTTTATACCTTACATAAGAAAAGCAATTGAAGCTCAGAAGGCAATTGAATCAAGATTTTTGCGCACTCTAGTGAGCTTAGTGGGAAAAGTGGGTAGTTTTTTTACAACCTGCATTGTGCTCTTAATAAAGTACTAATTATAGAATTTATAAAAGTTGTCGAAACCGATGTATTGTTGCTGTACAAATAAAATCACATACATACCATTGAGTAAGGAATCTTATTATCTTATTCCTTACCCAATGTCCCAACATGCTGAGAAAATCGTGCTACTCTATTGAAATCAGTAATATGGCGACAAAATCGGTACAATAAAAGATCACTACAAACCGTACCGAGAAAATCACAACGGTGTTGACATGTTGACAACATCGGTGGTGTTATACTGATAAAATCAGTAATGTGCTGATCAAATTAGTACTGTAATAGAACATAATAGTTTGTACTGACAAAATTCGTTGCATACTAACATAATGAGTACCAGTACCAAACTTGTACAATCAGTAATCCACTGATAAAGTAAGTAGACTATTGACACGTGTACACGATTACACGATTTTCGTGTACTATTAAGTTGTACGAACACATTAAAGAACCCGATATGGATGAAGCGAAATTCATAAAAGCAAAAGTTTCATGTGCGGTGGATCGCTCCTTGTCGACGGTATTTAGCCGTAGAGCAGCGTTTCTCAACCGCCGGTCCGCGGACCGGTGCCGGTCCGTGTAAATTTGCTGCCGGTCCGCGGAAAATTTCTCAAATTTTCTCCTGGTCCGATGTGTGTCAAATTGATGAAACAACTGACGTGAAGTAACTACTTAACATAGTAACATAGTAACTACTATGTTTTGTGAGGAATAGAGAAGTTGAAGACAACAAAGGCAACAAGGCAATAAAGAAGTTCCTCCCTGAAACTTCTTTGTTGCCTTGACCTACCTGGACGGACTTTGATATATAGATCAAGCGCAGGGATTCGACTGGGGTTTGGACTGGGGGAAGTGCGTCGGAGTTTGTACAGACGTTGCTGCAAATATGACTGGATATCGTTCAGGTGTGGTTGCAAAAATTAAGGACAAAGCTCATCCTGAAATTTTGCTCACTCACTGTATGATCCACCGAGAGCATCTAGCTGCAAAATGATATCTTTGGAGCCAAACAGGGTGATGAATGACGCAATAAAGATCATTAATGAAATACGTAGCCGTGCCGTGAACTCCAGATTGTTCACAACACAGTAGGAGAGTATGGACTTAAAATACCAACATCTCCACGCAGAGGTGCGGTGGCTATCGAGAGGAAGGGTTCTTTCACGCTTTGTTGAACAGAGAGAAGAAGTAAAACAGTTTTTGAGAGAGCGAAACCAGGCCCTATTAGAGCCTTTGTTAAATGATGAGTGGATGGCTAAACTTGCATGGTATATATATGGCGGATATATTTAGTCATCTCAATCAGCTCAATATGTCTCTCCAAGGATTTTCAACAAATGTGGTTACGTTAAGAAACAAGATGGATGCGTTTAAAAAGAAGCTGGCTTGTCAGGATATGTGCATACAAAACGAAAGCATGGAGATGTTTCCACTTTTGGAAGAATTTTGACCTGCCGCTAAAAGAAAGACAAAATGAATTTTCAACATAATTAGTGATCATTTATGGAAAATAATTATATATTTTAATCTTTATTACCCCGAAAATGAGAATCCTCGTAGAGGTAATCTGTGAATTAATAATCCCTTCATGCAAGACATTACAGCATGTCACTCAATCTTCAAGAAAAAAAAAACTTAATTGATTTTGTCTTCGGATGCTCTTCTGGTATCCAAACATAAAGTGCAAACATTGGCTCAGTTTTGGTTATCGATGGAAAAAGAATATCCATTCTAAACCCACAAAGCAATTAAATTGTTAACAATCTTTTAAACTACTTACTGAAGGCGTTTTTCTCCATGTCGATAATCAAAACAAAGCTGAGACACCGATTGGACGTTACTGATGCACCTCGTCTGTCGGAAGCTACACTAAAGCCACGTTTATCAACTATTCTACGAAAGACTCAACAGCAGATATCTCACTATTTTTTTTAATTAAAAAATGATGCTTTTGTTTTTATGTTCTATTTTTGTTTGTATTTGCAGTAAGAGTGTTATTTATTTGCTCTAGTTACAAAATAAGACGAAAAATATATATATACACCTAGTCATATTACGAGTATAATCAATTGTTTTTTTTAATTACCGGTCCGCGAAATATTTCTCCTATTTTTACCGGTCCGCAGTTGTAAAAAGGTTGAGAAACGCTGCCGTAGAGTATTCCTACCGCGCGCGTAGTGACAAAATTATGCAAAACACGACAATCGCCAGGTCGTCCAGCGCCTTAATTTCTCAATAGAATTTCATAATTATTTTTTTATTATATGATAAACTGTTATAACAGACGAGTAAACTTATATTCAGGTGTATTGCGTATCAATAAACGGTAGCAGTAACGTGTACGTTACTTGACAGGATCACATTCGAATGTCAGGTGCATGTATACTATCAAAGCATCTGACAAATGCAATACACCTGATTGTCACTGAATTAATTAGAATTACGACAAAAAAAAATGCGGGTGGTAATGTAAATTCAAGTCTTGTTTGTTTACATTTTATGGTTAGTTCCGATTATACCGTGCGATCAACAATTATTTAGATAAAAGAAGCTCTTGCGATGTTGGAAGTATATAGCTAGGGTCAGGGTAAAAGACGTCTGTTGAAATCTGGTGACAGCAATTCATGATAGGCCTGTATTTTGTAGGGATGTGAGTCCTTCTTAAAAATTTTGTGGCAGGTTCCATAAACCTGACACAGTTGTAGCTGCCCTTTATCTAAATAATTGTTGACCGCACGATATATATGACTATATAAGTTTGCTCCTTTGTTATTTCAACGTCATAGCACATTTAAAAAAAAATAATTATAAAAATCTATTGATATCTATAAGGGCGCTAGACGACCTGGCGTCTAGCGCCCTATTATTATCATATAATAAAAATGTACTTATAAAATCAGTACTGCATTTATGAAACATACAGTAAAAGATACATCACTACGGTACCAACAAAATCGTGATATTTATATTTTTACTAGATGGAGATACCAGTTGTCGCTTCTATTTGTTTTTACTTGATTTCAGTATGTCTGAAAGTAAATCTTCGGTAATTGAAAATGATTCCAAAAATATTTTATTATTTGTTATTAAATACTAATACGTATATTAAGTAGCCTAAAACTTCCTTATTAATTAAAGATCATTCCATAACTTTGAATATAATACAACGAGTGGAATCATAACTATCGATAATCGCGTAAGTTGGGACACGAAACATGTTGTCAAATCTTAATTCCACGAGTCTGAAAGACGAGTGCAATTATTTGACAACATGTTAAGTGCATCAACCAACGCGATTATCAATAGTCACTATTCCAAGAGTTGTATTCGTAAGATTATATCACGAATAAAAAAATTAATACTTCCCGTTTTTCTGCCCCATATTGAATGCTCAGCTTGTATGATCTAGGCCAGTTGCTCCTGCGTGCTGTTGTCGGACAAAATATAATTCCGAGAGTTGCAGAACTCGGCAAATTGGGCCCAAATATACTTTTGAGGCCTTACGGTATTATATGGTTTGTGGTATTGTCTGTTTTCTTCAATATTATTTAAGGAAGAATCCCCGAAGCGCGACATTTGGTCTAATTGTGACATTTCAGTTGACAGCATAGAACACCAGATGTGCAGAGGACCAAGTGTGATTATGACTTATTAGTCAATTCGAGTTCTGATTATCAGCTATTAGGCGGTCGCTAGGATAGGAAATAAAATTGTGATAAAATGACTTATATCACTCATTATGAGTGATGTAATCATAATAAACTTTCCAGAATGCCGTCGTTCTAGCATGGAATGTTATAAGATTGCACATTTATTGAGTGACCTTGATCGACAATAGCGTCAGGCAGTACTCATTTTTATTGAAATAAATATTATGTACACTTACTGTTGTAGGAAATCCGAAAACCTGAAACAACCAGAAGCTTCAAACTCCTTATTATTAATTATTTGGAAACTAGCAGTTTCAACCTTCAGAATTTCGATGATGACCCTGATGTCTATAACAGAAGACATTGATGCAACAAATGCTAACCATCCACGATGTAAAATAATATCCACGCGTACCTACCCTGTAAAATTAATTTTCAGGTACGGCTGCACTTTGATGACTTTTTATGTCAATATTTTGTTTTATTTTCAGAACCGACTTCAACATTGAATGTTCAGACTACAATGTAGCACTATTTGCTTCTTTCTGCTATATACGCCAGTACGGTATTTTCTGAAATGTTTTTCAGAAGTCGTAGTTGGCTTTGGTCTTAATAAATAGGTTATTTTTTTCTCTTTTCGATGATGTATCACATGTGGATGTTACAATTGCATTTTTGTTGAAATCTATTAAAATTGTGTCAAGACATATGACATATTGTGTCATATGTTCTCTTTGAAAAACACAACTTTGTATTGTATCTTGTTTATTAACGAATATATTAAAATTCTGTAAAACTTATTCAATTCACCGTAAAAAAGTGTCTGAATAACGTGTAACTCTTATTTTAATAAAATGAGAAATAAATGAAATATTGATAAAAATTGAAAATGGAAAATAATGAGGTTTTTAGCCATAACTTCAAAACGAAAGACGATAGCCAATTTTTGTTTTTAACATTGAGTTGGTCTTGATAAAAGAGATCGAGAATACGCCATCCGATTTTCTCTATCTCTTCTAGTTACCGTGATCCCTATAGAAACGTCCAAATTGGGCCACCCTGTACAATAACTTAGGAAATGTAATTTTTTTTCCGTACTAGCCATGAGATTTTTTATCGAGGCCATATCCGAGATTAAAAACATGCCGTGTACGAAAAAAAAATGCATTTCCTACGTGTTGCACACATGATTTTTTCTACTAGAATTTGGAAAATAAATTATATTTGTATAATTTTAATATTTTAAAATTATTTCTAAATCAAATAGCGGAGTCAAGATTATTCTGCTTTCAATAATGATGACGTTAACTTAAATAATAACCCTATTTCTACTTCCACAAAGACCTGTTCTGGAATTTCATTCACGAATTGCGAACAGTTAAGATTTATCATAATGATAAAAAATAACATAACTTTTAATGTTGAAATATTATTTTTCTACGGTTGTGTCGAAATACCAACATATCAACATTCAAAACAAACGTTGAAAATGTCACTTGCCAAATTTCTTGCCACACTCTCAAGATTTAAAAAAGTGGTTTACACCGAAGAAAGAGATGTTTCCTTCGAGTTGTCCCCCATTATCTACTGAGCAATCATAATTTTATTGTTGACACTGTCTTCAAGGTACCCTTCTGCAACTGTTGACGAGCGTAAGCCACCGTGTCTCTACAAATTTGTAAGATTCCCTCCGACATTGACTAATATGGTCGCTGATGTTAGGCGAAAACAATGACCGGTAAAACTTTCAGGCTTTGTAAGTAGGTTTGACTTATCATAGAGACTGTTATTTTATAAAATAAACAAAATATTTTCCATTTACATAACAACCGTTTAGGAACTTGATGCATTTAAGATTCGATATTTGATTTAACATAATTATAATGATAAACGTCACGTTGATATTTATTTTTGAAACATTTAAAATAACATTTACGATAAATTATAAGTTCCCAAATGTAGAAAAAGCACCATGCGATACACGTGTGGCAATGGTCATTACAAAACTTGTATGATGGGAACTTTCATACATGTTTTGCAATAAAGCCCTTGCCACACTTATATCGCAATGTGCTATTCTGCACTTTTTAGCACGTATTCCACTTTTCCTAACTCAAATTAGTATTTTAGTGTTGAAATATTATTTTCGCACTTGTTAGTAAATATTCCACTTAATTCAAATTAGTATTCAATTGTTAAAGTTTCCCAAACTATAGTAGAAAAAAAAAATACTTCGTCTTGTAGGTTCACTTCATGGGGACGAACGGAAGTTTGTGTAGCGGGATTCCAAAGCGCCAATGCTCATAGATGGCGATCCGCTTAGACACCAACAAAAGAGACAAATGGAGCGGTATTCTCAGTTTCTCGTAGTCTGCGAAATGACGAAATAAATACTTTTATTCGATTGCATCATAAGATAGTATATTTCGTAGTATTTTTTAGATAGTATAGTTAAAGACTATGGTTGCTAGGTAACGGTCTTTTTCGTCCTAAGCCAAAAATATTTTTCGGCAACAAAAATAAAAAAGTCAATGGTTGATTAATTTATGGCATAACATGGCTCTTACCATAGAATAGTGAGACCGTACAGTCGAAGATTTCATTTGTTGAAAGAAATTTGATAAATATGCCAGTAAAACATTCTCGGAGAGAGTTGGAATATTATTTTCTTGGCGGTATGTTTCAAATCTTTGATATGCCCTTTCATAAACTTCTTTTGATTTTTGCGGAATCAACTCTACCGAAATTTGATTTGCGGCGTGTCGCATCTCAGGAGGACTATACATTCACTCGTCTTCACTCGACATTTTAAAATGATTTTAATATTTTCGATGTTGATCGAACGTCACACTGACAACGTAATAAAAATTTCCGGCAATTTGATTAATTTAATTTTCTTTTTAAATTTGTAGGTTGTAAAGGCCATCGAATAAAAAATAATGTATGATATACGGACGACAAACATATTTCGGACTCATTACTTTTGCTGGACTCGGCGTTGCCACGTGCAGCAATTTCCAGCAAATCGTCCGAAATACTTCGTTTTTCGTCCTTATAACATAAAATACTATTGTGTTCGACAGTCCGAAAATATGACCTCTTTATGTTTGTTAGTAGACGAGAATGTCACACATTTCGGACTAGTACATAATGATAAAGTAAAACGGACGCCTGTCAATGTCAGAAATATCAGCTTTTAATTTTAACCTGGTAAACATCAAATTAATAAAATACAAATTGATTTAGTTGACAGTAGTGATTCTCTTGCATTTAATGCTTAGCTTGCAATCTCCTCCGCAACTGTAATTTCATCCAGTTTATATTACATTTACATAATAATATGTAAATATATATTGTTTCAGTTTTTATTTCAAGAGTATTCCCAAAATGCTAAGTCGTCGAACATAAAGCTTTGTATGTAATGCGTACATAATAGGACTTATGGATTCGCCCTATTTATAGTCCTCGCTCGCAGGCTCGCTCGGACGTTAGACTTTAAGGCTCATTCATAACGTCCTAAATTATGTACTTATTAAATAAAGAGCTATTATGGAGAGGATGCTGTCTATTAGGGTATCTGTGCTCATATTCTCTAGCAGCTTGTCTCACATTTCCATTAGAAAACCCATATATGAACATTATATCTGCATACTCTAAAGTAGTATAATTGTATATTTTTAATTAGAAAAAGGAAACGTGAACTGTGACATATATTACTTTTGTTATTATGGAATTTAGTAGAAGTATTAATTTATTTGTCAAACTTATGTATTTATTTTTAGACTTGTAACTCCTTAACTAAGATGAATTGTACCCATGTTCATAAAACTTTTCTTCTCAGCTGTCTGTCAAAATTTGTCCCTGAGCAAATTGATCACCCTGTATAGTTGCAGTTTTGAAACATACAATTAATTATAACAATCTTTTGTAAAAAAATATATGACTCATAATAATTTAAAGTTGAAATAAATTACTTGATAACTTAAATAAGATGAATATGTAGAACACTATTTAAGTAAATTTGAAGCAAGATTGGGACATTGATGATAATGATTGTCAGTTCGAACATTTATTATAATAAGTATGTTACTTGTTGGTAGTTTTGCCATTTTATTCCGTTTATCGACATAAATATCCTTCTACCATACATTACTGTACGTACATATTACCGTATGCGTAAAGGCCTTACGAGGCCGCTTCTCGTAAAGGCTTTACGAGGCCGCTTCTCGAAAAGTTGTACTTTCCACCATGGTAAACACGTTGTAAACAACTGGTTTGCATAGAGGTTATAAAAGTTGCATCAAAAATATAACGACGTGAGTCCTGCAGGGCAGAGTGTTGTTATTTTCCAAAAAATGTTGAATGCGTTTAACGTCGTATGTCGTACATACTTATTCATACAAAATCGCATCAAACTCGCGGAGTTATTTATCAGAATTTTGAAGCTGACATAATTTATCTGTCAATATATCATAATTTCCCATTTACATATTAATATTGTAAAAACTAAACATTATGGAAACCGACGAATAAAATTCATAAGAAGCGAAAATGATGAATTAGAAGAGGGATGGAGAATTGGTTGTGGGTGGAACATTCAGAAGCAGTTTGTTACTGTAATTCTTTAATTACTTGCTGCACTACTCTGTTTCTATGTAAACAAAGGGCATGTTGCAACATCAACTTACAGAGGATGAAGCAATGTCGGTAAAAGTGA
Organism: Othius punctulatus; assembly: GCA_951805005.1. Lineage (NCBI taxonomy): Eukaryota > Metazoa > Arthropoda > Insecta > Coleoptera > Staphylinidae > Othius > Othius punctulatus. Next base: position 72,224,314 of record OX638138.1, read on the forward strand.
AGAACAGCACGATATTGCGAAAAAATAATAATTAAAAAAAAAAAAATTAAAATAAACATAATTATTTTATTACCACTGGAGGCTTTTACTTCGTGATACATTATGTATAAAGAAATATTGCAATTTTTTACTTTGTAGGTATCACCGTTTATTTAGTCACTTTAGTCACTTTATTAAAATAAACGGTGATACATACAAAGTAAAAAATTGCATTATTTATCTAAACATAATTATATGTAAAATATGAGTTTAATAATTGACTAAAATAGTTGCATTTATCCTTTCGTAGATTTTTAGATTTTTTATTTAGTACTACCAATTTTTAGTGTTCTCCAATTAAGTACCTACATCGAGGGATTCTCTTTAAGGTGAAAATTTCGCGCACTCCATGAACGGAAAAATATTTCGCTTGATCATTTTTCACAATAGTTTTTTAAAGTTCTGTCAATGAAATATTTTGCATTTGTCCACTTGGTTTGGTTTCGACTCAACAATATTACCGCGAGCTAATGGAGTTCCACGGATCATAAATTGGTGGTAATTTTATGCGATTCTATACAATGTGGCACGCCGCCAACCCCGCGCCGGCCGTCCCGTTTTATAATTGAAACAATTGAAGAGAAAATTGTGTTTTATTCTTTAATATTTTTTTTTTACAAAGTGTTGAGAGCATTGTTTTCACCATATATTCGTATCAGGCAATTACTTCTCCCCATTCTGGTTCAGATTTTGGATTTTTTTATTTATACAGGGTGTTTTATAGCAGGTGTGCAAACATGACGTAGTAATGATGCAGGGTCACATTCTAAGTCGAAATCAGAGAATACATGCTTTACAAATTTCTTCTCGTTTCCGAGTTTACTGAGTTTAAACATAAAGTTAAAATATTTTTTTTATTAAGAATAGCGCAGGCCTTGGAATGGAAAACAAGTAAATGCATATTATATGTCATTAGACATTGACTATTGATTATTAAGTCAATAGACAGATCATTGATAACAATCATGTCGCAATTCAATTCGTTTGATGAATTAAATTAATTCAATAGAACAGTTAACAGAGAGGATTTTTAATGCTTTTCTATATATAGACGAACAAATTTGTATTCATTACTAAGGCGAGCACTTTAAACTTTAAAGTCTTATAAAGTTAAATATTATCCGTCATGATTTTGTTTTTGTTCGCCATTTTTGTAGCAAGACCTTTTATATTCTTAATAAATTAATTATTGTTTTACGGAATTTTTGAAGTCAGTTAACCAAGATAAAATTTGTAAAAAGTATATTCTCTCATTTCGACTTAGAATGTGATCATGCCATTTCATTATTGCACACCTCTTATAAAACACCCTGTATTTCCATACATGCTGCGGTGGCGGCGCCGGTCGTTAGGGCCCACGCCCGGTGCTGCCATCTCCGCATCCTTCAAAGCCTCCTTTGTGGCCGGGACGATCCCCGAGCGAGCGAGATTAAAATCGCCTCAATTAGCCCCCCACTACCCTTCTGCCACCCCCCGGAGTAGCAAAAACCTGCGCCCACTTATGTACGTTTGCACATGCACAGGAGGTCCCGGGTTCGTTCCACGTCCGCCCCGGGGGGCGGCCAAGGACGAAATGGGTCGCTTATTTATAGAGGGCCACCCCCGAACGCGGCCGCCTATCGCAATAAGCGAATAAGCCGGTATTTTTGTACCGGGACCTTTGCTCCCCCCGGCGCCCTTTCTTTCACGGAAGGATTCGGGACGATCGCTCGACGAGAGTCCATTTGTGTCAATGGGAGCGACCTAGATTTCACCCCGAGAGCTGACGTCACGGCGCCCCCGCGCCTCTTCCGTCATCACTTAACCCACCCCGACTGTCGTCAATAGGACGTAACACGGGGAATCGCATTAATCATAATTCCTGATATATAATCGATCTCAAAGTTGACTTCTGCCGGGATAGCGTCCCTCATCCTCCTCCAATCTCTTTCATAACCAGTAATCACTGATAACGTTGATATAAACTAATGGCTAATGGCTAGAGTTTTCCTCAAAGCTGCATTCATCTATTTCTAAATTCTGGCAAATTACATCGATATACTGAACACATGCGAAATCTCCACAACTTAACATCCCAACATCTAAAAATTGAATGCTAATTTCACTAAAACTAGACTATTTGCTAATTGCACTAATTGCTAATAGACTTACAACGAAGATAAGTCATTGCTACATAACGAAATGTTACTGGGCACAAGAAATCCAAACATCACTACACATGTGAAAACTGAAAAAATGTGCTGTAAATGGCAATGGAGACAAGTCATTACTGCCCATAGCGAGATGTTAATAAACACCCGAAATCTCAACATCCTAACATCTCAACATGAAAAAATTGAAACTAAAAGAAATGCGTCAATTAATTATGAATGAGCATTAAAGACAAGCCATTGCCGCCCATGACGAGATGTTAATAGATAATAAATTGCAACGCAAACTTGTAATAAGTTCGTCCATTTTAAATTTCAATAACTATGAAAGTTCCGCGCAAATGGTACTCAGATTTGCAGAAGTTTCATGAATATGGAGCGGCGCTTACTTTTTCTATTAAAATTAGGGAATCCTTTAATCTTTTCGCAAACACTTTGAGGACGTTTCTCTGTTATTCCTTGGACTCAAGCGAATGAAGGCATTAATCATTCACGGAAATGAAAGCGAGTGCTCGTTTTATGCAAGTAGGCACACGAATAAGTGAAGCGCCGGCGCCGATCTCTCACATTTGATTTGGGGCTCGCGTGTCGTGTAGAGCTCAGGGGTTCGGAATGATATTGTTGACTGTGGGCGGAATTTTTAAGTGGGATGATTTTCATGCTGTGTAGGGACTAAGCTAATAATGAGTACGCGAAAAATTGCATGTTATTAATGACACGAGGGATGCGCAAACTTGAGATACAGTTTCGTGCTAGATACACGTGTGTAAAATTAATTATTGGAATCATAAGAAACAAACGTTTTTCTTTGTGTGCTTTGCCCTAACTTACCTAAACCATTCAAATTAAATGATAATGTTGACGACTGTGGGTGGTAATAGTGATTATAAGTAAAATAGCATGTGGATGTTGACAATAATGTTATTAGGATGGTTGAGACCTTTACTTTGTGGTAATCCATATTAAATTCAGAATAAAACACTACTATGTTTAAACCACACAATTTATTGTTACATATATATATAACATATAAACCGTAAACCACGACTCGAGTTTCAACCTGTGATGGCCATTATCAAGTCCAATCCAAGGTTTATATGTGTATATATGTAGTCTTATATGTATATACAGGGTCCGTCATTCCACCTCCCGTCTTCTATAGCTCAGTTACTGATTGAGTTACGATTTTGATATTTTGCAGACTTTACTTACATTCTGGGGTGTATTTCAGGAAAATATTTTTGATTATACAGGGTGTCCCAAAAAAGTGTGACGTCATCATGATGTCTATTTTTAGATTGCATGGTATATTTTTTGTTGCTTATTTGGGTGCCCTTTATGAATGCCTACATACCCATGAAATTTTATTGAAATCGATTTAGTGATATTTGCACAAAAGAATAAAAACTGAAATAAATCAGTTTTGCACCATTGGTTAAGAAAATTATTAAGGGATAAAAATAGTACCTCGTTAATTAAACCATACTAGGTACTCATTAAATAAGGTTTGACAGTTGCGTTAACCAAGTTTTATAGATATGCATTATACAGAGTGTCCAAAATTTAGTGTCAAACTTTTAAAACTTTAAAGCACTTTATTTTTCTTATTTTAAATTGGAACCCCAGTATATTTTTATGTAATTCTATGCGGAATTAAAAGACAAACATTTTTCCTTATTACAACCCTTTCTCAATTCCTAACACATTAAAAGATATTTGTAGAAAACTCGTTTGAGAATGTTTTACTGGCATATTTCTCAAATTTGTTTCAATAAATGAAATCTTCGACTGTATGGTCCCACTATTCTATGGTAAGAGCTATGTTATGCCATACATTAATCAACCATTGACTTTTTTATTTTTGCTGCCGAAAAATATTTTTTGACTTAGGACGAAAAAGACCTAGCAACCATGGTTTTTTCACAAAATGATGTTGTTTTCGTCTAGATTTTCATACCGAAAAATACTACCTTATGATGCAATCGAATAAAAAATAATTTTTGAATCTTGGGTATAAAGACCTTAGCTAAAAAAGTTTTAAACTTTAATATTACTACAGTCAACATTGGCTCTTGTCACTTTGTTAAACTTTAATGTCAACAAATTGTTTTTCAAACCCACTTTCGATTTTGATTAATTAAAATGGCCATTGGAATCGTTGATAAATAGAGTTTTCTGCACATAACTTTTAATGTGTTAGGAATTTCGATAGAGTTGTAATTAGGAAAAATGTTTGTCTTTTAATTCCACATAGAATGACATAAAATATACAGGCGTACCAATTTAAAATAAGAAAAATAAAGTGCTCTGAAATTTGAAAAGTTTTTACACATTTTTTCTAAAGTCGATAATAACAGATCCATAGGCACCGAACAAATTAACAAAAAATATACCAATTTACCAATTACGTACCAATTTAAAATAAGAAAAATAAAGTGCTCTGAAATTTGAAAAGTTTGACACTAAATTTAGGACACTCTGTATAATGCATATCAAAAAAACTTGGTTAACGCAACTGTCCGACCTTATTTAATGAGTACCGTGTATGGTTTTATTAACAAGGCATATTTTTATCTCTTATTAATTTTCTTAACCAATGCTAAAAAACTGATTTTTTTCAGTTTTTATTTTTTTGGGCTAAAATCACAGCACCGATTTTAATAAAATTTTATGGGTATGTAGGCATCCATAAACGGCACCCAAATAAGTAACAAAAAATATACAATGCAATTTAAAAATATACATGATCATGACGTCACACTTTTTTGGGACACCCAGTATAATCAAAAATATTTTCCTGAAATACGCCCTAGAATGCAACTAACGCTTGCAAAATATGAAAATCCTAACTCAATTAGTAACTGAGCTATCGAAGACGGGAGGTGAAATGACGGACCCTGTATATATGTAACAATAAATTGTGTGGTTAAAACATAGTAGTGTTTTATTCTGAATGTTAATATTGTTATTGATGATTATGAGTCAAATTGGGATGTTGATGATATTGTTGACTATGGGTAACAATTTTGTTTAGGATATTATTAATGTTGTATAACGACTGGGGTGCTGGGGTTCACGATGTGTAATACCTGGAATGCTAATATTTATTATAAGTAAAAGTACAGTCTGACCGCTGGATCTTTTAGTGCACATCATTGTTTATGATCGTATGAATTAAGTCGAAATTTCTTAGTCAAATCAAGTTCATATTCATAGTGTTTAAAGCCACTTAAAAATTATGTTTTCACATATATCGGTAAGTGGAAGTAAAAATGGGTATATTTGAAGCGAAACAAGTTATATTAAACTATTATTTATTTTCAGGCTTCGAGGTCACTTCACGTACAATAAACTGCACACATTCACAGGAAATCCAAAATAGCCAATAATTTCAAATGATTTATTTATTAATAATCATGAACTAGCGTCATACTTCTGAATAAAAATACATTAAATTAAACCTCTATCTATCAAGTGACTCGTTTTCTAGGCCGGGTCAGTTTCGCATACTGAGCTGGCGGGTACACTGGGCGAATGCCCGGTGGGTCCGTCGCAACCGTGGCCGCGACCCCGTAAAAAAATATAAATATGCAATAATAAAATAGCTTAACTATTAATCATGGGGTGTAATAAAAATATCATAAATTGTAACTAGTAATAATATAATTACACCGGGTTTTAATAAAATGTTTTTAACATGCAAAAACTACCCTGTACCGATAACTTTTGAAAATAAATTAACTTGATTAAAAAAAAAAAACACAGCCATTTTTTTACGCAGAAGTTTAAAATCAACGTCAAATAAATTTTAAGTGTTTCACCATCCTTCCTAGCCACTTCCACCTTGAAATTTCAAATAACATCCCACACTTTGCGATACCTCCTTTTAAAACTTAAAAAACCTAATCTAGAGGCGTGATAAAAATACTAGAGTTGGTGTGATTTAAATCATAATTTAAATGAAATTATTTTATTAAATAAATCATTGATTTAAATCAATATTGATTTTTTAAATTAATCAGTGCTTTTGCACTGTTTGTGCATTACAATAGGTAAACAATTAAAAATATAATCTAACTATAGAGTTAGAATACTTTAAAGATATTTTTTTGGTTTTTTTGAGTACTTATTTGTAAGAAAGAAAAAAATATTTCATGTAAAAATACAACACGCGTACAAATACAAATAGTGTTTATTTTCTCATAATGACCCTAGAGTTCTTATAAATAAATAATTGGGCGATATTTTGTATGTAAGATACCGTCAAAAAGGGTATTTATTTGTCAAATAATATACTGATAGGATATAACAGTTGTATCTGGGCTATGGCCTGGGCCTTGGGGGCCGGCCTGGCTTGTCATTCAGTAAAGTACTAGATATTATACACAACAGAAAAACCGAATGTATAAACAGAAGATGAAGTATGATATATAAAATGCTATCTTCAATTATGCCCATTCGTATTCTAGTTACATAGTTACTACTAGTTATATAAGTTAGAGAATAGTTGGTGTATTGTGTGTTATATTTTTTTTTATGTTGAAATATTTTGAAGACCTCTCCATAAGTTCCCTTAAAGTGAAAAGCACATAATTACGTACAACTTTTTTCTTTACACATTTTTTCTAAAGTCGATAATAACAGATCCATAGGCACCGAACAAATTAACAAAAAATATATTTTTTCGAGATATCTAGTTAGCCATGCAATTTTTCCAAAAAACAGAAAGCTCATGAAATTGAGCTCGTAAAACTGCAATGCACCTAAAGAAGAAGAACGTTTTGAAATTGTAAGCGTTTATTTTAAAAACGAAGCCAGAGCAGCACCTCGCATTTCCAATCAAAATGCTCAAAACGCTCTTCAAAATAAACCATCTTAGTGCAGTCAAACTGACAGTTTCATACTTGGTACGTGTGTTGCTGGGTACATGTTAGTTGCTGAAATGACATGTTTATTTTGTACACTGCTCAACTTAAAAAAATAATTTCTTGAAAATTAATCGTCAAATTTAAAAACAACAGGTAAGCTCTCAAATGAGCCCTCACTCGACCCCCTACTCCATTTTTTTAAAAATAGGTTTGCCTCCCCTGCGGCCAGGGGGTCAAACAATATAAGATCATTTGCCTGCCGAAAGTTGTCTCCCTTGGATTAAAACTTGACGAGTTTCTGCTATTTCTTGAAAAAATACATTTTCGTAGATATTTAAGGTGTTACCTTTCTCCTGGGACACCCTGTATACTAGATTTACTTTCGAAAATTATTTAGGTAAGTATGTTGATTTTAGTGATATCATTGAAAACATTGCGTCGAAAAGGCAAGAAAATGTACTTTATCATAATATTTGATACTTCTATGGGGTATCAAGCTACCGTTAGCACTAAAGGAAAGGGGGGGGGGCGTCAGAGATCACGGCCTGGGGGTCCGGACTAGAATGTGGGGACCATGGTGAAAACAATTAGTATTGATTTTCTCATAATGGCACCAGAGTTCTTATAAATAAATCATTTCCGTAGGGTCGTTGTGAATATTTATATGAAATTTGGATATTTATAATCAAATAATATACTGGTAGTGGCGGGACAAAGTAAATTACAAATGTTAAATTACGTTTCAAGCAAATTTTGTGCAATATTTCGAAAATAGGAAGTGCTTTGAAGACTTTTATTTCTTAATTTGAATACATAAATGTCATTCGGATAAAAACTAATAAAAATAAATAAAAATACGAATTGTTTGATAAACCACTTTAAATGGACAACCCTGTATAGTATATTTTATATTAGAACCCTATTAAAAATCTAAACCGGTGAAAGGAATTTAGAATGCTCTACAAAAATCCGGCAAAAAAATGGTACCCAGCCATTTAAAAAATATATCTTTGACGTTACAACAAATAAATGCAGGTGTTTAAAAACAATTTTTTCACCAACTTGTAGCTAAGATATAACAAATGAAGTCGCTATAGTCTTGGGCGCTTTTTATAGAACAGACTGTATTTATCTTTAGGCTATATACAGCTGGTTTTAATAGATGTTCAGGATGCTGTCAAATAATTCTGTAGTAGCCGTTAGCCAAGAAAATGGGACAGTTGCTTGATGGCATTCGTCAAGTATTCTGTATAAGTATTTAAATAAATATGTATAATAAAAACATATAAAAGGCACGTTACCATGGTAACAAAGATTTGGATTTCCAAATGGTTGTCATTTATCATTATTTTTAGGTTATGTTGCGCTGCCTGCAACACTAACAGCCAAGAAAATGTTTTGCATTAGTTCTTCTATCAGTTTTACAATGACAACATTTATAATTTTCCGACCACAGGTCGGAGTGTCCTCTTGAGTTTTTTAAAGTTGAAAGTAGTCAAGTTGAATGAACGGACACCAGAAATAAAATCCACGTGGAAAATTCAATGAACTGTCCGTTCATTCATCGTAACTACGTACACCTTTAAAAATGACAAAAATGAAAATTTTTAATCTGGGGTAATTTGCTCATAGAGGACGGTCATTAGCCATAGCAGCAAAAATTGGCCGTTGGTAAATAAACAAATAATAATTTTACTAGTCCATTAATATTCTGGAAAACTATGTGCTGGATGCCATTTGTCAATTGAAGAGTATAACTTTTATATGGTCTAAGTGCCAAAACTCACAAACTGAGATATGTAATAAAATCTTACTATCCTAGTATTGAAGCAAAATTATATAGGTTTACAATTTTATTTGCTTTTAAGAAACACAAACAAACGTTATTAATGGAATAAAATTGAAAAGCAACGGGCAATTCTTCAATAAAAAAAAATAAACAGTTGCAAAAATTTGTAAATGGTGCAAATGCTTAGAAATGTTATACATATTTGGGAACCTTCTTAGTACCAAAATTTAAGTGCCCTAATTGTCCGGATTTTCTCTAACCGGACTTTGTTTCAGTAGTTTTCCTTTTTTAGAACATTACACGTCTCCCACGATTTCAGTGCTAAAACTTTTGCGAATAGATACCTAGAAATAGTTATCTTCTGAAATACGCACCAACGATGGGTGGGAAATATTCAATTTTTAATACTTTATGTACGTATCGGGGAAACGATGCAGATCCTTGAAGTCATTTTTTTCCATGTGTTTCGAAAATAATATTTTTTCACGAAATCGTTGAAACAAAAGTTTTAATTCAAGGGGGACAACTTTTAGTCTAATGATTACCAATTGTTTAACCCCCTGACTGCAGAGGAGATAAACCCATTTGTAACGGTCCGGTTCAGCCTCCGACGGAAACTGTCTCGATTATTAATTGCGCGCCTGGGTCGCCACAGTAGGCAACCGTTCCGCACACGTTTTTTTAAACGTGACGTGTTTCCTATATGCGTGTGATTTTTAAAATCGTCGGCGAGACGCTACCATGAGGTAGAAACTAGTCACCTTCCCTAGAGTGCAGACGTGCCACGAGGTCACAGTTTTTCTTTGGTCTATCGACAACCGGTTTCCGGGGTTTGAAAACGTGTCCTCCTTTAACCACCCTAAGAAGGATTGACGCCACCAGGCAAGGGAGACTACTCAACTCGACACGCTCAAAACATCAGAGTAAGTGATTAAAACCGACATCTTTTTTTTTTTCGTAAAGACACGTGTCCGGCCATTGTTAATAAGGCCATGTGCTTTACAGGCGTTTTCTTGGGTAAGGGCTAAGTAACCCAGCCAGCCAGGTTCGTGGCTGGCGCAGCGACCATCCTGCCAGAGTTGCTCTGAGGTCTGGAATTTAGTGACGGCGTTCCCGACGATTACCGGCCGCCGCACGTCCAGGAGCCGAGCCCAGAACCGCCAGCGAAGTCGCCGCGAGGAACGCAGGCCAGATCTTTATATATTTTTTTTGTTCTCACTTATTGTTGTAATCTCAGTTTGATATATCGTTTTTTTCTTTTGTGTAAAATTTGCGTTGCGTGTTTCGTGCCGTACGTGTTTTGCGTTTTTGTAAGGAGGAGGTGGCTCAGACGGCCCTTCGCATCGCGGGATTACGTGTTCGCGGGATTCGGCCGAATCTAGTGGACCCTGCGTGATAGGGTTGCGGACGGAGGGATTTCTTTCAGGAAGCGTAGGCACGGTGTCCTGTCTTTTGTGTGAATAAACGCAGATATTTTACACCACAAAATTTACACCTGTTATTTTTTGTTCCCCCCACGTTTTCTCAATCGGGCATTATTTTCAGTTTAACTTCCTATTCTCATTGCGAGATTTAAATCTGGTGGTGTGGGCGCCAGATGGTCAGCCGTTGCGACAGTTCGTAATTTCTGAACTTCGCTGACTGTCTGCCGTCAACCCACGCAGGTAGGGTGAAGCCCCCCTTTGCGACGAAGTAGTGGCGAGGTTAAAATTACGTGGAGCCTTTTTAACCACCCCCCCCCCCATTCTCCGGCACCGAGACCCTGGCCCTCGTCGCTGCTTCGATGCTTCGAAGGGACCCTCCACTCGCTCCGCGGTCGAACGCGCTGATAGCCCTTCAGGCACATCACACATTTTTATTAAACTAGAGTAAGGGTCGAGTCAACGCTCATTTCAAAGCTAACTTATTTTGCAATACAATGATGTATCAATTATAAAAAAAATTGTCGATTACTTTTCAAGAAATATTTTTTTTAAGTTGAGCAAAGTACAAAATAAATATGACCTTCGAGCTTCAAAAATGTATCCAGCAACAGCAGTACAGACTAAGAAACCGTCACATTGACAGTACCTACTAAGGTAGTATATTCCATTAAAGGGCGTTTTGAAATGATGAGCCTTTATTTTAATAACAACGATTGCTCCAGAGCTTCAGCTTTTAAATCAAAATAATCCCCATAAAAATATTCAAACGTTTTCCAATTTGCCAACGTTTTAAGTCCGGGAACTCATATACTGTTATGAGTGTAGTCATATAAAACACGAAACGAGTACACACTGTAAAAACAGTTCACGGACGAATGTCGTTATGTATTTTTTGAAATACCTGTACATAAACAGTCAATTAACTGAAAGTTCTAGAATTCTAAATAACCTTTGATATGCGATGGCTTAATTATAGGTAGAACGCCTTTTATATTGCTGGCGGCCGTTGCTAGCTTTACAGGGGATAGTAAGAGATTTTTTAACCGCTATTTTAATAACATATTTACAATAAAATGATTACCAGGGGTAATATAACAAGTGGTGTTCTCATTATCGATAATGATTTTATAAATACAACAAATTTCAACCCGAACGACGTAAATTTTCCAAAGTTTGGGGTTGAAATAAGTTGTATTTTTAAAATCATTATCGATTTTTGAGAACACCGCGAATTATATTTAGGAAGGGAATATAATGAATTGATTGGGTTATCTAGTAAATCAGAATAAACAAGAAGCTAAATATACAGTTTAAATGATTATATTTAATTAGATCACTTCATCTTTCAAAGAGCAAACCACATTTATTAACACATTTTACTTGTACTTGAAACACACTGACATTTCGGATTATGTTTTATTAGCGGCCGACTAGATTGTGGACGCAACCGATAAATAACACCATCGCAACGAAACCAAACCAAAAAATTGTGACAGCGATCGACATTTGTTCGTGGTATTATCCTGAAAATACAACCATTGTATTATTAGTATTGTCAGTTATTAATACATGCGTATCTATAGAAACCACATTGTTATGACGTCACTGTTTTACGTATGAGTTATATTCCCAATAAAATGCATTCACTTCTTCTATACTCAATAATTAACAATCGTTTTTGTCTCAAAAACTTGATCATTTTTCTGTTGCATCATTCATGCTCCAGAACGGCGAATGTCGATATGATATTTCAATTTTCACAAAACATGCTGTAGGCTTTTTCATACATATCTTTGATTTTTTTGGGTAATACTAATTCACGCGCTTCTCTTGATTGTTCAAAACAATCTAGAAGAGAAAGGCTTTTCTCTGATTCGTTCATTTTTAAACGTCCCTGTGACACTAAATTCTTAACGACACGCCATGATATACACAAATAATTTATTAGCAATAATAAAAAAATACTGGATGGATGGTGGATATTACAAAAAAATTATGTATGTTACACATCCTTTAAAAAGTCTTAAGAACATATAACTATGGTATACCTAGGCAGCGAATTCATTCTTTAACGCACCAAGGGAGAAATTGTCGCCGTGACCGCTTGCGGCTGAGTCAGGACAATCCTGAGGCCGATAAAGCATTCGCGGGCGAGGTGTACATAAGGGCTAGGGAAATGATATAATTAATAATGAATAGTTTAGTAAATTAATAGCAAAACTGTCAGATGACAGCGGTGTTTCCATTTCGTGTACTCCGCCAGAATTGAGAAATATTATCGATTCTGTTCTTTCCAATTGGATTCCAAAAATAACTATTACAATATTAATGGAATTTATTTTAAAAAGTATAAAAACAGAAGCAATAAATTTACCGTAATCACTGTCAGTGAAACATTAAGTGACGATTGGTTTGACGGCCGTCGCCAAGGGCAGCGAACGCGAAATTTAATTTCGTGGCCTGTTTTGCGTACGCGAAATGGGCATTTCGCGTCCGGTTGCACAAAAACAAGTATTATTTCATCCTGTATCAAATTTCGTTTTACAGAAACATTGAAATTAATTACAAAATAATTTAGCAAATGCTCCAAATCTAGTTACAATCTTGGAACATGTTTGGCAATTGTAAGCAACACTTTGCCGGACTAGGCTGTTTTTTGCCTTTTCCCGGACTGAAACTGTTGACGTAAAGTATTGGAGTTTGACACAAGATGAAATAAAATGTTAACATTAATTTTAAAATGTTATAATTTTTAGTTACTCATTTACACTACATTGTAAAAGTTCAGATTCCTCGATTTGTTCTTCAATAACGCTGTAAATTTAAAAAAAAACATTTTTTTTTTATAAATAATGATAAAACATTTGAAAAGTATTAATTTTCTAAAATGATTTAAAGTAATAATCAAGAGTTCAATCCTATTTTTTTATTTCTATAAATTTTAAAGTTTCCAAAATGTATAGCAAATATTGCTTGTTAGTTGTAATTTTATCCTTCAATTATCCTATTCTCTAAAAATAGTCTAGACTTTGTAATACATACAGAGTGCCCCACTATCCTCGCTCGGACCATTGCTGCTAGACTAATGAAAATTGAGGACAAAATCTGGTTGGAAGGCCATTCGACATTTGATGTGCTACCTTTTCTAATTATTTTCGAGTGTACAGAGTGTACTATAAATCCGGGACACAAAATTTGGTCCCTTTTTTAAATGTATCACCCTGTATACTCTTTAGAATCTGCTTCATGAGGGCTTCACAAATCATATTTATTTTCAGGGATCAGATCCAACATTGCCAAGTTATTCACATTTTAATCAAATTTAACGAAAAATCATATAACGTGGAAAAATATTCAACAAAACCTAATTATAAGAGATTAATGAAAGAATCTGCGTGTGCAAGTACTTAAGCAATGTGCCAAAATATACACAATATTTTGAGTCACGTAAAATACACAGTGTTCTGAAACAACGATACAATTTTGCTGTTTTCAAATGGCTAAAACTAATTTTTTTCAAATGGAACACCCAGTATATAGCTTCATATTCTGAGTGCTCGTCCATTATTCAATGGTATCATATGGACTATAATCTAATAATACTTTTTAATAGGTAAATAACGATCATTCTCAGTAAGTTTTAGCCATTTGAAAATAGGAAAAATTCGATTCAGATTCTTCCATTGATCTCTTATAATAAGGTTTTGTTGAATTTTTCGCACGTCCATGATTTTTCGTTAAATTTGATGAATATGTTAATAATTTGGCAACGTTACATCTGATCCCAAAAAATAAAAATGATTTGTGATGCTATTTTAAGAAGACAACAACTTTTGTGTCCCGGATTTAAGGTATAATTATATAATTATAATTTTAAAAAGTGCAACATAAGTGTCCATTAACTTCCAATCAGATTTTTCCCTCATTTTTCATTAGTCACCATTGCTGCTAGTCCGAGCGAGGATAGGTGGGCCACCCTGTATAAGCACTATGAAAAACTTTGAACTTTTTTAAGCAGTTGCTAATGTTTCCAAAATGATAGCAGTTTACAATTATTTTTGAAACTTTAGTAACTGTATTAATAAAAATGGTGAAACGTATACCGGGTGTTCATTTAAAAACTAGCCAGTCTCAATAACTTTTGAATGCAAGTTAACTTGATAAAAACAAAAAACACGTCGATTGATTTTTGGAGGGGGAAGTTTAAAAACAACGTCATAAATTTTAGGTGTTACCCCCACCTCCCTAGCCACCCCCACTTTGAAATTTCAAATGGCACCCCCCACCTTGCGATACCTCATTTTAAAGCTTTAAAAAAACCTAATCCAGTGGCGTAATAAAAAAAGATTTTTGTCGATTCGTTTTGGAAAAAATAAATAAATAAGAAAAAATCCGAAACAATTTATATTGAACAAATTTAAGTTCCTTTCAATGAAACAAAAATAGAACAAATTGAACCAGTTTTCGGGGCAAATCTTAAAAACCATGGTAATTGAATATAAAATATTACCCCCTCCCCCTTGCGACTTTCACTTTTCTTACAAATTTTAAATTATACCTCTTTGTTGTGACACCTTGATTTAAGCTTTAAACAAATACAATCAAGAGGTGTAACAAACATACATTTACGTTAGCAAGTTTTCAAAAGCAAAATATATTTTTCAAAAATAAATTATGCTATAATAAAAATATATAATATAATAAAAAAGTTATAGCACTTAATAGTAAGCATTTTTTTTTTTTTTTAGGATAAGTAGGTAATAGAATTATTGAAAAAAACTTTGAAAAACGAATGGTTATTGGCAGTAAATGAAGATTAAATAAACCGCCGGTCGAATCATCAGTGAATCGTATTGATTGGTTTAAGAAATGGTTGATAATATCAATCACGTATAGATTCGTATAGATTACTTAAAGAAAATAATAAATTATTAAAGTTTTGCACACTAATGCTAAATATCAATCAAGGATAAATTGATAATTAATTACTTAAGGAAAATGTATAAATTCTTAAAATCCGTTAATCAGTTAAAAGCTGACAATAACTAGTCGAAACAACTCCCAGTAATTGCTTCCCTAATCCCGTTCGCAATGAATTAGGGGGAACATGGGGCGGGCCGAGATCCAATTAATGAAGAAACTCGACCGAAATTCCTCTATACAGTGGTACGTTAAATAACTGAGGCAATAATTAATCGCCCGTTTGGTTTTCACGTCCACCATTTAGGCGATCAAATGTTGACAGTTCAACCGGGGGCGCAAAGGGTACGGAGGCGTAAAGAAACAAAAGCCGCAGAGATTGAAACAAACGGCATGCAAATAAATGGGCGGTTATTAATAATCCGAGTCTGTAAATATTTTTATAAATCTCGGAGTAGTTTGCGGGGCAATTGAAAGCCAGACACCAGAGATAAATATTTATTAATATAAATCCTGTGCTCGCTGACGTCCGTCGAGTGCGTCGAAAAATGAAGCAGAAACCCGGGCGTGGGCAATGCGGTAAGGAGGTGGCGGCGGAGGGGTTGGGGGCAGTTTAAGACTCACCGGGGGTGTTAATGAGGGCATGTTTGTATACGCTGGAGTGTTCTCTGCGGGCTGGCTGGCGTCGGGCCAAGGCGCATCGGTAAGCGCCCCCTCGACCTCCGCCCCCGCACTGCCGTCGACTTTCGACACCGCCGCCCCCTTGTGCCCGACACGCGTCTTCAAAGCAGTGCGCACACCCACCCCCGGGTTTGGGGGCCGCTAATATATGTATCAGATATATTATCAGGCGGCTGATGTACGGACCCTGCCGGAGGGACAATATTAATTACCCAACACTCGTGGGGGGCGGTTGCCGGGGGCCGAATCGAAATGGAAGTGCACGGGATTCTCGGCACGCAATGCTCGAAAAACAAGACAATCGCCGGGGGTTAATGATGTTTTATAGTTTAATAGGGGGTGGCGGCTTCCTGTGGGGCGTGATTCCTTGCCGAACGTCCGATTGTTAAAATCTACGGCTACGCAAATAATAACACAACGGTCGGCGGTTGTTCCTGATGGTGGTTCAATAATTAGGCGAAACTATTTTTAAATATCGGCGAGTTCTTGTAGCTGAAAATACGAGAGAACATCAGGAAAATATTGGCTATACACCGGAAAAACGCGTATAAGTGCTGTTTGAAAGTTTTTCAATATGGAAATATGGCACTTTAGTAACATAAACGGATATACATACAATTAAATAAACTTAAAAATATACGATATTTAAAAAAATATTCTAAGATTTTAATCTGTTTTCATTTATTAGTTCTAAATACTTAAAAACTTTGAAGTATTAAGAAAATGTTCTAGGTATTGTTAACTGTTGGCGGTTACTTTACATAATTTTTAATTTGGTCATAAACACAGCATTGGCATTTGCTAAAAATTTAGGACAATTTTAAAATTAAAAAAAAACAAATCTTGGTATTGTGAACTGTTAGAATTTACTTCAAATCAGTTTTATTTTCTTTTTAAACTTCAGGCATTTGCCAAAAATTTATGAAAGCGTATGGAAATTTAAAAAAAAATCAAATTATGAAACTCTAAAACTGTAAATCGCATTAACGTGACGTAATTTTGGGAAAACTATTATTAGGAAATAATCATAGTTTTTCAGGATAGTTAATAGACATTTAGGAAAATTAAAAATAGCATTACATAACTTGAAGTAATTTTGGAAAAGCCATTATTAGGTAAAGCTAGGAGTTTTAGCATTATGTAACTATAAATTATTTTGATAAATTATCGACTTTATATCACTTTAGATTTACTGCATGACCGAAGGAATATTTTATTTTTCTAAAATAAGGGTTTAATATTATCTTTTTGTTATCTATAAACTTAATTGCATTTTAAACGAATTTTTGAGTAAATTTAAGTATCTATGGTTTTTGAAATAAACTAGTAGTATTTTAGAATTTTTTATTTAACTTTGTAACTTTTCTGATGCAGTATTTCAAGAATTTTAAAATTGTACTATTTATTACAAAATAATTTTGCCGATTTATTAAATTAAATGAAGACGAGTTCATACCACATAATTTATTATTTTAATTTGAAAAATATATAAGTTGATTTAAAATAGAATTTCTAAATAATAGCCTAAATATTTGCATGTACTTCGGGGTTAGGCTGTTGCTTTGCAGGAAAACTAAACTTCTTGAAATGCCATATGTAACTTCAACTGATAACATTGACACTAATGACATTACAATAGATAGATATTACAGATACCTGTTCTAAATTTTTGCTCAGTTGCCAGATTTACTATTATTTTACCCTAAATAAGCACTATCTGGTGGATGGAAAAAGGAAATTTGGGTGGTTTAATTTAAGGCACGTTTTCTTTAAATAATTACAACTCTTTGTATTGTAGCATTCAAACGAGAATGGGAATCTTCAACTATGATGGCATATTTCATTAGTAAATTATATAAGTAGTCAAATGTTTATCAAACAAGTAAAAAGTATGATTATAAAAAAAACTCCAATTAAATTTTGTTTTAAATTTTATACGAAACAATAAAAATTATGAAACAGTCGCCTTGTTGGGTACTATATGTTTGAATATAAAGAGATTATTGTTACGAATAATAATTAAGAGGAAGGACTTTGGTCGATAGCGCTTTATGGATGAGGAAAAAACTAAATGCTGAAATACTAAAAATGTAAAATGGTAAATCAGAAAATGTATACCTGATATAACAGATTTTTTTAAGCAATCAGATCATTTATATTATGATAATTATAATTGGAGACTCTGCAATGAAAAAACTAAATGCTGAACCACTAAAAATGTAAAATGGTAAATCAGAAAATGTATAGCTGATATAACAGATTTTTTTAAGCAATCAGATCATTGCCATTATGATAATTATAATTGGAGACTCTGCAATGAGGATTGGAGGATTGCACATGGGATAAGTTTCCAACAAATTATGATATGATATGGCCGCTTTTTAAGACAATAAATAGTGCTTCACCGTTTGGTGCAACATGGGAAAAAAATGTATTGCTTATTGAGTAATAAATCCTAGGTCTGAAAAAAAAAACTTTAATAGTAAATAACTGAAACGTTTTTATTAAAATTATATAAACTTAGCATTTTGGACTTATCCCTCTGTTGCAGCAGAGTCTGGAATTATAATACTAAAACTACTATTAAACAAATTCAATTATTACATACTTACGTTATTATTTTTTGTAAATCTCTCTCCAAAATGAGTTACAAGGAAAGAATGATACGTTCTTGAATAATAAGCAGGAAACCACTTCCACTGTATCCCCACGTCGAGGGATGAATCATTTATGGAATTAAGGAATTTATGGAATCACACACTTCATATTTTTTAACAACCAGGAACGATAAATTCAATATTTAAAACTTTTCCATAAAAAATATACACGAAGTTCAAATAATCGAAAAATATATCAAGAGACATCATATTATATGAAAAATCACGTACGATATGTCAGCCAAAATAAAATTCTCCTGTTTTTTTTATAAATTCATTAAAATTTGCACGTAGTTCAAATTGGTCAATAAAAATATCCAGAACTATTATAACAAACGTTAAATTACTTCTAATATGCCTGTAGATAAAATATATGAGCGGAAATACAACATTTATTACTGAAATTTTTAATAAATTTATTAAAAAAATTATACGTAGTCCAAATAACTCAAAAAAATGTGAAGAAGTATTATATCAAATCAAAAATGACATCCAATATTTATGTAGGATGTATGTATGTCGAAACTCAAAATATGTAGCTAATTCTATTAAAAAATGCACGAAGTTGAAATAAACAAAAAAATATCCAGCAATATGGCGGAAAGACCGTTTAGGTCGATAGCCTAATAAACTTTGTACTACTACTACTATTTCCAGAAATATTCTCATATATCAGATCATATGAAAAATCACTTCCTATGCAACGTCTTTTTAAAATGTGGAATCAAAGCGCTCCTGTCGGGATAGTTCGAAGAAATAAAAAAAATCTTGACAGGTCGATTTATTGCGCATTTTCTAAGAGAAAAATTATGAAGTGAATTTTGTATTAAATTGAATTCGATTTGTTTTATTTCACTTTTTCAACTTTTGTAGAGCTCATAATTCTCTTTACACTCACACATTTTTTTTAATACTTATCCTTTCCTCTACAAATAAGTAAAAATGCTCCAAGAAATACCCAGATATATCAAATCAAGAATATGTATAAGTTGAAATGCAAAATATGTTGTAAACTTGAAAAATTATAGCAAGTCTAAATGACGAAAAGACGTCGAGACATATATCCTAAGCTCTGCATTTTTCTTAGCCTTAGGTGTTAGCGGCGAATTCTGTTTGTGTCGGCATTCCGTCGGAAATAGCCACTGACCACCTGATAGCAATGAACCTCGGCTATAATTAGACGTCTCCGCAAACCAAAGTAAATATACACAATGCCGCAGATGCACGTACACGTACACTAAACACTCGCACATGTAAACACCCTGGAGAACAGGACGCGTGTCCTGGTAACGTGCCGGACGCAGGACTAGGGAAACGATTCAAGTGCAGCACTCGACGAAGAAGAGTTTCAGCATCTGGCCGCTTTTGTAGCGTCACCGTACGGGAAGCCTGATGATGCAATTATCCGAGACGTCATTGGTGGATCCCGCTGGCCACCTTGTGCTTGCTTATTTATAGCGCAACCATGGCCTAGTGTAGATAGTGCGAGTGTGAAGTGTTGTGCCTCGCGAGAATGTTGAATGAATAAAAAAGCAATTTATAAATGATTGTGGCGATTGTAGAAAAGAGCCAAAAAGCTTTTTGAGCTACTGCGAATAAATATATCCAGAATCCTGCATGAGTGTCGTTCAGCTCACATGTTTTATAGTTGCCTTGAAAAGTTTGATATTTTGTTCTTATGTGTTCTAAGCTCTTTTTTGGTGTATTGGAAAACATGGATACCTGTAAGCGTTTGTTAACTGTTTTGGATGCCTATTAAAAATGCCCTATTATTTTTATATAATGAACCTTTGTAGTGGTAAAACAACATATTATATATGTTTGTATATGTCGTCCATTTTAGGAGCATACTATATGGCTCAAAATATGAAATGTAACTCATATAAACATTTGTCCAGACATTCTCTCACACTCAATTCTCTTCTGTTACAAGAAAGTGACAACCAAATAAAGTATTGGGTCCTTTTTTATTTCTATGACGGACCTTTAAAGGATGCCACTATTGATCAAAGAAAAATTGAACTGTCAAAATCTTAAAGTTACGAAAGGTGTTTTAGTATCTCTTTATTATACTAGAACCGCTATTATTAATTATACCAAAAATATACCTAATTTGGTGATTGTTTTTGGATGTGTATCGAACTTTAGCTTCTTATACAGGGTGTCTACGCTAAACCGTTCGTTTAAAGTATACGGGGTTGCCGTTGTCTTAAAAATTTCAAAAAAATCCTCGTCACACCGCTGAATCAGTTATCCTCATGTGAAATATTTTCAACTTTCTATCACTGCCGGTTCCACCGAAAGTAGCACCGACTTTCTTATTTTAAATTGAACACCTCATATATTATTTTATTTTTGAATTCCTCGCTTAAATTTGAACATATTTTGTAAGAAAGTATGTACCCTTATTTCTTGCAGTTTTCAAGAAAAAAATGTTTTTCTAAAATTTTTACCTCTAAAAGGTAGCCTGAAATCTGTATATAACTTCTCTTAGGAATAAGATAAAATTATGACTTATATTTCTAATTGTACCTAGAGGATGCTTCTATGAGTAAAATAATTGATAACTGTCAATTTTGATAATAAGTGTTCATAAAATGTCAATATTTAAGTGCCCTCTTAAATATCCTGTAATTATTTTTTTTTTAATGGAATGACCCATTTTTTATCCCATAGCACGATTGGGAGAAAAAATTACTACATAAAAATATAATACAACCATACTCCTATAGCAGGTATTTTTTGAACTATTTCGAGGATTACTTTTTCGTCGCATTTCTGCAGGGTATAACTTTGCAGGTCACAAGTGCACTTTAGTAGGCATGTGATATGTTTTTGTTTTGTCGCTATTGTAATGCAAACTGTCAAATAATAAAACCAATTAGAATAAAGTATTACAGAAATCAAAATCAACAAAATGAATCATTACACCAATCAACAAATTATCAATTTATTCTTTATACATGGCAACTGCGATAGAATTGTTGCTCTAACATGTAGAGTATTCAATAAAACTTCTCCACATTTGCAGCCGATAAATAAAACAAGATAAAGAACACCCCATATGCTTAAATTATAACATATTTTGTAAGAACGTATGTACACTTTTTGTGTACACAATTTATTTCTAAAATTTTGACCTCTAAAAGGTAGTCTGAAATATGTCTATAACTTGTCTTAAGAATAAGATAAAATTATGAGTTATATTTCTAATTGTACTTAGAGGGTGCCTCTATAAGTAAAATAATTGGAAAGTGTCAATTTTGATAATAAGTGATAATTGTGCATGCCACGTTTTTTCAAATTTTCTGTACTGAAGATTTATCAACGCCTAAATCCTCTTGAGCACAGCGGGTAGATGCTTGTGGATTTACTTGAAAATAGGCCGGCCAGCACTATTTCTTGCACTTCCTCATTTTCCATAACTGTCTTTTGTCGATGTCTTATTGCATTCACTTGTCCGAATTGAACAACATTTGATTCCAATCTTCTAAATCTTGTTTTATTCATCGGCGGCAAATGTGGATAAGTTTTATTGAATATTCTACATGTTAGAGCAACAATTATATCGCAGTTGCCATGTATAAAGAATAAATTAGGAATTTGTTGATTTGTGTAATGATTCATTTTGTTGATTTTGATTTCTGTAATACTTTATTCTAAATGGTTTTATTATTTGACAGTTTGCATTACAATAGCGATAAAACAAAAACATATCACATGGATACTAAAGGGCACTTGTGACATGCAAAATTATACCCTGCAGAAATGCGAAGAAAAAGTAATCTTCGAAATAATTCAAAAAATACTTGCTTTAGGAGTATGGTTGTATTATACTTTTTTGTAGTAAATTTTTCTCCCAATGGTGCTATGCAATAAAAATGGGTCATTCCATTAAAAAAAAAATGAATTACGGGATATTTAAAAGGGCACTTAGATATTGACATTTTATGAACACTTATTACCAAAATTGGCAGTTTTCAATTATTTTACTTATAGAGGTATCCTCTAGGTACAATTAGAAATATAACTCATAATTTTATCTTATTCCTAAGAGAAGTTATAGACAGATTTCAGGTTACCTTTTAGAGGTCAAAATGTTAGAAAAAACATTTTTTTCTTGAAAACTAGAAGAGATAAGTGTACATACGTTCTTACAAAATATGTTTCAATTTAAGCGGGAAATTCAAAAATATAATAATAAATGGGTTGCTCCATTTAAAATAAGAACGTTGATGCTACTTCCGGTGGAACCGGAAGTGATAGAAAGTTGAAAATATTTCACATAAAGATAACTGATTCAACCGTGTGTCGAGGATTTTTTTGAAATTTTTAGGACAATGGCAACCCCGTAAACTTTTAACGAACAGTTTAGCGTAGACACCCTGTATATCATATCAATAATATCATATCAATAATAATAATAATAACAGTAATCCCTACTAATCCTCCACCTATGGCGTAATTGGTTAGTGTCATTATATGACAGAGAAATCTGACCTAATTACATTTTATTTTATCATAGGTCCCTGAACTATTACTAGTTATGCGGGCGTTAAGAGGAGAGTGCCATTATTAGTATTGCCCATCTCCAACATTTATTGCAAGGAAATGGGAAAACTGCAGAAAAACCACCCCAGAAATGCAGAACCAGGAATCGAACCCCGTACCTTGCGGTCTAGAAGCGAACAACTTTCTTTGTGTCAAAACTTTTCAAATTTAGTATAAACTGTTTAGAGTATCTTTTTTTTATACAAGGTGTCAATTTGAAAAATTGCCACCGACTTTTTTTCATAGAACTAATGATTATTTTAAAAATGGCTCGAAACCGTTTGGGTGGTTCGGAGGGGGAACCAAAATAGCGTTGATAGTGCCGACCCCCTAACCCCTGTTGTGGTTTCGAGATTAATGAAACACAACAATTGCCCTGACGAATTATTATCTTATTTCTCGACAGGATTTAATGAAGATTTAGGTGCGCAATAAGAAAACTATGAACTATATTTGAAAGAAGTAAATATTTTGTACGAGTCGTGGTTTTGCTGTAAAAAAATGTTAAAAACCTATGGAATGGACACCCCCATAAACTTTTAATGGTCCATGAGCCCCACGCTCATGGACCATTAAAGGTGTCCCACACACCTTGTATTAACACGCCATAGCCATTCTCAGAACAACATATTTTGTGAAAAATTGACGGATTAATCGCATAAACCGCCAACAAAATAGCCCACCGTCGATTCCACGATTTATCAGAATGGTTGATACGTCTCGGATTGAATCAACATGATTTATTGGTTTTAAATAAACGAAGAGGCGCGCACTCCGAACATGCTCGATCCACTTCCCAAAATATTTATACCAGAAATTATCACTACATCGTTCAAAATTCAGGACGTAAATATTTACGTAGACGAATCGGGCGACATGTGTTTTCACTTTGCGAAAGCGCATTTCGTTGGGTTCCCTAATGTTTTCGGAAATTGACTAAAATTAAATATTACGAAATATTTGGCGGATAACAGATGATTATTATTTGTTTGATAATAAGACATGTAAATTACTTATAGATTCAACTGGTAACATATAAAACAATTTGTTGCTTATTTACAAGCTGATTCTCTATAGACGTATTTGTTCCTACATTAAACGCGGCAAACAGCTTGTAAGAAGAAGGTGTTTCGAGAATATATTTCTGTATCGAGAGATATTCTGTTAGAATCACATGTTTTAGTTTTAGAACCACCTCTGAAAGAAGGCACGAACTTGGGAAACAGCAAGTGTAAGTAATTGCATTAGGGGAATGTTGAAAATGTTTCTGTTAACATTGCTACATTCCGTAGATTGAGCCCATTTTTCACAAAATATTATATTTTCAGATTTGATTCTAATAACTAGTACTTTTTTAAGATTGCAATATAAGAAGAGGAGAGGCATAAAAACGTCCCATGGGACATGTTCATAACTGTAAAATATAACAAATTTGAATTTGATCCTCTTGTATGAAATTAAGGTAAACTCAATTGATTTTGTTTTATTTGTAGGCTCATCTGCTTCTTCCAGTATTAGCGCTATAAACTGAATTAAGAAAATTGCAATTGTTGAAATCTAATCTCTTACATAACATTAAGCTGTGCCGAGAATAAATATGATCAAATGGTTGGGACAAATTTGGTACGTACTAAAAGTGAATGAAATTAAAACTAAGTAAGTCAATATGTGTTTTGTTAGACCTCGGAAAAGGTCACACCCTATATAATATGTAGCACACCAGCCAGTATTAAAATTTTGCAAATGAAGAAACGTACATCGTAATAAAATACTTTTAACTAAACCAGCAATCAAATAATAATCTGTGATCGAAAAAACATAGTCTCCATGAATTAATGCTCTCATTATGTATTACTGTTAAAGTACTCCGAAAAAATTGGGCTCATCGCATATTTATAGAGACATAGAGATGTCTACATACGGGAGTCATTTTTTCAATACTTGTATTGTTCACTGCTTTCAAATTTATCAACTTGCAAAATGGGTAGATCAAAAACACATTATAATTGATAAGACGGGTTTTAAGATCAAGTAAAACGTCAATGTTTATTAATAGCATTTATTAGCATACATCAGCTGATTGTGGTTTTGTGATTTTTTTTAATATAAATGAAATGCCCAAAATTAAAGTTCTCTATAAATGTTAGAGCACAAGATCACTGAAAGTTTACCTTTTGCACTATATTCAGCGTCAAAAGTAATCACTTCTTGAATGATGGCAGATAATTGTTATTTTATGTACATAGTCCTCTTTGCAAAACGAGATTTTTTTAGCATGAGTCTGCGTTTGATTCCCGAGCCGGAGGCAAGGCAATCAAACAGGCTAGGCCTGAAAATACACCTTTGTCCGAGGTACATTTTAAATTATTCCGTCGACCTCGGAATTCCTTTTTCTACTCCTTACGGTATATGTATTAATTCCGCAACACTATACTGTACAGATATTTGCCACTTTCCCGTCTCCTATGTGGATATGACCGTTGCTAGGTTACAAACAATAACAACCATATAAAATTAATTGATAAGATATACAGGGTGTAACAGAATTACGTGTGTTAATTTTAAACATTGGTAGAACTCGTTAAATAAAACATTTTTTCAATATGTTTTTTTTCAAAAACCAATGTTAAACTGTTTTAAAATATGTTCTAGTGTATCTACTAAAACGCGTACCCGCCTATGGTTAAAGGTGTGCAGCGATAAAATCTTTTGTTGTGATGGCAACGGTGTCATAAAGGTACATCATTGCCTGTTAGGCAAAACACGTTTAGGATATTGTTTAGGATGTTGTTTGTGTGAAATAAACTTCACTTGACAAGTATAGTGACAGTACCTAAGAACGGCTCGTTTGGTCAAAATTAGGGGGCATAAACATATAAAAAAAACCTGCAAATTTTGAAAAAAAAAAACATAGAAAAAATGTTTTATATAACGAGTTCTACCAATGTTTAAAATTAACACACGTATTTCTGTTACACCCTGTATATATATATACCAATGTTTAAAATTAACACACGTATTTCTGTTACACCCTGTATATATATATATATATACACGGTGTAACAGAAATACGTGTGGTTATTTTAAACATTGGTTTATTTAACGAGTTCTACCAATGTTTAAAATTAACACACGTATTTCTGTTACACCCTGTATACATATATATATATATATATATATAACAGAATATAATACAGAAATACGTGTGTTAATTTTAAACATTGGTAGAACTCGTTAAATAAAACATTTTTTCTATATGTTTTTTTTTTCAAAAACCAACGTTAAACTGATTTAAAATATGTTCTAGTTCATCTACTAAAACGCGTACCCGCCTATGGTTAAAGGTGTGCAGCGATAAAATCGTTTGTTGTGATGGCAACGGTGTCATAAAGGTACATCATTGCCTGTTAAGCAAAACACGTTCAGGATATTGTGCACTGTACAATCTATGGGCTTCTGCGGCATTTCCAAAAACTCGGCCATAAATCCAACACAATATCTGTTAATTCTTGATTAGAAAAATTTGGCATTTTGAAATAAACTTCACTTGACAATTATAGTGACATTACCTGAGAACGGCTCGTTCGGTCAAAATTAGGAGGCACAAAAATATAAAAATACCTGCAAATTTAAAAAAAAAACATATAGAAAAAATGTTTTATTTCTGTTACACCCTGTATATATACATATATATATATATATATATATTTAACACACGTATTTCTGTTACACCCTGTATATATACATATATATATATATATATATATATATATATATATATATTTCAATTACTTTTTGACTTTTTTTTGGTAAAAAAATTCCCAAGCTTGATAATTATAGGCTTCTTAGAGCGTATTAAATGCGGAGTTTTCCCGAAAAAACTTTTTTTCGTTTTTTCCCCTTGAAAATAGTTATGATTTTTTTAAGATTTGAAATTTAGGTTATTTTTCTTAAAAAATTGTAATTGCCCACGGTGGTTCGAGTTAACGATGGACGTGCGTAATTATCATTAAATAACTCTTCTCAAGTAATAAAACATTAAACATCGTGCGGGAAAGTACATTCCCACTGAACTGTTAACGCAAATTAGCGTAAATCGTCAAATTGGTATTTGATATATTTTTAGAGTTAATGAGTTTATATTTGGAACAAAATTAGTTTTCATATGTTTTTAAATAATTCAAAGGAAATAAAATCTCTATTCACTCTACAAATAATATTTTTTTCAAAATGAAGTTTCGCAACAAATTTTTGTTTGCCTAAAAATTTGTTATTGCTTATAATTATGTCTTAACAAATATTTAAAGACGAAGTAGACCACCGTGCGTAATTACATTTTTTTTAAATGCCCTATTTTTAAGAAAAATCTCCTAAATTTCAAATCTTAAAAAATTCATTACTTTTTTCTAGGTAAACGAAACAAATTGTTTTTTGCGAGAAAAGTCCGCATATAATTCACGCTAAAAATCCTAACATTTACATGCTTGGGAAAATTTAGACCCAAAAAAAGTTGTCGAAAAGTAATAAGCAGAAGATACAGTAAATTTTGCGCAGCGGCGGCTAAGACGGAAAATGTCACATTAAACGTCAAACCTACATTCATTGTAATTTTGACATTTGTGTCGTTTTACGTCATAAATAATTAAATCTGTTAACGTTCACAAGTTAACGTTTCTTCCGTCGTAGAAAAAGTCAACTGTACGACACGTGTGGACAGTGTTGTAACAGATACAGTTTTTTTGGTATCTAGATACAGATACAGATACTTTAGAAAAAATGTATACATATCTAGATACAAATTTGAAAATGTATGTAGCTACATATACATTTGAAAAGTATCTGGATACTTCTAGATACATTTCAGATACATGGACAATCAAACCAAAAATCGTTTTCTTTTTACATACGCATTTTACATGCAAAAGAAAATGCTCATAAATATTTAATAAAATGTGGAAAACTAAATTTATTTTTTATCGTCTCCTTATAGTCAGTGGTATACTCAGGGGCTATTTAATAGCATTACAAAACTGGAAACACGGATTTAGTTCCTGCATACCAAGGCAAAGGCGCAGGTGTCGTTTTAATACAGATTCCTGTATATTTTAATACAGGTCACTGTATCTTGGCTATATTGCCGGTCAGATCGCAGCTGTGGCCCGCCGCCCCACCATTTAATGTAGAGTATCTGAGAGTGCTTTATTTTGCTTCATGGGCTTTATGCACGGTAATGGCTGAAATGGATGCTGCTTAATATTTCACAAATCACTGATTTTCACAGAAAGTTATTCAGAGTGTTTCAATATTTATAAAAATACTTGATTTGTGTTGTGGGATACAAAGCAAGCTCCTGATGTGTGCAAATATGGATGCAAAGCTCCAAATTGTGACTGTAGGGAATGTTTCAATATAACCGATCCCTCTTACAAAAACAAAAGTTTTTTTCTCGTTCCCATCTTCTGAAGAGGGTAGAAAGGCGTGGTTTGATGCTATATCAAAAGGAAGTGGAGTTCCATTTCATTCTGAATTGAAAAGAATTTATTTATGCCAAGACCATTTTGTTGATGAATCGTTTAACAGTACACTTAAAAATAGAGTACATTCCATAAACAAAGTTAATGTTTAAATGTGAATCCTAATCAAGGCCTTCCTGCCGCCAATACAGACGTAATATTGTTAACCTCAAAATCGCCACATTTAGAATGTTTAGATAAATGTAATGTAGTGGAATGTGTAGAAATTGCAGATACGTGTGATTTATTAGATTCCAGGCAAGTTACAAGTGTACCCTCCACCAGTAAACATGTTCCCATTCGTTTGCCACTGAAACGTTCACTAAATTTAGAATTTGCCGATTCTTTAAGAACTGAAGATCCACCAAGAGAAAAAAAACTTAAACCTAACAAGAATACGTTATTGCAGTCATTAAAAGTTTCTAGAGTTTGTAAGTTGTCCTAGAAAAAAAAAAGTTACAAAACCAATCGAGCACAATTATCCAGAATCGTAAAATTGAAAAGACTTGTGAATAAGAAACAAACTAACTTAAAAGCCATTTATACATTATGCCTTACTAACCTATTTTCTAATGTTGTAAATAAATTAGATCCAGCAGGTGTTACATTTTTGGAATCACAGATTGCAAATGCTTCTCGAAAACGACCATTATATACTCCTGAGAACAAAGCACTTGCACTAGCAATTTATAAGAGAGGTCCACGTTGTTACAGATTTTTAGCAACATTTTTAGGATTGCCTTCGAAATCAACAATTCAAAAATATTTAAAATCTGTTCCTTTCGAGACAGGCATAAATAAATCTATTTTCCAAAAACTGTCCAAGAGAGTCAAAAATATGAACCCAACTCTAAAAATGTTGTATTGTAATGTTCGATGAAATATCATTGGCAACCGGTTGCACTTACGTAAAGTCGATAGATAAAGTTATAGGGTATGTGGACCTCGGCTCTCTTGGCAGACGCAATGTAGAGGTTAACCATGCTTTGGTTTTCATGATTCAAGGTTTAATGAAACGGTGGAAACAGCCCATTGCTTACTACTTTACTAAGGATGTTATTGGAACAGATAATTTAACAATTTTAATCAAAGAAATCACTTCTGCCCTTCAGACAACCGGATTGAATGTGATCGGTACAGTTTGTGACCAGGGTACCAGGAACATTGCTGCTGTAAAAAAAATAATATGTGAATCCAAAAGTGAAACACTTGATCATTTTGTAGTTAATGGATCTAAAATATATCCAATTCATGAAGTACCTCATCTCCTCAAGAATACTAGGAACAGTCTGTTAAAATATAATATTGTATACGATAACAAAAAAAAAATGCTAAATTTAGTAACATTAAAAAATGCTATGCGGTGGTTAAAACCAAAAGATTCCAAAGTCTAAGAAAGATAAGAGAATGCTATTTAGAATTAAATAATAGTGCATAAAAAATTTCAATTGCTGTACGCACCCTTGGTGCTTCAGCAGCAATTCAGCAACAGCAATTGAATCAATGTTTTCGGATTCACCACTGTTACCTGCTGAGGCAATTCAGCAAACATACATTTCTGTCTACTTCTATACACCTCGGCCAATCCCAGACATGTGTGCGCGCGGCGCTTTAAAGTAGTCCTATTTCTCAGGGGTGCTTAAATACGTAACTGTGGGCAGATTTCTTTGATATATGACCTTAAACTAACCCATCTAACGTAACTTAGATATTGACAACAATAATGTACAATAAATATGATAATGCGTAAATCTGGCAAGACGCGGCGCGACTGGGGCGTGTTGAAACCCGAGTCGAAGCAGTAGACAAGAATGTCGCCTACGGGCAATTCATACCGCTGAATTTGTCCAAGACATTAATGACTTGTTTGACAGTTTAAACGCAAAATTTATAAATATAGAAGGTAGACAATCTTTAAAGACATGTATTAATGGTAAATCACGTCATTTGAAATTTTGGAATTTAATGAGTAAAAAAATTAGTGGGTGGAAATTTGTGAATATACAAGACAATAAAATCAAGGACAGTTTACCAGTTAAAAGGGGATGCATCCAAACTATAAAAGGGGTACAAAGTATTTGGAATGAATGTCGGAAATTAGGCTTTAAATACTTACGGACGAATCGAGTTCGTCAGTGCACATTGACTGATTTTGTACTGATTTTTTTTTTAACAAATATTCACTCACGGTTTATTAGTGTTCAAAAAATCAGAACTAAAGTGCATCGTACTGATGAGAACCATATAGTTCGAAACACGATATTGCCAAACTTAGATGTATTTAATATATCCATTATTTTTTAATACATTGATTGTAACCATTGTTTATTATGTTATTAATGTTTGTAATATTTAAATGTGTGTTCCATGTATTTTATATAAAACATACTTTATTATAATTTATTATATATCTTGATTTTGTGGTATCTTAATTATTTCCCTTGATCATCAAATCTGAAATATTAATTGATATTGTGTTCGCATAATGAAGGTCAGAAGTTGGAGGGAGGTTGTCAAGGACATAGTGTCTTGGAAGAGGCTGATGGAGGAAGCCAAGACCCACAGAGGGTTGTATTGCCACAGGATGAATGAATGAATTGATATTGTGTATTTTCTATATTATTTACAGTATTCGGATGTTATATCTGATTCATAGAATCGTATATAACATTTGGAAATGTAAATAATATAGAACTTTTATAATATCCAATTTAATGTAGTAAATATTAATTTTAAAAAGCGCGCAAATCGAAACACTGACACACACACACACACACACACACACACACACACCCGTACAGCACGGATAGTACCAGCTGCTACCGTGCGGCCGCTGTTTCGTGTTTCCACTTTAGTACACGGGATTGACGCGTCTGATATAAATTGTCTGTGGGTATACTCGTCCCGTCCTGTCAATCGCGTATCCTTGCTTGAATCGACATACGTTTCTAATTTCATTTCATTCTATTACATTTAGCTTAAGCACACGAACCAGCAATAAAAACGCGATTGTTTATTCGAAAAAGCATGCGTCATTGCCATCTTTCGACGGGCTACTATACGTAATAGATACAAGAATAATACACAATGAAATAGCAAATTACTGACTCAAATATAAATTAAATACGAGAAAATTAATCGAAACCCTAAGGTAAAAATTAAAAAAAATAATAATAATGCTCTCAATAATGAATCAATAGCTAATTGTATGTAATTAACGTGAAATTCAGTGTTGTAACAGATACTTTTTTTTGCGTATACAATACAGATACTTGTAAAATGTATCTAGATACAAATTTAGGTACTCAAGCAAGAATGTATACATATACAGATACATATACATATCTAGATACTTGAAATGTATCTAGATACTGTATCTAGATACATTACAACACTGGGTGTGGATTTAAGTTTATATCGCACATGGCATTTGGGGCACTCGCCCTCAGCATTGTGGCCCAAAAATACCTTAGTGCTTATGGTCACTATAGAATTGACGAGGTATTACCGTGTTGATGTGTGAATGAGGGCTCTTGAGCGCGATGAATTACTGTAATTTAAGAGATCAAAGGAAGAGATTAGAATTAAATGTATTTGTGCGGCGATGGATGTGTTCCTGCTGCGAGGGCCTTTGCCCAAAAGGTGCGAACTCGTAGTACATCTGTATGTGGGCAAATTACTTGGAGCCAATGCCGTCTTCGGATCAATTCCGTTCTGCCCTACTATTCTGACACATGAAAATACCTCAAGTGATTACTCTTATTAATGATACACCCCTGAAATGTTGTGTAGTATATTATTTTGCTAGGTAATAGTGCAGTTCAAATTTTTGCGAGTGCTATGAAGATAATTTATACAGGGCGCTCAAGAAAATGGTGTTAATTTTTACGCCGGTTACTTATAGATGACACTGTTCAAAATAGAGATCGGATATGTTTTGCAACGTTGCTGAAATGTTTAGTAGGATACAAGCAAATAATTAAACCAGA
The DNA here is from genome assembly GCA_951805005.1 of Othius punctulatus. Classification (NCBI taxonomy): domain Eukaryota; kingdom Metazoa; phylum Arthropoda; class Insecta; order Coleoptera; family Staphylinidae; genus Othius; species Othius punctulatus. The sequence continues at coordinate 72,256,895 of OX638138.1, forward strand.
TATTTTCAAATGTCATTATTTGTCTTTATTAAACTAGATGGAAAAGTTGACACCACTTTCTTGAATGCTCTGTATATTAATTATAAAAAATAAAATGTAATTGGGTCAGACTTCTCTGTCAAAATAGTGATAGTAACCAATTAGGTCATAGGTGGAGGAGTAGTAGGGATTATTATTATTATTAATATGGAGTCGATATAAGGTCACGCCTAGCTAAAACGCCCTGTAACTGATTATCCTATTAATTTTTAATATGTTTCCTTGAGATTCCAGAAAATTCCATGTAAAAAAATAGTTAAATTTTGTTTATTCCAAAATGTGCAACGAAAGATGGGTGAGTGTTCAAAACAAATCGCTCCGGAAGGTCAATTCTGACGAAACGCTTTTAGAGGCGTCAATAGGAAAATGCCGCCGTGGAATTGCAGCGTCCTCAGCTGAGTAAATAAAAATAGAGAATCAGCGACTGGCGATTCTCTGACTAAACGGCGGCCACTGCCAAACTTCTCGGCGAGAGACAAGTGGAAGTAAGGAAAAGTAACGGGCGCCGCCTATATTTAGTACTCGCGGGCGCTCGATGGTCCCAAGTGAGGAATTTATTTACAAAATCGTTTCCTTGACCGGAAATAAATCACGCCCGCATTATACGCACACGGCGATTCGGTGGCGGCGGGAGCGGCGAGGGAGAGCTGCAACAATGGCGGCACGGCGCGTGGAGGAGGACCGAGAAAATTAACGATTCGCTGGGAAAGAGGCGCGCGCGATCGATTAAGTGGCGGGATGCCTCCGGGAAATCGCGTCCGATCACGGAAAATTTTCGCTTCTGCGAACGCCGGCTTCCACCGAAATCCCGCTTTCCGCGGAAGCATGCGCCGACTCACGCCGGGTTTCCCGGATAATTTCCCCCCGCCACCGCGCACAATGCGGGGGTCGCAAAACGGAAAACTGGAAATGGAAAATGTGAAAACGAAAAATGGAAAACCCCATCGATCGCCGAATATTTTAATTGCGGAAAAATGCGGGGCGACATGCGGTTTATATAAATTCCGGGCGATAAGGGATCAGGAAATTTATATTCTTCCGAGCTCGTTGGGAGATTTTAAATTATGTGCTCCGCCAGGGGGGAAACACACAATTTTTGCCCCGATAACGCTGACGCGGAGCCCACAATGGCACGAATTTACTTTACAAGAATGTACACACATGTGCACGTAATTTACTTCCAATCTGAGAGAAAAAAGCCACGTCTCTTGGCACACAACGCCAGCAACTTACAGCACATACGTTTTTTTAAACACGGTTTCAAGGAAGAGCAATGACACAGTCGCTGAATAAACACAAGAAATGTGTTTCCCGTACCAAGTAACTATTCGTTTGATGGTGCGAATTTCCACATTACTTAGCATTTATGTGCCTGATGAAGCCAACGACTACAAATTAGACATGCTTAGGATGATAGTTGTTTAATTTAAATCGATTCTGAAATTTTGAGCAGTAGTAGGGTTAAAAACTAAATTTTTCGTGCTAAACAGTACAAACTTATATTTTAGTGCTTTAGAAAGTTACTTACTTACTAACCGATATTTTCATAGCATTTTTCAAAGCTGTGGCTTTATTTTCTTCTTTGGCACTATTTTACAGCGCAGTCAGCTTCTGTAGAATAATTGGGATATAATCTTGAAATTGTTCGGCTGAATTAGAAATCTAATCAAATTCATGTATCTGTAGTCACATGTGTGACAAAATCCAATCAATATTTCATTACACCGATTATATGACTCATAATGCTTTTCTTCCTTATCCTAGCGACCGCCTAATAGCTGATAATCAGAACTCGAATTGACTAATAAGTGATAAACACACTTGGTCCTCTGCACATCTGGTGTGCTATGCTGTCAACTAAAATGTCACAATTAGACAAAATTCGTGATATAATCTGACGAATACAACTCTTGGAATCGTGACTATTTATAATCGCATTGGTTGATGCACTCAACATGTTGTAAAATAATTCCACTCGTCTTTCAGACTTGTGGAATTAATATTTGACAACATGTTTCGTGTCCCAACTCACGCGATTATCGATAGTCATGATTCGACTCGTTGTATTATATAAGATAACTACCCTAGGATAGTTTTCACTTCCATGTTGACGTTGTCAGGTTGCAAAAAGTTTCACAGTGCTAATTTTTAAATGAAATTAATTAAAAGTCATGTTGACATTGTCAGATGAGGCTTCAATCGCATTTGTTTTTTCCATTTTTGACAATAAATGTCAATTTGACTTTCCACCGACTTAATATTATAAAAATAAAATATGTAACTACTAAACTGTTGTTCGACAAAATTAAATAAAATATTGTATAAAGCAGGTGAGTTAACGATGTTTTTAACTCTAATAAATTAGCATAAATTTAATTCTCGAGCAATAATATCCCCTTAACTCACTTGTTATATTAATATCTAATAGCGATTCTAATATTCAGAGGCCCGGTCTTATAATATCCAATTAATCTACGCTTAATTAGGTTGGATACTATTGTAAACGCAATGGTAGTCATGGAAACGACCGATTCATTAAAGTTAATTGGTCAAACTGTAAGGCACCGTTTCACGAATATTAATACAGGTAATTCTAAAGATTTGTTTCTACAAAACCTGATTAAGAAATCAAATGAAAACAATAGGGGTAACATTTTATGAACTCCGTTTCTTTATTTACAAAATTGTAACGCCTGGCGTGCGGTGTATTACAGATAAGTCGTGCATAAATAACTATTATGAAAAAACATTTTGCAGGTTTCTTTCATTTCAAAGAAAAGGAATTTGATGATTTTTTTTTTCAAATTTTCTAAATTTTTTGAATTTTTATTTCAAAAGCATGTAAAATTTTGTAAATTTATAGAAATACTCCATATTTTTCGAAAATCACATCAAAATTGATAAAACTCCTTAATAGACTCCTTCACGTGCTCGTTTAAAGGTTATAATTAAATTACATTTCAAACAACCCTCGTATTGTACACGCCGGTGTTGCGTTCTACAACTGGCTGCACTTGCACAAAAATGTTCAAATATTTTGCTTTCCATGATCGATCCTTTCCGGAATAACATACACCAAGGTTTTAAAATAAATTTGATTAATCGCGCATCGAATGAATCTGTCAAAATAGTGGAAACGCCGGAGCGACTACAGATCGTTTGTTTGGGTTTGGAGAGATTTACAAAGGGATGCAACTCCGAAATACTCGGCCGTGGCTTTGCGAAGAAGCAATTCTTGCGGCCAGAGTCGACGGTTGCTCGGATTTCTGTCTTGGCCTGGTTTTCTGGAAGTGTATTAGCCTATAATGTATCCAATTTCCCGAGTGCTGCAGGTCAAGTTTTGGACGAATTTAGAATAGTGCGGGAGGTAATATCGGATTGTGGCCGTGTATATTTAATAAACGCAATTAAAATCGTATTAAGGTTATAGTTTCATTAGCACATTGTTGCCCTTGATTGAGCTACACGTTATACATTCAAATAATTTTTAGCATACCCGCATAATATCTATTTAGCCACGGAGCTGGAAATAAAAGCTTTGAGGTTTTCAAATGTCACCTGTGTCGTACCTTAAAGGTCAAACTTGCGAGTTCGCTGTAAAAAAATGGCATTTCAAACATCGAAACTTTGCACAACTTAATATTAATTTAATGGCAAGTCGTAAAATGTAAAAGAAAAACGTGAGCATCATATGTGGCTCATCACTAGTTATAGATTAGTCCTCATGAAAAATTATTACATTACAATTTATTTACTCGTCTCCAGTTATGATAATGTGTCATTAATATTTATTATTGATAATTGACAATCATATTATAATAGGATAATTAATCATTCCATATTAATTGGTAATCTATCTTCATTTATCATGACGATCTTACGGTACGAAATTGTGAATTGTCTATCATCATGTATGTACATATTATTATCTATCTTACGCCGAATATGATAATGTATCTTAAGATACGTCGAATATTAATAATCTATCTTTGGTTGTGACGACAAATAATCTATTTATGCAAAATTCAAATGAATTGGTATTCTATATATTTTTAGGTATCGCTATAAACATCTGATAATTTATGATTAAGTTGCAATTTTACTTTACTTATCTACCCTCAATAATAATCTACCTCTAGTTATATCTCTCAAAATTATAAAGAATATTATGGAATGCGTATTAGTGTACAGTTATGACTATTCATAAATCATGATCAATTGCTTGTAAGCCAACTGTCTCGTAACTATTAATAATCTATTTTCAGCCGAAATAAGTGCAAATCTATTTTTAATAATAAGAATATATTTATATTATTCTCATAGCTTTGTGATGATAAGCGTATCGCTTGAATATATATATATATATAAAATTCTAACCTATTTCTAAAATTAATAAGTTGGATCTAGTTTTGAATTATGATAATATAAAAAAAAAAGATAATTATTGATAATCACTATCTCAAATTTATTTTTCACTTTCTCTACTAATTAATATCTGAAATTAATAAGTTGATATTTATTTTGATATTAAATTCTAAATTTATACTAACTGTTTTAAAATTCATAAATGCTTATTTATGTGAAATTGATTTGTCATTATCAATTTATGTAATTCATGATTGCTAAACTGTATTCAACATTAGTAACTCGCTTGTATCTAATTTGATGTGATTTGAATACTTAATATACTATCTAGTTTTAGAAACAAATAATTCTCAATTCTTTAAATTGAGAATTATTGAGACACGATTTTTGGAATACGAGTAGATCATTTATAATCTGTCTTAATTAATCTAAATTAAGTATTTATTTCAACGTTTCGATTTGATAATTACTAATCTATATTATATTTGTGTTCCGAAATATTGATAATGCAACTTTAGTCACCGACTGATTATTTCGAGCTATGACCAGGTTATTTTTTCAGCCGTCATTATTGACGACCAAAAATCGCATCCTTTCACATTTCACTGCAACCAATTTGCGAGCCCATCCTTCCAAAGTGAATCAATGTCATGTCATCTTGCTGCCAATTAAGACCCAAATAGAATTCTGTGTTCCACTGCGGCGTGTTTCACGAGTACAAATTTAAATCTGAACTCATTCGTCAAGACCTCGCCTTGTCCCATTTGAACGTCCCCGATATGTAGGTGATTCTTTCTATGAGAGCAGCCTGTCGATGGGGGTGGTGGCCCCGCAGATTGATGAGTTTATTGTTCGAAGTCCACGTGTTGTCGCCAGAATTTGGCAGGACCCGCGACATTGCTCAGCCACTATTAATGGAACTGTTTGAGATGCATTTCAAGGACGCTAGGGCAATTACTCCGCTTAGTTTGCGCCTTTGAGAGTGAACTCGTTTGTTATGAATTTTTTTAATTATATTGGCTTTCCAATTGGCTTTACGCGGTTAAGAATATATATTTTTCGCCGAAGAAAATAAATATGGTACAATAAATGGTGTTTAAGAAACTGTAAAGTGAAGCACTTAGCAGCAGTAGTCCAAAAAGTCCAAAAATATACAATGGGTAACATACTTTGTATATTTTTCTACTTGTCTGAATAAAAACAAAATAGTCTTCACCACTCTGATTTTCAACGTCTTAAATGCAAATGTCCGGCCGAGAAATGGCCCAGTACTAGCGAAGTAACGGTCGGCAGTTGCAATGCCAGATACTTATTGCGGATTATTAGTCATAATATAAACAAAATTACATGACCAATGTCTTTACAGTATAGAGGATTTTAATAGTCACAACACTATTCTGTTGCTCTTTCTTCTCTTCTTGCTTCTGCTAATGGAAATATTGTAATGTATGTACCTATAGTCTGTGGTTGTGTTGATATATGATGTATTATGTAATTTATTATTGAGTAGACAAATATCATGTAAAAATTAACACTGTTGACAAAAAAGGATCTATCTCTTATAAGCAGACACTAACGTGTGATTTAAAAATCGCACCAACAATAAATAACGTAGAAATTGGCCACCAACAAACGACTGTAGAAAATATAATAATAGGTAATAAAAAATGAAGGAAACTACCATGATTTATTTTTGACACAAACATAACCACAATTCGTCAATTGCCAGCCGATCAGAATGACAAGTTTATCTCTGCAACTAATAATAATAGAGAGTTCCTAAGAATGGTTGAATTTTGTTAAAATGATCAAAACAGAAACAGCAGCCATACCCACCGCAGCCATACGTACATACATACATACAGAATACAGACAACAGACAGACAGATATACATACTAATATACACCAAATTAAAACTCATATTTTCTTTTTCACAAAATACATTTAAACAATAATAAATATCTTTTGTGAACAAGGAAATGTGAGTTTTAATTTAAAAACTTTTACAAGTACCCACCACAAAAAAAAGATGCACCAGTTTGAAACCAAGTGGGAGTAAGAAGACCCCAAAACTGGGTATTTATATTTCCACAAAAGAAACGATGTCGAAAATTTCATTTTACTGTGTCAATGAAAACAAAACGGGCGGCATAAATGGAAGTTGCAATAAAAACAAGGAAGAGAAAACATCTAGTAAAGAAACACTAAACCAACTCAGTTGAGGAAGACATGAATAAGAAAAAAAAAACAACAACGAAAAGGCAATATTAACGAACTGAAACAAAAAGAAACCGCAATAAAAGAAGAGATAGCAAAAGAGGTATTAAAAATATGTTAACAATGGGTGATTATTACCACTTGCATAATACCTTATACCGTGCGATCAACAATTATTTAGATAAAAGAAGCCCTTGAGATGTTGGAAGTATGCTAGGGTAAACGACGTCTGTTAAAATCTGGTGGCAGCAAGTCATGATAGAGTTGTATTTTGAAGGGATGCATATCCAACTCCTTCAAAATATTTTGGTAGATTCCATAACACTGACACAGTCATAGCCGCCCCTTATCTTAATAATTGCACCTGGTATTTAATCCACTATGTTTTTTTAATTAATAATAACATTAATAGGGGAATATAACTCATACGTAAAACAGTGACGTCATAACAATGCGGTTTCTATAGTTACACATGTATTAATAACTGACAATACTGACAATACCACGGTTGTATTTTCAGGATAATACCACGAACAAATGTCGGTGGCTGTCATAATTTTTGGTTAAACACAAATCGCAGCGACGATCGTTGCGATAGTGTTATTTATCGGTTGCGCCCACAATCTAGTCGGCCGCTTATAAAAACATAACCCCAGGGCTCCGACAGGCTTATGGGGGAAAAGGAGACGAGTTATAGTGCGGTAGAGCATTATCAGAGGCGCTGATGTTCACATTTCAAATTTACCGCGTTCTTCCTACCAAGTTGCCATAGCGCGCATTTATAATTTCCATTGTTTATAAATAACGCCCCGTCGTATAATTTAATTGTTTGTATCTTTGTGCAAATAATATATAACTATTGTATCTTCCTACATGTGTATTAACTACTGTGTTGTGAATATTTAATCTCGTCTTTGTTACGACGCCCAGTGAAAAGTTTAAACTCTAAAACTGTAGGTATGTACTATGAGCATTTAAATGCATTGTAATTGTTCTCGTGTATTATATATAGCTGCCACGAACCAGATTCCTGTGCGATGTGCCTGGGTGTAGAAGGAATATTTCTAAGGACCTTTCTGCCAGACTACATATTATTCCGAAAGAAGGAGAACGTCGGAAGCAATGGATAAATTTGCTCGGCTTACATCAATTAATGGAGAAAAGTACATCCACAATATATAATTATCATGTGTGAGATGTTCATTTTGAAACTTAGCAGTACTGCACACGCCAGCGTCTAAAATTAAACCGAAATGCAATTCCGTCAATATTTCTAAATTCAATTTCAAACGACAATAACAATAATGAAGGTTTGATTGCACAATCCATTGCAGTGCTTGAATCAACAATACAATCAGAAGTGAAGCAGCTTTCGTCATCTGACAATGTTGGCAATGAACAATTTTAGGTTGTCATATATCGATTTTGTAACTACACTTTTGTATTTGATAATGTCGCACCAACTGAGGTGCGAAATGTTAGCACGAATATAGCAATAAATTGGACCTCGAGCAATTTTTAACCTACATGCTCCCTACGTGAACAACCTGATTTGTATTTGGACTACCCTCCCGTTAAACCTTTACTCTTATACAAAATTGTAATTATCATACTTTTGTTATTGTGTATTTAAATGCATAATATATATTGTAAAAGAAGGCGTATTTGATTTACATAATAAATTTTGCAAATAAAATTAAATTTAAATATGGGCTGCAATTTTTTTGACGTTTAGTTAGGTAGATGAAATTCAGATGGCGCTACAAACTCGTCTACTCAATTTAACATAGAGATGTCGCTTCTTTAGGTATACCGGGCTTTTTTTCCTTATTACACATATGATGGACAATGTATAACTGGTTGCCTGCATCTACCAGCAAGGAATTTCCTATGTGTAATTCTAAAAAAAAAAAACAACTCATTGGCGGGGTCGGTGCAAGCAACCTGTCAATTTTGGCATATGTTACACGTAGAGGTTATGTTTTTATTCAATGCAATACACGACAGGGTTTTTGAAGACACGCAGAGTATTCGTAATGTATTGTGGATTTATGCCTTTACATGCAGTACGTATACGGCCTTTCAATTCATCTACGTTATGTATTTGTACGTCATTAAAAATTTTACTTTTCAGGTAACCCCAAAGAAAATAATCATTTGTTGACATATCAGCTGATCTTGATACATTACGAATACTCTCGTGTATTGTCTTGAATAAAAACATAACCTCTCTGTGTAACATATGCCAAAATTGACAGGTTGCTTGCACCGACCGCTAATGAGTTGTTTTTTTTTTTAGAATTACACATAGGAAATTCCTTGCGGGCAGATGCAGGCAACCAGTTAAACAATGTCAATCATATGTGTAAAAACGAAAAAAAAGCCCGGTATATTCTTTGTATAACCCGAAATGTCAGTGTGTTTCAAGTACAAGTAAAATAGTAAAATGTGGTAAAGAATGGGGCTTGCTCTTTGAAAGATGAAGTGATCTACATAAATATAGGTATTTAAACTGTATATTTAGCTTCTTGTTTATTCTGCTTTACTAGATGACTCAATCAATTCATTATATTCCCTTCCTAAATATAATTCGTGGTGTTCTCAAAAATCGATAATAATTTTAAAAATACAACTTATTTCAACCCCAAAACTTTGGAAAATGCACCTCGCCCTTCGGGATTGTTGCATTTTCGTCGTTGGGGTTGAAATTCGTTGTATTTACAAAATCATTATCGATAATGAGAACACCACTTGTTATATTACCCCTGGTAATGTATAAATAAAAATATTAATAATAATAAGATATGTGCCTAGAAAACAGATACTTAACATAGAGATTCACAGATATAGGTATCTATATTAATAATTGCACATTCACTAACACATTGAACATTACAAGTTGCGAAAGCTTACTTTTAGGTACGAGTTGTATTTGACTGGCCGAGGCAAAGCTTAGCGTAGCCGAGGCTATTTATAAAATCCGAGCACCTGAGTGGGATTTAGCAGCGTATAACGTATTAAATTTTTCATTCTCCCCACGAAATTTATAAAATACAATGATTCAGAGATAATAATGAATTTAGTATACGGTGGCTAATTGTTAATGTTACCTTGGTATCGATACAAAATATAATTTTGTGACATTTATCAAATATCATTGAATGTCATAATTAAAATGAATTTCATTGAAGCAGCTGCAAGTATTGCGTCCAAAAGTTCCAATCTAAAGACCGGTTTATTAAAGTTTATGAAAGTTTCATCAAGTGGTGTGCAACGAATGAGGCTTCCGCAATAACTTAGATGACCTTTGTACTTATTCGTTCGTCGTCCGGGGCACGAAAGTTTTTCTTACCTAGCAACCGATCACCTAGCATGTTTTACTTTCGCTTCAAAGGTCCTAATCAGAACCAAAAGTTAGACTTTCGTAGGGGGAATAATGAAAAAAGTTTAAATAATTATAAACACATCTCGTATATCGTTTAGTTGAGGAATTAAAAGACTTGAATTTTGTTAATGGTTAGAGCAACATCAACAAGATAACGACTTTATTTTGAAAATTCAGTGGTTGGATGAATCATGTTTCAGAAGAGACGGTACAAATTTCACAATGAACATATTTGGCCTTAATAACATCCGCATGCCATAAAAACACGGAACTTTCAACAAAGATTTATATTAATGTTTGGGGTGGAACTTTTCACAATAATTTTATAGATTTGTATGTATTGAATCAACGTTTGAATGCCGATAGTTACTAGCAGTTCTTGGAATATATACTATTCGGTTCTTGAACATATACCACTTAATCTGATGCAAAATATGTAGTACTATTACTATGGTGTTCCGCCTCATCCTGGAAGAATAGTAACCAAGTGGTTATATCAACATTCTGGAAACAAAATAAAATTTAGGCAATCGCGGTCCAGTTCCACTGCAACTGCGGTCTCCAGATTTTAATCCAATGGATTTTTATGCCATAAAACAACTAATGTACGAAGAGGAAATAACCACACGACAAGTTGTCGGCAGGAATACATAACGCTTCTATAGAAATCAGTAACCTTCATTATTTGAGTACATAAATATTATAATATAAAGCAATTATGATAATATATTTTAAGCAGTTTTATTATTTTACATTGTTTAATTCATAAGCAAAAACTTTGAAGTTATCTAATGTTTGAATAGAAAATTCTAAATTTTAAATAGAATATTGGATGTACAAATAAAAACTTTGAAGTTATCATATTCTGAAACTAATCGATGTAGGACATATGTTTACATAAACTTTTTATTTTATTTATTTATTTTTTTTCAAAACAGTTTTCATCTCTCAAAGTTTGTTAGTGAGGTAAAAAATAACCCATACCTCATGCTTTTAAACTTTATTTATTATTATTTCTGGTGCATATCTAATTTTTTTAAATTTTCATATAACAGGGCGTCAATTTGAAAAGTTGTCATCGAGTTTCTTCGTAGAACACATGATTATTGTTAAAATAACTAAAAACCGTTACGGTAGTTCGAAGTGGGAACCAAAATGGCGTAGGTTATGTCGACCCCCTACCCACCCTTTATGCCACAGCCACCTCCATCTAAGAAAATTAAATGGCACCCCCCTACTTATGACACATCGTTGGAAAGCTCTTAAAAAATTTTTTCTTGTTATTATTAATACAATATGATTTGTTAAACTAGTTTTTGAATTAAGGGAAAATATAGTGGAAAAAGGTTCAATGTATTAAATTCAAACATGTTAAAGTAAAAATTGAAAATGTCTTCCATTGTTTTCTACACCAAAATATAGCCTTCTTTCAAATTCTTCGCGAACTAAGTTTGCCTAGTAATAGTTTAGCAAGAATAGCTTAAGTCGAAAAAATGAGCTTCGAAAAAAACGCGTCGAAAGATTCAAAACTTAATAAAAGCTGTAATATAGCAATAATTGCTATATTTTCTAATACATTTCTATGAACAGTAGCTGCATATTTTTTAACAGACTTATAAATAAGGGTACAAATGTTCTATTAAACAAATTTGCTCAAAAACCACATAAATTGACTTGCGCTGTTCTTGCACCCAGCTCCTCAATTGTTCAATAGTATCCGGTTCATTTTTCAATTATGTTTTATAAACTACAGATTGCAATTCACCCCATTTAAAAAATTTAGCTGTTGAAATTAATGAACATTTGAACGATGATATTCGTGCTAATTTGCTGGATGAATTCATTGAGCCTCTCATACTTCAGGAGGTTGAAAACCAAACAGATGAACTTACTGAAAATACATTACATTTTCAAGAAGATGGTGCACCTCCTCACTATGTACTTCCAGATAGAGAGTGGTTAGAGCGTCACTATCCAAATCAGGGGATTGGAAGAAGAGGGTATATCAAATGGCTTCCTAGGTCATCAGATCTAACACTTCTAGGTATTTTTTATGGGGTCGCTTTAGGTCTGTAGTTTATAAAACACAACCAGATACTATTGAACAATTACGAGGAAGAATAGTATAATCATGTCGAGCTGACTAGACAAACCTTTTAGAAAGTTAGAGGAGTTTGGAAGCAGGCCATATTTTTGTTTAGAAAACAAGGAAACCATTTCTAACATTTACTTTAACATGTTATTTGAATTTAATTAATTGAACACTCTTGCACTTTATTTGCACATAATTCCAAAACATGTTGACCAAATCATATTGTATTAATAATGACTAGAAAGAATTTTTCAAGAGCTTTCCAACGATATATCACAAGTAGGGGGGTGCCATTTAATTTTTTTAGATGGTGGTGGCTGTGGCTTAGAGGGTGGGTAGGGGATCGACACTACCTACGTCATTTTGGTTCTCTCTTTGAACCACCCAAACGGTTATGAGCAATTTCAAAAATAATCATGTGTTCTATGAAAAAAGGCCATGGCAACTTTTCAAATTGTATATTCGAAAAACTATATTTAGTACTAATTTAACTGATGCCTTTTTAACATCAATTTATCATCAAAACGGACAAAATAATGACTGATGCTCTTTTAAGAAATTCATAATCGGTAAAAAAACAACAAAAAAAACAAAAAAACAAAAAAACAAGTCATGACTCACGATCAATTTGTATAATAATTGAATTCATCTAATAATGATAATAATAATAAGTATTATAATAATATTAATAATTAATCTAATTATTTAATGTTTTCATATGTTTATAAACAATTTTACTGCGTTATTACAATGTATAAGTGTGTCTATGAAGATCACGATTGCCAAATCCGTATTAAAACAGCGGAATTGTGGCAATTTATAATAATAATAATTATTATTATTATATTAATCTTAATAATTAATCTAATTATTTATTGTTTTCATATGTTTATAAACAATTTTACTGGGTTATTAGAATGTATAAGTTTGTCTATGAAGATCAAGATTGCCATATCCGTATTAAAATCAGAGGAATTGTGGCAATTTAGCCTTTATTAATTTTTTTTAACAAATCGCTGCTATATAAGTCGACTTTTAATAACAAAATGTAACACACAACGTCGAATTTTATACCCAATATCCCACGTTCGAGATTCCATCGGTTGGTACGGAATTGATGCGTGTATGTGCATAATCTGGAGATTAGTCAGGTTTCAATTTATTTTAAATGTGTATGGTGGCCTCCATGTTTACGTGATTTCCAGTTAGAAAATTTTTTACTGATGGAATGTCATTATGTTAAAAATAAAAATGTAATCACCTTAACGGTGTCTACATGTAATTATAAATCAAAACTTGTGTAAATTTTTATAGTTTATAGAACCACAAAATACAAAAACATGTAAAAAAAGGTACCTATATTGTTTGTAGTAATAAAGTTTTTTTGTACATTTACCGTTAACGGATTTTATTCACCTAATGGCAACACACACACACACACACGCACACATACACGTTTTTTTAAATATATTATAAGAGTTAGTAATAGCTTCAATACAATTCTAAGTATTTATATAGAAAAGTGTGGAAGGATCAGGTAAACCAAAATATTGGGTTTTGCTCCAATCCGTCATTATTAATTATCTTTAGTTATAATTATTTTAAAATACTAGTGATAATCACGATTCTGGTGAGTATTACCTATTATTTATTACCTTTAATAATAGGTATAGGTACAAAGGCAATTTATAATCATCGCGCCCCCAATGCGTCGCAAATTAATAACATTCAGAAACGTACTCCAGAATCATTACATCTAAATATATTTGTTACTTACGTTTCATTAGGCAAAAGTTTTTGAAGAGAATAATTCAAACATTATTGTGCAAACCATTCAAAACTAGGATTAGGTTTGAAACTCATGTGAACACGAAATCCGCATCGTCGAACTCACCGGACCCATACGTCGTGGTTTAGAAATTGAATCGTCAATAAAGGAGCGCAGCATCATAGACGTCCAACCAGGAGAAACTCATCTTATTAAATGTAGTGGAAAACTCACCTAGAACAAAATGGAAACAAGATTAGATTTCGACATTGTTGGCATGAAATACATTTTTCAGGACATCTCATTAAGAGTTTGGTTCGATTTCTAGGGTGTGTAGCAAATGCTTATTACAAATGCAACATTATTTGTGTATTTGTACTCAAGATTTATTTATTTATTTTGATTATGATTGCACATATCGCAGTCAAAATTTTATATATGAAAAAAGTTGTAAAAATGTTAATTCTATGCTAGGGAAAGTAGCATAAAAAGGCAGAGGACGATCAAAGTAAAAGTTGTTACTGTGAAACAACAAACACCTTGACACATGGAAACGGAGGGAAAGAAGAATAATGTAGCTAAACGTATAGTGAAGTGGACGATTGAAGGGTTTGTGTTAATAGGAAATTACGTAAAAATCTTTTTTTTTTTGCTTAACTACCTTAATTCATGCAGTACTCTACTTTTTACTCTAATTTTCATGCAAACGTGTGAACTTGGGTGTAAAATTATGAAATAGGTATTAGTTGGGTGACGCCCAAGGAGCTGTGGGGTGGGATGATATAATTGCGGGTGGAAATTAATTGAGCGAAAAATCATCAGAGTGGAACTAATTGCGGACGACTGTAAATTGTACAAATTAGTCGTGAGCAACTGAAAAAAAAAAAAATGGCACGAGACAAAAATCATCTCGGGAAGTTTATCTGGCATATGAATATGAAGTTTTTAAGATTTTATTTGAATAAATTTTCGTAATGGTTTCGATACTTCTAATTACTTATTCTCCAATATTTCGCATGTGTATAAAAATGTAACAAACATTGACACTTTGCCCACTTTGAAAGCACCCATAAAATGTCAGAATAGCTTATAAAGGAATTACTGTAGTAATTAATGCAAGTATTAAATACATTCAGCTTAATTTGCAAATAAATGAAATTGTTTATAAGATAATGCAATTTTACTTCAGCTAATGGTATCTGCCATTGATTATCTAAATGTAACATTGGCAGGAAGACTTTTAAGCTCAGCATGCAGAAAACAATGGTTGAGTCCAATTCTAATTAAATTGGTATATACTAGGTATGTAATTGCAAGTAAAATTATACAATCGGGTTAAATAGACGTCTAATGAGCGGACAGTTTAACCGGCCTCCGCCAGCTAGACCATTAATCCGCGAACATTATGTCCCCTAATTAAGCGTATATTTTAACCTGCGAGTGTAATACAATGTTTTTATTCAATATGTACTCGTATTCCACGTTCTTTCTTGGGTTTTTTCTTGTATTCTTTGCCGTGTATAATTATCAGATTTCGACAAATTCCAATTTCTTTTAATGAGGGATGCGAAACTTATATTGATTATAAGCTATCAAACCGTCGCACAGTGGCAAATTATTAAACACTGGCGCGCCATAAGTCCAAATTTAGAAACAATTGTTTTGACATTTTTTTTTTACATTCTGTTAATTTCTGATGTCTGAAGTATGGGCAGGAGTGTCAATGACATTCACAATCTTCGTTGACGAAACGCTATGGAGCTATAAAATAACGTAAAGTAATTTTTCCAATTTATATCGCTGTACTACACCATTAAAAGAAGAGTTGTTATTTATATTCTAGGGGAAGCGTTTTCAATAGTTGAAACATAAACATGTCCTCCATGGATTGTAATAGTCAAAGTAAATTTTAACGTTTGTTATATCTTTAATAAAATTAAATTAAATTAAATGAACAATTTTATCACTTTTATAGCCATTAAAAAAAATTTCAATTTGTATCACACCTTTATTTTGTTAGATATTTAGATTAGTATATTGTCTAAATATACACCTGTTTTTCGTCTCCTTGAGTCTCTTTTGAACATTCTTATTTTTTCAAGATCTACCGCCCGATCCTAGTCGTATGAATTTGTTCCAATTAATGCGATCTGAAAATTTATTAAGACATGGAGCTTCAAATAAAGCTATTTATCGCTTAAAGATGTATATAATGGACACTAGTAAACACTTATATGTCTTTTTTTACGCAAGTGGTTAGAGGAAACAATTCAAGTATCCAAATATATGCAATCTTGTACAAGACCACCTAAAAAAAGACTGTAACTTTGTTGAAATAAAAATAACATAAATTGACACATTTTCAAATATTTCTTTATTTTACGTGTTGTGCTTCCAGACTATATTAAATAGTTATAATCTATACCAATAGTACTATATTATTGGCGTACCAATAACCACCAATAATATAGTACATGCTATAAAGTAAAAAATTTGTGTGATCTACTGGTTTTCTGATATTCGCTGATTTTGAGAATATTAGCTCAGCTGTGTGGGCGTACACGCTTAACTTTTATGCCAGCACCAGATCACGAGTTTTTGAAAAAAAAAACATTTTTTTCATCGCTTCATAAAAACCACCCCTTAGTGTCTAGAATTTTATTATTATTTTATGTGACTTCACAAGTGTAATATTGATATTTTTACAAAGTTTCAGAATTTTTGGAAAATATATAGTTTTATCCCCCCCCCCCTCTAAAAATCGCCCAATAGTGCTCAGATTTTTTTCACTATTTTTCTCGTTATCTAACTAATATTTAGGGTTGATTTAGTAATTTATAGATTTTTGTCCACCTAGAACTTGAATCTGGACCACTGTGCGTTGTCGGTATGAAGATATTGCTCAATGCTAGATGCCTGCCCGACCGCATCTGGGAATATTGACATAGGAAGGAAATATTGTATCTAATAACAATGGATAAAAATGTGACATGTTTAAACCTCTAGCGGAATAAAAAAAATGCCTGTCTCATTAAACATAGGTTTTAATCGTCCGTATCAAAGGAATAAAACGTGACTTTAAGAGGCAAAATTGAATAATAGTTGCATTAAGAGAATAAACGAAGGTCATAATCCCTTCGCCGAAAGTAATGCCTAAGCGAGCGTAGGGAGCGAGACCATTTTTGGTTGAGGGATTATTGAAGTTTATCTGTTTACCTAATTATTGTCGCTTTAAGTGTGCTTATTCCAAAAATAACATTAAAAATGCCATATCACCCACCATTTGTTCACATTTTAACATTTTCTCTGCATAGCTAGGTGATAGCTAGGTAATAGTTACAGCTAGGTGTACAGCTAGGTGATAGATAGGTATAGTGATGGAAAAACGTTATCAGGCACGCTAGAACACCAACAAGATGGGAGATTACTGTTGGTCACTTCACCGAGAGAGTCAGCAATCGGCGCATAGAAGAAAAATCTATATCAGGAGCTTTAAACAAAAGAGATAAAGAAAATATACATCAATGGACATGTTAAGCCTTTGAAAAATGTAATGTTAAGAATATAAAGCTATCTCCTATGTTTAAATAAAGTTCTGTTGGTATTTTAAAAGTCGTTAACTGTTCATATTTATTGCATATTTTACATATTTTCCCATATCTTACTCGGTCAAATTGTGACTAAACTGTGGGTGATGGAAACGATCAGAGTTCAGATACGGATTTAGCACCCAAAATACTATAAAAATCAGCTATCAAGATTTAAAAAGTTTTTTGAAACCTTGTTTTGGTTGGCCTGTGTTATCTGCAGTAACAACGCACCTCTAAGATATCTGATGATTATTCGAATGTAAAAAATGTGAATCCATCTAATGTTACTGTTACTATTACAAAATAATTAAATAAACTACACCTGATTTACTTTATTCCCTAGGGAAAGTTGATATTTTATTCCACCAAGGAATAAAGTAGTCCGATATGTATCGATTGTCAGATGTGTATAAGATAACAGTTTATTCTTGGTTCTTGGTTCCTCTGCTTGGCGCTTAAGGGTTAAATTGAAATACTATTTTTATAAAAAATAAATATTATCCTTACAGTTTAAAGAAAGCATTAGATTTTCAATGTTAAATCTAAATGCGTATTTTTTTGTAAATATTTAAAATCATACACGGCACCAGGTGAAACATAAAATTTAGGGTTGAAAATAGATTGGGGAGGTTTGAAAATTAGGGTTTTTCATTTGAAAGTTGATTGCTAATGATGGTAAGATCAAACAGCTGTCAATTTATTAAAAGCGCTTGATGAACAAAAAAAAAACCGTGTGTTAACTTTTCCACTTTAATTAAAAAAAGTAGTTGGTACATTTCTGATTGAAATACAACAGTACGAGTATATTTTGTATGCCTCCATCGCCTGATTTATATATAAACTTATTTAAATAAATGGCCATAACTTTGTCGTTCCAGAATCTATGATTCTATGATTAAGCCACATACATAAATGATTTTTTTTAGTAAAATCATAATGCCCGATTCTTCCTAATGATTACCTGCCCCCTACACAATTATTTTCACATAAATTTCCACACCGGAGCATGCGATATTTGCCCCAGTTCAGGGCCAGTAGTACCATAACCGGCCTCCCCCGACCGCCACCACCCCACGGGGCCCTCCTTTTGCCGCACGTTTCGTAACATTCGGCCCACCCGTCCGCCGCCCTTTCCGCATTTCACCCCCATCCCGCGCGCCGCCCCCGCACGCCCTTACGGCGCCGCGCGCGCCGCCCGTCCTAGCCGCAGTCGTCGCTCTCGCTCTGCCCCGTCGCGACGCCCCCTCCTCCCCCGCCGGTATGTACATACTTGTAGGTCATTGATTTTTTCCAGTTGTCTCCTTCGCGTATCCTTCCTCCGGCACGATCCGGGGGGCGCCCGATCCCTGGGCCCGACCCTGCATTATTTATCGCAGCCGCCCTGCCGCCACCCCGCGCGCAGGAAGTTAGAAAAACTTGTACACGTACACGCGCGCCACTGCACCATTTTTATTGCGCACCCATCACTTCTTATAACAGGATAAATTCTTCCAGGACGGATTGCCCCATCCATCAGCCCCCCTGAGGACCGCAACAAATTTCCCAAACCATAACAACCTCGGGACGTGCATCGAAATAATAATAATAATAGAGCGATGAATGTACAGATTGAGCCGCAATTACGGCTATAACATGCAAGCAGCGACGACGATAAGGAATTCGTTATTTTCGTACCCGTATCAAACTCGGAGCATGAATAAATATGAATGCGTAAATATGTTCGGCTCGATTGCCCTGTTTAGCAGAGCAGCGGTCCCGACTTGGAATCCCCTCCCAAAGAGTACCACTTATTTTTGCCCTCCTAATAATTTTTCGCCTCTTGTATAGAGCGCAGGCCGATACATCTGCCTTTACCTACCCTTTACCTGCCTTTACCGGGGAATTTGTATCCAGTCCATGTCACATAAGATGTCACTTTTCACATAAAACCTAAATCCCAACACTGGTGGAATTGGACCAATGAGAATGCATCCCAAAACCGCGGGAGCTGTTTTGAGCTAAGCTATAAACCATAAATGTATTCCTTTGATTCCCTTGGAAAGGAAGTGCTTTGGAATAAGCAACCACATTACTCAGGAAATTTAGGCTCAATAAACTAGGATGCTTCAAGACATGTATTTGCATTTTTGATGATCAGTCCGAGAGGGCATATAGGACTCGGTTTTATGTGAAAAGTGACATCTTATCTGGCATGGACTGTAGCACACAATTTATGTAGAATTTGGATTTTATCCCTCAATACCTTACAGTGCACACAATGATTTTATTATTGTTTCAAGTGCAATGATAATTAGCTTCGAAAATTGTGAATTTATGAAAACAGCTTCCGTTTTCGTCAAAACGGGAATCAATATTATGTTTGCATGATATCTTGAGAGGCGTCTTTACCCAAACGCGGTAAATTGGTAATGTAAATTACAGCCAAGATAATTCATGAACGGGTCAACATAATTACAATCGGAGACCTGATTTAGAAAGTTTAAACATTTATTTACAAATATGCTGAGTAGTTTTTAAGAAATAATAAAATGGTGATTTATTATGTTGATTAAAATAATGGCATGTTTAGCCGATTTGTGAAATTTTCTTCTGTTTTTATTTAATTAAGACAGGACGAGGACGTCTTGACAGAAGAGTGACTTTTCTAAGGTTGGTAACACTTTCGCTATAGTGATTATGTTGCTAGCCCCTGAGGCCTTTCCAAGGTCTACTGTCAAAATTTGGCACCAATCTAACAGATAGATAATGTTTTATACTTATTTAAAGAAAACTGTTTTCGTTGTTGTGTAAATATGGAGAAAAAAGAATTTCGAGTGTTGATTAAACATTATTTTCTACGTGAAAAAACAATTAAAGAAACCGAGGAAAAGTTAAGTAAATATTATTTAGAATCTGCTCCGTCCCATGGAACGATTTGTAAGCAGTTTCTGCTTTTAAAAGTGGCCATATGAGCACGGTTGATGCAGATCGTCCGGGACGATCCGGGACCATCATTTACTGTAACTACTCCAGAAATGGTTAATAAACTCCATGGGCTTGTAATTGGCGATCGTCGAATAAAAGTTCGTGAGATAGCTAATGAAGTAAACATCTCAACCAAACGGGTATACAATATTTTGCATGAACATTTCAATATGAAAAAGCTATCCACGAGATGGTTGCCGCGTTTGCTTAATTTTGATCAAATGCGCGCTGCATTAAGAATTCAGAAGAGTGTTTGGCCGTCTTCAAACGTAATTCAAAGTAATTTTTTCGTCAATATGTCGCAGTAGATGAAACTTGGATACATCATTATACTCCAGAATTAAAAATACAGTATTAACAATGGATTTCTCTAGGCGAACATGCTCCCAAGAAGGCAGAAACACTTTTTTCGGCCAATAAGGTCAGGGCCACATTTTTTTTTTTATTCTAAAGGTGTAATCTTTATTAATTGTTTACAAAAAGGAAAAATGATAACTGGTCAGTATTATGCTTATTAGCTGACACGTTTTGGTGCTGAACTTAAAAAACAACGACCGCATTTGATGAAGAAAAAAGTGTTGTTCCATCACGATAAAGGGCCCTCTCATTCGTCTGCAATTGCTACAATTAAATTGGCCGAATTGCATTACGAATTACTGCCTTATCCTCCATATTCGCCAGATGTGGCTCCTAGTGATTTCTTCTAATTTCCAAATTTTTAAAAATGGCTCTGTGGAAAGAGATTTCAGACAAATGAAGAGGTGATAACCGAGACGATTGCATATTTTGAAGAGTTTTCGAAAGATTACTTTTTGGAAGGTTTAAAAAACTGGAAACTCGCTGGGCTAAGTATGTACAGTTCAAAGGGTTTTATGTTGAAAAATAAAATATATTTTTATCAGAAAAATAACATTTTCATTAAAAAGTCACTCTTCTGTCAAACCGCACTCGTATAATGGAAATTCCCTCAGGGTATTTGGAGCTAATGTTGTTGCGAAGCAGCTTATCTTTTTTGTCCCAATATCATGAATTATAATGGAATATTCTTGTCTGCACATAAATCCGATTAGGTGATCAGAAATAAGTCACCTTTGATTTATTTCTTAAAACTACTTTATCTAATTGTAGATAAACTTTCTTTATCAGTTCTCCGATTGTAATTATGTTAACCCGTTCATGCATTATTTGGCTATCACTTATTAATAATGCCGTAACTAGCTGGGGTAAAGAGGCCTCTTAAGTACAGATTTATGTTCATTATAAAATTTTACATTAAGGGGGGAAATCGTTAAAAATCTTTATTTTTCTGCAAATTTAAGAAAATTTTAGTCTAAATAATTATTCATGACCAATTTACGAAAGATACAATTTATCCTAAATGTAAGATTTATATATTTATGTAGAAAAAAATATTCTTATCAAATTTATAAAAAAATACATATGCTATTTGAACGCAGGTTATGTTAAATTATAATATTAGGATAAGAGTTGCCGAAAAAATAAAAGATATTCACCGGCAGTTTTGAAAAAAACTTTGGAATTTCAATTTTAAGACGAGGAGAATGTACGTATTACTCGCTGGGTTTTAAGTTCAAAGTTTTCAATGGAAATTGCAATTCATTGTTCCAGAAGTATGAAAACATTTTTAGTGCATAATTTCTAATCATTTATTTATTTATTTATTTAATTTAATGACACCATACAATGCAACATAAAATCTTGCTCGGTGGATGTCATCGTCACAATTTATAAAATTTAGTCATACACATACAAAAAAGTTTACATAAAAGATTTCAAAAGAGAAAACAAAACAAGATGAAATAAAGCAAAACTACACTCACACTTATCCATGAGATTATTTTTCACCGGCATCCATTAAAAATTCTGGGAACGAGTAGTAGCATTTATCCACCAGAAATGCTTTAAGTTTCGCCTTGAAGCTATTTATGGTTTTCACATCCCTAATATATACGGGTAGTTTATTGTATATTACAGAGAAAGAGTATAGTGCCGTTTTTTCATATAGAGAGGTTCTGTGTATCCTGGGACGTATATCATTTGCGCTACGTGTGCTGTAATTATGTACACACCCGTTTGTTAAGAAGTTGGGCTTATTTTGGTAGACATAGATTGCACATTTAAATATATATATATATATGCCAATAATTGTTAAGAGTCTGTTTTCTCTGAACGTCCCACGGCATGATTCCGATCTACCGAGTTGGAATATAAGCCGTATGATCCGTTTTTGAGCGACACAGAGTCTTGATATATCCGCCCTACCCCATGCTAGTATATTATACGTGAGGTGGGGGTATACAAGCGCATAGTATACACTTATCACAGTTTCCATGGAGAATTTATGTCTTATTTTTAAAATTTCGTAGTATGCTTTGTTCAATTTGCCTGATATGTGATCTATGTGTTTCGTCCAGGATAATTTTTCATTAAGAAATATTCCGCGGAATTTCGTGTCAGGAGAGATGTTATTTTGTGCTGGATAGTCTGGACATTTTCGATTATAGAAGCGAATCATTACAGTCTTTTCTTGGTTTAGTAGGATATTGTTTCTATTACACCACGTGTCTAATTCTCGATTTGTCTGGTTGATGCGGGTGAGGAGTTCATCCTCCGTTTTTCCCGATACAATAATGTTTGTGTCATCTGCAAATGTGATGACACGTCCGTGGGTAATAAATTTGCTGAGGTCATTGACAAATATGAGGAACAGTAGTGGTCCATGTTGTTAATTTTTATGGACTCCCAATCAACTTTGTTTAAATAGAACTTGAGAGAGTTAATATTATCTGGGTCAGTTTGGCGATACGTTGTTTGTTTCTTATGTGTTTGTTTAGTGTTCTTTGATTGGATTATTGTCAGGATTTGCGCATGATGGTCAGATAGGTTGTACTGTTCGTTTTCGCACTTAGTCAAGTCCTTGTTTGTTATATTAGCCACCATGTAGTCGATCTGTGTTTCCGAGAGTCCTCGTTCGGTAATTTCCGTTCGTGTCGGTTCGTGGATTTGGTTATTTAGTCCAAATGAGCTAAATATGTCTTTAAGCATGAGTGTCTCATTGCTTTGCTCAAGAAAATCTATGTTGAAATCCCCGCAGAGCACTATATTTTTGCAGATCTTATACATTTCATTTGTTAAATCCGATAGGCGGTTGATAAATACTGCCTTATCTCCATTTGGTGGTCGGTATATCGATATGATGCATATCCTGCTTTTACCAGAGCCAATTGTCATTGCTACGCATTCCATTGTACCTTCAGTGCTGTAGTGATTTGCTGTTCTAATTTCGGATGCTTTGTATTTGGAATCCGCGAGGATCATTGTTCCTCCGCCTTGTTGATTTATTCTCGAGTAGTGGGAAATTTTTTGATATCCCTCCAGATGTATGAATTCGATATTGAATTTATTAGTCCATGTTTCTGTGAGGCATACTACGTTTGGTTTGACTTTATTTAATATTAGGTGTAGTTCAAAGTATTATCATACTTTGGAATTTCAATTTCAAGAGGAAGGTAATGTACTTCTACCACAATAATATATTTGTTGAGCATGTGAGGGGGCGTTTAACATAATAAAACACTTGAGTACCTTTTCCTCACTCAATTTATTATTTTCTAAATGTCCAATTCGGTCACCATGTGACCATTTTCATTAGTATACTAACTTAAAACTAATTTCCAACTCTAATATATAGTGGCCCAAAATTGTTATTATTATTTGAACGGGAAGTATTTAACATGATATACATATACCCTTTGAATCTTTTAATTATTGTATATATCCTTGTTAAGTACTTCCCGTTCAAACTATAATAACAATTTTGGGCCACTATATATTAGAGTTGGAAATTAGTTTTAAGTTAGTATACTAATGAATATGGTCACATGGTGACCCAAATGTACATTTAGAAAATAATAAATTTAGTGAGGAAAAGGTACTCAAATGCCATGTTCGTGTTGGGCGTAAGGCATTTCCCAGCATACATCAGTGTATGAGGATCTGGAACAAGGAACAAGAAAAGGAGAAAAGAAAACGACACACCTACACCATTGTGATAGAAGGTGGACTGATATATGCAGGGTGTCCTAAATAGAGTGGGATTCTATGGGTATCTCTCTTATTCTTAAAGCTAGAGATGTGGTTAAATAAGCAATATTGTACAGTTTTATATGCTGGTTCAGATTATGTTGAAAATTTTTCAAAAGTCCGACTAGTTTAGAAGTTATTCTAAAAAAACTAAAAATCGCGATTTTCTAAAAAAACACCGATATATTCATAATTAAAGATGCAGAAAAAAGTTTAAAATGAAAGTCACTTGGTTCGATCGCACAAACTTAAGAATCAAATCAAAACAAAAGTCAACATCGCGGTTTCCAAGATATTGATATCAACTTTCGAATTTTAAATGACAGCCATATTTGATTTTTATACGTCTAAATAGACTTTCTTTTCCTCTGTTCAACGATGTATAACAACCTATGTCAAAATGAAAAATGTGGGAAATATTAATTACTCCAATTTTAATTTTTATTACTTTAATAATTTTTAAAATTAATGTAAAAAAGTTTACACAAAGGTAATTGAACCAAGTAGTAAAATAACAATAAATTATAAAAAAATGCTAAAAATTCTGACTGTTTGCCAAAAACATTTCAACTCGGCAAATAGAAAATCAAGTTAACGGATCTAAATCTAGAGCATCAACAATTTTAAAAAAGCACAAGTTTTAACTTATAAATTGCATATTTCTCATACTTTACAAGCAAATGGTAGCATCCGTAGATTAACATTTTGCAGAAGGTTAATCAACAAAATTACGGAAAATGGTGTTTTATAAATACAATTTTATGGATACATGCATCCTACTTTTCAAATTGTTGATTATTTAATCATGAAAACGAACAGTAGTATTGGGCTCAGGACAATTCACACATAGTGATTCCATAGCAAATCCAAGCGCGGTTCGACTTTAATGAATTTTGTGGCATACTAGCAAATGATTTACATAGTGCTACAATATTTCTAAGTGTTTCAATGCTAGAGATGTTATTACTTACTTAAATGGCCGTTTTAATGACAAAGTAATAGCGACTAATACAACTGTTCAGTGGCCAGCCAGATCTGCATACTTGACGCCTCTTGACTTTAATTTGTAGGGTACTTTAAAAAACAAAATTTATCGAAGTAACTTCATTTATAATAATGTAAATGTACTTCGTGAAGCAATGAGAGACGCAATAAAAGGCGTTATTCGCAACACATCGCGATAAGTAACTGGCAATATTCTAAAACGCTGTCAATTGTGGTTAGCTTATTTTTTGCCATTTAGCCAATAACAGTCAGCATTTTGAGCATTTTTTTATAATTTATTGTTATTTTACTACTTAGTTGTATTACGTTACTTTAATTTTGTTACATTTGTTTTAAAAATCATTTATAGAATAAAAATAAAAATAGGAACAATTAATAATATATCCTATATTTTTTATTTTCACATAGGTTGTTATACATCGTTGAAAAGAGAAAAAAAAGTCGATTTTTTCGTCGTAAAAATCAAATATGGCGGCCATTTAAAAGAAGAAAGTTGCAATTAATATCTCGGAAACCGCCATGTTGACTTTTGTTTTGACTTGATTCTTAGGTTTGTGCGATCGAACTAAGTAACTTTTATTTCAAACTTATTTCCGCATCTTTAATTATTATGGAAATATCGTAGTATTTAGAAAAACACAATTTTTAGTTTTTTTAGAATAATTTCTAAACTGCTCGGACATTTGAATATTTTTCAACATCATCTGAACCTGCATACAAAACTGCATGACATTGCCCATTTAACCAGATCTCTAGGTTTCAAAATAAAAAAGATACTCATGCAATCCTACTCTATTTAGGACACCCTGTATAACTTATTGGTGTATTTTTTTTTGGCCCCTCAGGTACATTGTTGTTTTTTTGGTGTTATTTTTGTTTCTCTGGTTGATGTGAGTGGTTTATAGTCGCTCGAGAGAGTTTACGCTCTTGAGAAGCGGTTGTCATGACACCATTTGTGCGCGTGGGTGTGAGGTTATCCGTCTTCGGCGTTTATGTTTAATCGCCTGTTTGTCCGACAAGACATTAGCAATGCATTGTTTCGTTTTGCACCATTTTGGTTTTTAAGAATGTTCTAGTACGCGGTTGTTTTACTGTGATATGTGTTCTGATGCAGTAGCCGAAAACTTGCCATTTTACTTAGTTTTCGTGACTCTACCTTGATCATGTAGTAAAACTGACCTCGCACATGCACCCTGACACTGTTCTTGTTGCATGTGGGTTAACTTATATCACACACATTTTTACTAAATTTTCGCCATACGCCGTTTTTATTCTTTGAGGGGGAATGTTCACTTTGTTACCATGTTTTAAGTTTTAATATTGTTATCATCCCACATTCAATTATCCCAACTATGCTACATGTAAATCACGAATTGGTTTTTTATATAACAGTTTTGGTCGATAAGGTGTGCCCTTCCTATGTTTAACTTTTAATAAATTTTTGTTATGGCAACAATCTTGTGAGTGCGACTTAATTGCTTCAGTTGTCCCTATAGTTATTTGTATTTCTATTGTTTTATTGTTATATATATATATATATTTATATATATATATATATATATATATATATATATATATATATATATATATATATATATATATATATATACAGGGTGTCTCAAAATTGACGCCCGTCCTCTTGGGATTTGATCCAGGAGGCTTATAGAAATTGAAAATCAAGAGTGGAAAATTATCCGTTTGGCCTTTGTTAACGAGTTATTGATAAAAACAAAAAAAAAACTTTTCAACCTTAAACTTTATTAAATGCTAATAATATTAAAAAACAAGATATTGTCCACACCTTTTTTTCACAAAATGTGTTCAAATAGGCTGCTTTCTACTTCAAGGCAAACTGTAGCATATTTTCATCTATTAACGTCACAACAGCGTGAAACCGAGCTACCCCATCTTCAGGATTCAGAACAGGTTCGCGGTAAACGTGTTCTTTCAAATAGCTCCAGAAAAAGTAATCCAGCGGATTGAGATTCGGCGATCTAGTAGGCCATGGTATGGGACCACCTCTTCCAATCAACCTCCCAGGGAATTTTATATTCAGATTATTTCTCACTTCTATTCCATAATGTGCCGGTGCACCATCATGTTGGAACCAATCATTTAATCTACCTGCTAATGGAACTTCGTCAAGCAATGGATGTGGTAAATTTTCATTTAAAAATTGTAGATACAATGCTGAATAAAGTCGGTTAGGTAGAATGCATGGACCTATTACATTATTATTTAATAAGCCAGCCCAAATGTTAATTGACCATCGTCTTTGAGAAGATCTTTGGCGTATTAAGTAGGGGTTTTCATCCCTCCATTCATGCAGGTTATGCGTATTTATGATACCTGTCTCGGTAGATCCGGATACATCACTCCACAGAATCTTGTCAATGAAATATGGATTATTGTTTACGCTATGAAGCAATCATCTACAAAAAATGATTCGAAGCTCCCTATCTCCATCATGCAAAACTTGAACTTTTTGGGGCCTAAATGGATGCAAATCATTTCTCTTTAACAATCTGTGAATTGTATCTTTTGGGCAAGAGTTAGGGACGATATAATTCGAAGGCTTGTACTTAGTTCCGCCTCAACAAATTCAAGAATTTGCTGTTCTTGATAGATGCTTAGCTTAGATTGACGTCCTGCCTGATTTTGTCTAGGATTCAAATTAACTGTTTCCAGTAATCTTTGTTCTGCCCGTCTAATAGTTTTTGCATCAGGGTGTCGACGATTTGGAAACTTATCTGCATATGCCCTAGCCGCAGCAGTGGCATTGTCATTGCATGCATCTAACGCTTTCAACATATTGACATAATCTCGATTACTATAGTATCGTTCGATAATACAGAAAATACGAGACACAAAAGCGAAATACTTATCAATTGAACCTAATTGAATTAAGTTACACATCTAATTATCAAATCCGACAGTTATGCCTCTAGATTTGATAAAATTAAACAATCAAAATCATGTTTTGAGTAGTGGCCGTAGAAAAAAGTTATTTTTTACATTTTTATCATTAACTCTATAACAAAGGACAAACGGAAAATTTTCCACTCTTAATTTTCAATTTGTTTTAGCCTACTTGATCAAATTCCAAGAGGACGGGCGTCAATTTTGAGACACCCTGTATATATATACAGGGTATATATATATATATATATATATATATATATATATATAAATATATATATATATATATATATATATATAAATATATATATATATATATATATACATATATACAGGGTGAGTCGAGAGCAACGGACCAAACTCCAGGAGTGTATTGTACACGTGAAAATAATTTAAAAAAAATCATATGTTGTTATCCGATCTTCATTTGTTTTCAAGTTATAGTTTCAAATCTTGAATATGCAAATGTGGTGTTTGTTTACGGTTTTTGTAATGGAGTGCTACAGCTGCGGTTGAAAGATATCGTCAACGATTTCCACATCAGAAAACTCTGGATAAAAATGTATTTATCCCACTTTTCAACAAACTGTTCGAAACTATCACTTGAAAACAAATGAAAATCGGATAACAACATTTGAGTTTTTTTTAAATCATTTTTACGTGTATAATACACTCCTGGAGTTTGGTCCGTTCCTCCCGACTCACCCTGTATATTCCTTAATTCAATTGAATATGTTTTGTTACATGTTTGTGGGTTTTTCCACTATGTTTATCAATATTTCCATTGTTTGTCTTGTACATACGTGTATTATTATTGTATCTTTTTAGCCTGAAAAGGGAAGCCACAATTATGAGTTCGAAAGCTTACTAAATCTGTCCCTGATTAAATACAAGATAATCTATCGAGGAGTTACTTTTTTAGCCCGTTTATATCCTTCACACCCTTTTTACAATTCATTCCCATAAGGACATAAACGAAATATTTCATTAAATTTGAAAACTGCCGAGTCAATTGACTCTTGGAAATGTTAAAACAATTTTACCAACATTTTCAAAACCTGCATCTCAAACTTTATTAACGACTGAATTTTATAAATTTGAGTTTTGCCACCGATTGTAGAAATTAAATCGGGCTACTGAAACTTAAAAAGATATTGAATTTGAAGAATTTTTAAGCAATTGACACCTGAAAATGTGACATATTTACGTCCTCTTACGTTTAACTACTTATTATTTTTTTATAAAGATAAATATAAAACTATTTGTTTCAACTTCTTAATATGTATTTGTTCTACGTCCCTGCACAGATTCTGGGGCAAATGAAACGATATTAATAATGCGTTGGGCGAGAATAGAGCTCACGTATATTGATCAGTCGGAGCTTTAACTGCACCACACGCGCATAAATTATTATTAGCATCGTTCAGTCAATGCAAAATTGTGGCGAATCAGTTTCAAAGTTCAATGTTCCAGTATCCACTATGATCCACTATCTTGTAGCTGTGGATGCAATCTTGAAATTACCACTCTGCATCTTTGACGTTAGATTATCGCCGTGGCTATTTATCTGTCGGAGCCTTAATCTAATTAATACCGTGGGCAATAGAATTAACTACATGGAAAATTATCACTCGGAGTCTTAATACCACCGAAATCGTTTGAGTTATTATGGCATTTTGAGCTGTGAGGAGAGCTAGCTTCAATTATTACTGTGCATCTACAGGAGCCTTAATTTCACCACTAGCACTTGAATTATCTTAGAGTACATTTTATGGCAACCTTGTTTCAAATCGTAAATTTTTATAACCGTATAGCTACGAGCAGTTACTATTCTATATATATACATATATATATATATATATATATATATATATATATATATATATATATATATATATAAGAATAGTAACTAGAAATTGAAACCTGATTTTGAGTAAATAAATGCTGCTTTACGTAGATGTTATTTAAATCATTTTTTTTTTAGAAATTCCACGATTATTATGCTGCATTATGAACACCTTATCTGATACACAAAATTAATGAGATTTTTGGAATCAGGACCTCAAACAGACCCATAAACAGCTGGGATGGAATAGGGACGTGGCGGAACGACGTTCCGGCACTTGTTTTCAGAACCGGAACGCGTTCCGGTACTTTTTTTAGTAGTCATTTTTTAAAATTTCAAATGAAAAATTATATTTTAAATTGGCGAATTTGCAAAAACATTTAAAAAAATATGTTAATTAATAGAGAATGTATCTTGCTTTTTGTGTCTTGTTTCTTTTTCCCCTTTAAATCAAATAAACATCATGTGTTCTGTGTTGGCTATTCTACATACCATACTACTAAACTATAAACTTCAACAATAGTGCGGATGCGCAAGTCTGCGGAAGTTCGAATCCCGTCAATGACTATTTTTTTGTGAATTGTGCCAGTAACCAGTTAGTCTGTGCAGTAGTAGATTGTGTTATTGTGTATAACGCCAACGTTGCTTTGGTAGTTTGTAGTTTCTATTTCCATTGTAAATTATAAGGTAGTTTAATTATTTTTTAATGGATTAAATATAATGCATATTATTTTTTTATATTAAAAATTTTAAATGAGCGAAAAACGTAAACAACCCTCTTTGGACAGTTTCTTTGGAAAAAAACTGAAAACGCAACAAGAAGAAAATGTGCAAGTGCTGGAAACTAAGGAAAAATAAATGGATATTCCATCAACAGAAAATGTTCAAAAAGAAGCAGAATCCCCATTAATATATTGGCCGAGTATTTGGACTTCAAATATGTTGTTCGAAAAGAAAAAAAAATGCTTGTCTAAAATGCGATTCCGGAAAATTAGGATGTCTGAGTTGTTCGGCTATTCAAAATTTAGCACCTTTAAAGACGCAGGAAGTAAGCATCTCAAAAGAATGGAGAGGCACTCAGGTATCAGCTTATGGAAATGATAAAGCCGCACAACTAACTTCTTTGCGAAAAAAAAAATTACAAATATTGCAAACGTTCACATACAATAGCTGAGAGAATCTTAAAAGAAGCAGACAAGCAAAAGCTTGAAATTATTCTAGATAAGTTGAAAGATTCTGAAATGTAGCACCAGTAAGGTTTTTAGAACTGCTAATTATATTGCTAAACATGATCGTCCATATTCTGATCATTTTGATTTATTAAAACTTCAAGAAATGAATGGATCTACTATAGCTCACGGATTACGATCTAGATTCAGTGCTACATAAATAATGGATCATATAGGAATTCAAATGAAATCCAAAATTTGTCAACAAATAGTAAAAGTTCAAGGAAACTTATCTATTGTTATAGATGAATCTACCACTTCAAGTAAAAAGTCTAGTCTTATTATTTATTTAAAATGCGGAACCGATAAAGTGAAAGATCCTCATTTCTTGTTTCTTGATTTAATTGAATTGCAGGATCAAACAGCTAACACCATAACAGAGGTTCTCTTAAAATGCTTGGAAAAAAATGGTTTTGATGATAATTATTTAAAACACCATTTAATTTCATTTACAAGCGATGGGCCCAGTGGAATGTTAGGAAGAAAATCTGGAGTACGAACAAGAGTAACACAGAAATATCCGAATCTAATTACATGGCATTGTCTAAATAAACCATAGGCTCGAATTGTCGGTAAGAGATGCTGGTTCTGAGGTTATACTCCTTATATAGTCAATCTCCGAAAAATCAAAGAGATATTGAAACATGTGCAACTGCTCTCGGTGTAGAAATTAAACGTATTGGACGTATATTTAACATCAGATGGGTGGCCAGCTCCTTTAGTACTGTATCAGCAGTTTGGCAGAATTGGTTATATTTATATCTTCATTTCGAAAATGCGAGTAAAGACAACAACCGCACTAACACGGAACAATCCATGTTCAATGGATTATATAAAAGAATATCATCGAAACAATTTATCAAGATTTGGCCTAAATGTATGATGTTCTATTCGAGCTATCTATTCTATCAGAAGCATTGCAAAAAAGAGAAACTACAATAGTATATGCAGACAAATTGATTCGCCGCACAATCACTTATTTAGAATATTTAAAAGATCCTCAGAAAGGAAATAAGTCGTTGGCAGCAGTTTCTGCTTATGAAATAATGCAATTATCTTCAATTTCGTTGACGGATAATAAAATGGCAAAATTGATTCACAGAAATCAATTCTTAATTAGTATTATTAATAGTATGGGGAATAGGGTAAACACTGCATCTGCAAATTGTTCAGGTTCAGACGGAATTTTGACTTCCGACAGTTCCGACATTGTTAAAGAATTGCGAATTCTTGAACCAACCGAATGGCCATCTGAAATTAATATGGAATTTGGAGAAAAATAAATAGAATCTCTCTGCCAACGCTTTAATTTACCTTTGGGGAAAATTTTAAATGCCTTTTGAGATTAGTTGGCTTGTGGTGGTCGTAACATTACAGATGATTTGGAAACGATAAAAAAATATTCTAAAATTATAGCTTGCAGTTATTCAGAATGCGAGCGTGGTTTCAGCAGCATGAATTTAATTGTAACGGAAAGGAGATCACGCATTTTAATTGATCATGTTGCAAATTTATTGTTAATAAAACTTCATGGACCACCCTTGGAATTTTTTTTTTTCATGGACCACCCGACGTAAAAACCTGGTTGCGTTCTCATCGATCCGCTACTAACCAGCAAACTAAAAGAATAGGGGCAAATGATGAAATTGTGTGTGATCCTATTTGGGAGTTTTACATAAAAATAATAATACCTTAAAGATTATTATTTTTATCTTTTTCGATTTTTTTATACTTGTGTTTGTAAAAAAAATTAAAAACTTACAAGGAAAACAATGGTTTGCCTAAAAATAAGATGATCTCCGAAAAACTTTCAGGAAGCTGCTTGTGGAAAGTCGCGGACTATTTTTTTGCTCTCACCATACGTTCCGTTACTTCTTATTTTACCAATACACCACCGGCTGGTAGTACTCCAAAGTTTCCTATTACAGTTGTCTGCACTGACGTTTTGGCAATTTGACAGTCAATGTGACAGCTTGCAGCGGCACCGGCGTGCCGTTAACATTATTAAAAGCCGTCTTATAGACTATCCCAAAATATTTACACCAGATCAAGATGTGTACATCCTAATGGCACATTTTTAGAGTGCGACTCGAAATCTAAACGGATCATGGAGTTATTCTCTTTAATCCTGCTTTTTACTTAATTCCCAACATTTGTTGGTTGTAATTCGATCCTGTTGAAATTACCTCGTACGCCCCGGAATAATGCCAACTGAAGAAAAATAAAATCCAAGTTACCGAAAATAGGCGTATGGTCTTTTGCAGACACCCGATTTAATCATCTGCCACAAATGTATGCCCAACAAAAAAAAACAGACCCACGCTTCAAGAATATTTATTTTATAAATGCCACTACCAGCCGGAGGAGTACTATACGACCACATAAATCATTATACCGCGCGTTTTCTTAATCTATGAACATAGCCAATGTTCAGTTATATAACGACAGGATCAAATGCATTGCTAAAATGCAACGATTATGCCACCAAAATTATTAGCACGTGCCAATCGATCATTTCAAATAAAACGGTTGACAGAAAATATATTCAACCCAAGAAAGTATTTAAATATTCAAATTCACGTGGTACCGAGCTGGCAATAGTATACGGACTGTGAGAAATTTATTTTGAGTGTATTATCCTGACAGACGAATCTCATCAATAGGAACAATTTCTAATATAATAGCAAAATTTAATGGTAGTCAACAATTTTTACAATTGAAATTATCGAGTTTCAGGCGCTTGTAATTTTGGTGCATAACCATTGAATTTTAGCAAAGCAATTGATACTGTCGTTTTAAAACTGAACATAGCCCATGATCAGAGATTAAAAAAACTTTGTTAATTTCTTAAGGTGCGCAATTCATGTTGCGTTTTAATTTTTTTTTTCTCATTAATACCTAAATTCATGAAACTGTTACTAAATAACAACAGTTTTTTCATAAACACACTTTTTTTTTTAATTGGTTTACTTAATGACGGCCCATTCTGATGCTATGGCGAATTACTGATACCTAGGAGTGATCTACAACTCTGCAAAATAATTAGCTTTGAGTTATGCTATAACGTGCACATGCAATAATTCAACGATAGTTTTGAATTGCAAAACCTGATCGAAAGTAATTTTTATTTTTTGTAAATTATAATAAATAGAAGAATATTTCCACAACTAAAGATTTTGCCGTTCTGCCTGAACAATATTATTAAAAGGATATAAGTTATATTAATTAATATTTGGTGTAAATAACAATAATTGCGCGTGTAATAATAATTAATTATGTGTGTCGATTTAACGATAGATATGCGAGGTCTGTTCATTTAATACGCGAGTTATTAAATATCACGCGGGAGCGGGATCACTTGGCTCCAGGGGGATGCGCTTGGAGTTCATTTGTTTGTACATATCAGCTGAATATAATACCGTTTACCGATTATAGATATTTTCATTTCTTGAATAGCTAGCGGGTTTTTAGTGAAGTGCAATTTTTTCGTTTGGGGGATTTCAGAATGAATGATCTAAACGAGCAATAAGTTCCTGTGAAATTTTGTGTAAAACTTGGAAAATCTGCGACTGAAACGTTTGATATGCTCAACACGGCTTACGGTGATGTTGCTATGAAGCGTCTGGCATGTTTCAAGTGGCATGAACATTTTAAGAACGGTCAACAGTCGATTGAAGATGATACGCGTCCTGGACGTCCTTCCACGTCAACTGACGATCCACACGTCGATAGAATTAAACATCCTGGTACGGGTAAATCGACGTCTGACCATCAGGGAGCTTGCTGAAGAGTGTGGGATATCAGTTGGATTTTGTCATGAGATTTTGACCGAAAAATTGAAGATCAGCGTTGTGGCGAAATGTGTGCCACGCCTGATGACGAACTACCAAAAACCCGCCAAACTATCAAACAAAAACGGTTTGATCGTTCAGAAAAAGATGAAACATTCTTGTCAAAGATAAAAAAATCAAAGATAACTACCAAACAAAAACTGTTTGATCGTTCAGAAAAAGATGAAAAATTCTTGTCAAAGATCATAACAGATGATGAATCATGGGTTTACGATTATGACATTGAAACGAAGGTCCAATCGTCCCAGTGCCAAGTTCGCCAAGTTCGATCTTATGTCAAGGTGATGCTGACAGTTTACCTTGATGCTAAGGGTGTTGTTCGCCACGAGTACCTCCCACATGGCTCCACAGTGAATCAGACTTAATATATTGAACTTTTGAAACGTCTGAGGTACGCCATCCGTCGCAAAAGGCTAGAAATGTGGAGAAGTGGCGACTGGTTTTTGCATCACGAGAACGCTCCAGCCCATTCAGCCCTCATCATTTCCCTTTTGGCCAAACACTCGATCACTGTTCTTCCACACCCCTCCTACTCACCTGAGCTTACTCCTTGCGACTTTTTCTTGTTCCCCAAACTCAAAAGACCCTTGAAAGGAAGAAGAATTGAAACGATTCCCGAGATTAAGGGAAATGCGAGGAAGGAGCTGAAGGATATTACAAAAGAAGCGTACCATGACTGTTTCGACAAGTGGAAACACCGTTGGGATAAGTGTGTGCATCGGGAAGGAGAGTACTTCGAAGGGAACCCAAACTTAACCAGACCCAGACCCAATAACTTCTAAATAAAGTACATTTTGTTTTATGACGTCAGTCCGCGTATTAAATGAACAGACCTCGTATGTTATACAACAATATAATTTATTCTCAATATTTTATAAAATTCCGCATATAAATGAAAATTTCTTCTTCAGTGGAGATTAAATTGAAAGTTTGCACTGCAATTTGCACTTACGAAAATGTATAAATGAGAATGTTAAATTTAAGTGATGAACCATCAACGGCGCCGTTAAAAATACACGAGGAGTCAAGCCATTATTAAAATATTGTGGGTGAAATAACTTCAAAGAACATAAATACATCTATACTGGAGTCATTAAGGTGTTGACATACAGTGAATAGTTCTGGATTTTTAATAGCCAGTACTTAAAATCTATACATTCCATGGGTAATATAATTTATAACATAATAACATAACATCACTTTAATTTAGATGGAAGTCTGCAATAGTTTGCAATTACTGTTATGACATAATTTACAACCAGCAAATGAAAGCAGTATTCAGTTAATTACCAATTATTAGTTTAATGTTGGGCAATATTAACCCCATACAAGTATATTTGAATTGGCGACTGAAAAAAGTATAACATTCCACCTTATTTAGTTGTTGATAAATGTTTTCTGATAAAAAAGCACTAAGTATAATTTGGTTCATTGCCAAATATTTAATTTTTGGGAATATTGATTTTTACAATGAATTTCAAAATATGAGTGTAATGAAGTTTTTTGAAATGTTTCAAAATAAACCACCCAAATCGCCATTTCCATCCATCAGCTGGCAGGTATTTTTCTGTAGAAAAAAGTAAAACACAGAAGTTTGCCAATACGCATTGTTTTAATAATTTCAGAAGTGACCAAATGTCACTTTCAATAAAACAGTTCTGAGGTTATACTCCTTATATAGTCAATCTCCGAAAAATCAAAGAGATATTGAAACATGTGCAACTGCTCTCGGTGTAGAAATTAAACGTATTGGACGTATATTTAACATCAGATGGGTGGCCAGCTCCTTTAGTACTGTATCAGCAGTTTGGCAGAATTGGTTATATTTATATCTTCATTTCGAAAATGCGAGTAAAGACAACAACCGCACTAACACGGAACAATCCATGTTCAATGGATTATATAAAAGAATATCATCGAAACAATTTATCAAGATTTGGCCTAAATGTATGATGTTCTATTCGAGCTATCTATTCTATCAGAAGCATTGCAAAAAAGAGAAACTACAATAGTATATGCAGACAAATTGATTCGCCGCACAATCACTTCTTTAGAATATTTAAAAGATCCTCAGAAAGGAAATAAGTCGTTGGCAGCAGTTTCTGCTTATGAAATAATGCAATTATCTTCAATTTCGTTGACGGATAATAAAATGGCAAAATTGATTCACAGAAATCAATTCTTAATTAGTATTATTAATAGTATGGGGAATAGGGTAAACACTGCATCTGCAAATTGTTCAGGTTCAGACGGAATTTTGACTTCCGACAGTTCCGACATTGTTAAAGAATTGCGAATTCTTGAACCAACCGAATGGCCATCTGAAATTAATATGGAATTTGGAGAAAAATAAATAGAATCTCTCTGCCAACGCTTTAATTTACCTTTGGGGAAAATTTTAAATGCCTTTTGAGATTAGTTGGCTTGTGGTGGTCGTAACATTACAGATGATTTGGAAACGATAAAAAAATATTCTAAAATTATAGCTTGCAGTTATTCAGAATGCGAGCGTGGTTTCAGCAGCATGAATTTAATTGTAACGGAAAGGAGATCACGCATTTTAATTGATCATGTTGCAAATTTATTGTTAATAAAACTTCATGGACCACCCTTGGAATTTTTTTTTTTCATGGACCACCCGACGTAAAAACCTGGTTGCGTTCTCATCGATCCGCTACTAACCAGCAAACTAAAAGAATAGGGGCAAATGATGAAATTGTGTGTGATCCTATTTGGGAGTTTTACATAAAAATAATAATACCTTAAAGATTATTATTTTTATCTTTTTCGATTTTTTTATACTTGTGTTTGTAAAAAAAATAAAAAACTTACAAGGAAAACAATGGTTTGCCTAAAAATAAGATGATCTCCGAAAAACTTTCAGGAAGCTGCTTGTGGAAAGTCGCGGACTATTTTTTTGCTCTCACCATACGTTCCGTTACTTCTTATTTTACCAATACACCACCGGCTGGTAGTACTCCAAAGTTTCCTATTACAGTTGTCTGCACTGACGTTTTGGCAATTTGACAGTCAATGTGACAGCTTGCAGCGGCACCGGCGTGCCGTTAACATTATTAAAAGCCGTCTTATAGACTATCCCAAAATATTTACACCAGATCAAGATGTGTACATCCTAATGGCACATTTTTAGAGTGCGACTCGAAATCTAAACGGATCATGGAGTTATTCTCTTTAATCCTGCTTTTTACTTAATTCCCAACATTTGTTGGTTGTAATTCGATCCTGTTGAAATTACCTCGTACGCCCCGGAATAATGCCAACTGAAGAAAAATAAAATCCAAGTTACCGAAAATAGGCGTATGGTCTTTTGCAGACACCCGATTTAATCATCTGCCACAAATGTATGCCCAACAAAAAAAAACAGACCCACGCTTCAAGAATATTTATTTTATAAATGCCACTACCAGCCGGAGGAGTACTATACGACCACATAAATCATTATACCGCGCGTTTTCTTAATCTATGAACATAGCCAATGTTCAGTTATATAACGACAGGATCAAATGCATTGCTAAAATGCAACGATTATGCCACCAAAATTATTAGCACGTGCCAATCGATCATTTCAAATATCAAAACGGTTGACAGAAAATATATTCAACCCAAGAAAGTATTTAAATATTCAAATTCACGTGGTACCGAGCTGGCAATAGTATACGGACTGTGAGAAATTTATTTTGAGTGTATTATCCTGACAGACGAATCTCATCAATAGGAACAATTTCTAATATAATAGCAAAATTTAATGGTAGTCAACAATTTTTACAATTGAAATTATCGAGTTTCAGGCGCTTGTAATTTTGGTGCATAACCATTGAATTTTAGCAAAGCAATTGATACTGTCGTTTTAAAACTGAACATAGCCCATGATCAGAGATTAAAAAAACTTTGTTAATTTCTTAAGGTGCGCAATTCATGTTGCGTTTTAATTTTTTTTTTCTCATTAATACCTAAATTCATGAAACTGTTACTAAATAACAACAGTTTTTTCATAAACACACTTTTTTTTTTAATTGGTTTACTTAATGACGGCCCATTCTGATGCTATGGCGAATTACTGATACCTAGGAGTGATCTACAACTCTGCAAAATAATTAGCTTTGAGTTATGCTATAACGTGCACATGCAATAATTCAACGATAGTTTTGAATTGCAAAACCTGATCGAAAGTAATTTTTATTTTTTGTAAATTATAATAAATAGAAGAATATTTCCACAACTAAAGATTTTGCCGTTCTGCCTGAACAATATTATTAAAAGGATATAAGTTATATTAATTAATATTTGGTGTAAATAACAATAATTGCGCGTGTAATAATAATTAATTATGTGTGTCGATTTAACGATAGATATGCGAGGTCTGTTCATTTAATACGCGAGTTATTAAATATCACGCGGGAGCGGGATCACTTGGCTCCAGGGGGATGCGCTTGGAGTTCATTTGTTTGTACATATCAGCTGAATATAATACCGTTTACCGATTATAGATATTTTCATTTCTTGAATAGCTAGCGGGTTTTTAGTGAAGTGCAATTTTTTCGTTTGGGGGATTTCAGAATGAATGATCTAAACGAGCAATAAGTTCCTGTGAAATTTTGTGTAAAACTTGGAAAATCTGCGACTGAAACGTTTGATATGCTCAACACGGCTTACGGTGATGTTGCTATGAAGCGTCTGGCATGTTTCAAGTGGCATGAACATTTTAAGAACGGTCAACAGTCGATTGAAGATGATACGCGTCCTGGACGTCCTTCCACGTCAACTGACGATCCACACGTCGATAGAATTAAACATCCTGGTACGGGTAAATCGACGTCTGACCATCAGGGAGCTTGCTGAAGAGTGTGGGATATCAGTTGGATTTTGTCATGAGATTTTGACCGAAAAATTGAAGATCAGCGTTGTGGCGAAATGTGTGCCACGCCTGATGACGAACTACCAAAAACCCGCCAAACTATCAAACAAAAACGGTTTGATCGTTCAGAAAAAGATGAAACATTCTTGTCAAAGATAAAAAAATCAAAGATAACTACCAAACAAAAACTGTTTGATCGTTCAGAAAAAGATGAAAAATTCTTGTCAAAGATCATAACAGATGATGAATCATGGGTTTACGATTATGACATTGAAACGAAGGTCCAATCGTCCCAGTGCCAAGTTCGCCAAGTTCGATCTTATGTCAAGGTGATGCTGACAGTTTACCTTGATGCTAAGGGTGTTGTTCGCCACGAGTACCTCCCACATGGCTCCACAGTGAATCAGACTTAATATATTGAACTTTTGAAACGTCTGAGGTACGCCATCCGTCGCAAAAGGCTAGAAATGTGGAGAAGTGGCGACTGGTTTTTGCATCACGAGAACGCTCCAGCCCATTCAGCCCTCATCATTTCCCTTTTGGCCAAACACTCGATCACTGTTCTTCCACACCCCTCCTACTCACCTGAGCTTACTCCTTGCGACTTTTTCTTGTTCCCCAAACTCAAAAGACCCTTGAAAGGAAGAAGAATTGAAACGATTCCCGAGATTAAGGGAAATGCGAGGAAGGAGCTGAAGGATATTACAAAAGAAGCGTACCATGACTGTTTCGACAAGTGGAAACACCGTTGGGATAAGTGTGTGCATCGGGAAGGAGAGTACTTCGAAGGGAACCCAAACTTAACCAGACCCAGACCCAATAACTTCTAAATAAAGTACATTTTGTTTTATGACGTCAGTCCGCGTATTAAATGAACAGACCTCGTATGTTATACAACAATATAATTTATTCTCAATATTTTATAAAATTCCGCATATAAATGAAAATTTCTTCTTCAGTGGAGATTAAATTGAAAGTTTGCACTGCAATTTGCACTTACGAAAATGTATAAATGAGAATGTTAAATTTAAGTGATGAACCATCAACGGCGCCGTTAAAAATACACGAGGAGTCAAGCCATTATTAAAATATTGTGGGTGAAATAACTTCAAAGAACATAAATACATCTATACTGGAGTCATTAAGGTGTTGACATACAGTGAATAGTTCTGGATTTTTAATAGCCAGTACTTAAAATCTATACATTCCATGGGTAATATAATTTATAACATAATAACATAACATCACTTTAATTTAGATGGAAGTCTGCAATAGTTTGCAATTACTGTTATGACATAATTTACAACCAGCAAATGAAAGCAGTATTCAGTTAATTACCAATTATTAGTTTAATGTTGGGCAATATTAACCCCATACAAGTATATTTGAATTGGCGACTGAAAAAAGTATAACATTCCACCTTATTTAGTTGTTGATAAATGTTTTCTGATAAAAAAGCACTAAGTATAATTTGGTTCATTGCCAAATATTTAATTTTTGGGAATATTGATTTTTACAATGAATTTCAAAATATGAGTGTAATGAAGTTTTTTGAAATGTTTCAAAATAAACCACCCAAATCGCCATTTCCATCCATCAGCTGGCAGGTATTTTTCTGTAGAAAAAAGTAAAACACAGAAGTTTGCCAATACGCATTGTTTTAATAATTTCAGAAGTGACCAAATGTCACTTTCAATAAAACAATTTCATATACAGGGTGATACACCTTTTGAATCACATATGTTTAATATCTGTTGAAATCTGCCAACTGCAAGTGGCAAAATATGTTAAATTTTGAACATTTTGTAAATGGGTAACATTTCCGACCGATGGCCATATTCACCAACGTCCGATAAAGCAATATACAGGGTCCTGCAACAGTGCATCGGGCTTTCCTAGCGCGTTTCTCGTGCAAGATAGAAAAAAATGTTTCGTACAAAAAGTTAGTGGTTTTAGTGGTAGTAGTTTTGGACTATGTTACAGTGTTGCCAATTTACAATTTTTTTCTCCTAATATCATGGCATTTTTTTCTGGACACCCTGTATAACTAAATTCAAATTTCTCTGTACAAAAAGGTTGCCTATTAACCACACTGCGATTGTTGCTAAAACTTATTCTTACCCTCAAAAAATTAGGTTGTTACGACTTTTTAAAGTTGAGCTTGCTTATGCATGATATTTTGAAAAAAAAAATCG
Source organism: Othius punctulatus (assembly GCA_951805005.1). Lineage (NCBI taxonomy): Eukaryota > Metazoa > Arthropoda > Insecta > Coleoptera > Staphylinidae > Othius > Othius punctulatus. The sequence goes on from OX638138.1 coordinate 72,299,341, forward strand.
TAACTTGGTAACACTGTAACATAATCCAAAACTAAATAGACAACAATGTAGAGGTTGAAAAATGTCATCAGAAAACTTTAATAAATACAGGGTGTTCCATTTAAAAAAAATGTTTTTGTTATTCCGCAAAATTGGGACACCCTGCATCTTTGAAAATAATTTTTCGGCATAAAGATTTTTAGACCACTAACATTTTGTACGAAACATTTTTTTCTATCTCTCACGAGAAAGGCGCTAGCAAAGCCCGTCGCACTGTTGCAGGACCCTGTATAACTATTGGACCAATAACATTTTATATAGTATTTTTAATACCCCAGCGGAATAGTGTCATCTCTGTGTATAACCGGCAGTATGAATGAAACTAAAAATAAGGTTAAGTCGAATATTATTGCAGTATTTCAATTTACCTTACATATAACGGTTATTGGTCCAATTAGTAAATTGGATAGGCATTCGATATAAATGGTATCGGTAAATGTCACTCTAACCACCCTGTACACTTACCTGGTAAGGTAACCATTACATTCATCAAGCATGTAAAAGTGACACGAGCCAGTTTATAGTTATTTACAAACCAAGTGCGGGAACACAATTTTCCCGCATGAACGCAATTTTGAAGCATGAGCGACCGAAGGGAGCGAATGCTTCATCTGCGTGAATGCGGGAAAATGATTCCCGCAAGTGGTTTGTACATTTTTTTTTTAAACGAACAGAACGATCAGCATAAACTCAAATAATTTTCATTCCGTTTCAAAATATGAAATAAAGCAAGCCATGGCTGTATAGCAAAACAATGATTGTTACTTTGACAGTTGATTTTTTAAAGCCTGTCGTTTAAAGTCTCAGTTTCTAATAAAATGTCTTCCGATTCGGATATAAGTAGTTGTACACCTCCGGAAATCCGCAATGCCGCTAATACGGCAATTAAAAATTTATTGCCGGATAAATCCAAACGAAGGTACGAGTTGGTATACTCGAAATTTATGGATTGGTGCAGGTTAAACAAAATACGGACTTATTCAGAAAATTGTTTGCTGGCATATTTTCAAACCTTTTCAAGCAAAAAGTCGCTATGGTCCACTTACTCTATGCTAAAGTCCTGTCTACTAATACACAATAACGTAGATATTTCCAAATTTACGAAATTTTACGCATTTCTCAAAAAAGAAACGTATAACCTGAAACCGAAAAAATCCAAGGTATTAGAAAGTCATGAAATTGACAAATTTATTCATGAAGCCCCTGATAACTCATTTCTGTTAATGAAGGTACGTACACAATATGTTTCATTAATCGATATTATTCTATTATTCTATAATATGTTTTACAGGCAGTAGTAATATTGGGCATTTCTGGCGCTTGTCGCCGCGATGAATTATGTAAAATGTTAATTGATCATATCGAGTTTAAACATGAAATGGTACTTGTTAATGTACCAGAGACCAAAACTAATATTTCTCGACGTTTTGTGGTGATCAATCCAGAATGGATAAATTTATTGTTAAAATACAAAAATTTAAGAGTAGGGACAAATAAACGTTTCTTTTGGACCTACAGAAATGGGAAATGTATTAATTCACCTATTGGTCTTAATACAATTGGCAAAATACCTTGCTCTGTGGCACAGTACCTTCAGCTAGAGGCTCCACAGGCCTACACTGGTCATTGCTTTCGAAGAAGTTCAGCTACTTTACTTGCAAACAACGGTGGCGATTTACTGACTCTTAAAAAATTTGGCGGTTGGAGATCTTCAAGCGTGGCCGAAGGTTACGTCGATGACTGTGCAGAGTAAAATTAACGTAGCTGAAAGATTGATGCAACCAGCTCCGGGACCTTCATCTCAAGTTGAAAACTATACAATCTCTGAAACTCTTAATGTGTCGCACACTATATCTAAACCCGATGCGGTGGAAAGTTCGGGAATTTGCATTTCAAATTGTACTATGTACGATAAATGTGTACAATAATAACCCTGCTTAAGTCGATGTAGATCGTTCACAATAAATAATTATGTATTGATTTATTTATGACAGTGTTTTTTTGCCGTTTTCCCGGTCTACTAGACCGGGAAATACGGATTTCCGGTTGTCAATAGAGTGCGTCAAATGTCACTTTCGAGGCGGTGAGTTCAAAAAATATTTTACCTGGCTCGTGTTAAATTTACACTCTCCCTTGTCATTTTTATATTATTTTAAATCACTAAATTATCAAGTATTATCATTTGGTTTGTTTGTTTCAACTTTGCCGTCGTTTTATTTAAATATAAAAATGCAATTATGATTGAAATTATGAAACTGTGTTTATAAACATTTTGACACCGACGGATGATATATTTTATACTGTCATGCTATTATGTTAATATAACGGTTTACGCGTATTAAACAAGTAAAAAATTGTACATTATACGTCGGGTAATGGTTTATACTGGCTATGCAATGTGACAGACTTACCAGCGGCCCCTTGTATCGCCAGGAAAAATCAGACATTGAAAATCTATAAAATTCTAAGCTTCAGCTGTGAAAATCTGCCAATTTTTCAATAGATATTGTCCGAATCTGTTAGATTTTGTCAATATTTTATATCCCAGTGTTAAAATGTAATCATGTATCACATTTTTAAATGCAACAGTCCATATACGTAAAATATTTAATTAAAACCGTCAAAATCTGTCAAATTTTCAATTACAACTGTAAAAATTTGTCTGTGAATACCTGCTAATTTTTTAATAGATACTGCCAAAATATGTCTATTTTTGATGTGCAAAAATTTAAATATCTATCAGATCGCCCGATGAAAACAGAAGTGACACTATACAATATTTTATATTTTACAATTGCATTTTTCAGTTTTATTGATTATATTTTTATCTAACAAAATACCATTAACACAGGGTGGGCCACGAATAACGGCCATTAAAAGTTTACGGGGTTCCTGATAGGAGGAAAAATTTGAAATAATCAGCATTGCCTGGTTGAATACGATCTCCTTAAGGAAAATATTTTCGAATTTCTATCACTTCCGGTTCTACCGGAAATGGCTACCAACTTTGTTATTTTAAATGGAACACCCTGTACATTATTACATTTTTCGATTCCCTGTTCAATTGCCTGCATCCCCATATGAACTTATGTCCACTTAACTTGATAGTTTTTGAGTTAAAAATTTATTTATCAAATTTTGACCTCAAAAGGACGTTTTGAAAAATGCGTATAACATCTAGTAGTAACAAGATAGAAACACGAGCTGCATCTTGTATTGTAACTAATAGATCTCTCTACAACTAAAAAAATTACATTGTCAGTTTTGACAACAGGTATTTAAAAAATGTCAATATTTCAGTGCCCACTTAGAAACATCACATTTTAATTTGTTCAAATGGAACGACCAATATTTTACATCATAGGGCGATTGGCACGACAATTTGCTACAAAAAAAGTATTATGCAATCATATACATAGAGCAAATGGTTTTTGAGTACTATTCACACGTGCACCATGGTAGGCTAGTGTCAATATTCATTGTTTTAAATTTGGCAAAATTAATTTCCAACGTGTCAATATGTTAGAACGCGAAAGAATCGAGATTAACATGAATAAGTATACAAATCAAGAAATTATGAATTTATTCGTCGATATGGTCATCATTTCGAACAATTATAATTTTTTGTCCTTCATTTTTTTCAGTTCTTGCGTTAAATTATTCATTTGAAAATTATTTTGTCACTTTTTTTTATTTTGTTTTGTTTGTAAGTCGTAAGTATGGATAAGTTTCGTTGAAAGTTCTGCAAGTCATATCATCAATTCTATTGCACTGGCCATGTATGACGAATAAATTTATAATTTCTTGATTTGTATACGTATTCATTTTAATCTCGATTCTTTTGCGTTCAAAAATATTGACACATTGGAAATTAATTTTGCCAGATTTGAAAGAATGAATATTGATACTAGCCAACTATGGTGTACGTGTGAATAGTACATGAGGTATTCTATTGTGCGGGAATTCTGGGAGGAAACAAATTTCGAAGTAACACAAAAACCATTTTCTCTAGGTTAGGGTTGCATAACAATTTTTTGTAGCATATTGTCTTGCCAATCGCCCTATGATATAAAATATTGGTCGTTCCATTTGAAAAATATAAATATGATGTTTCTAAGTGGGCACTGAAAAATTAACATTTTTTAAATACCTACCTATTGTCAAAATTGACAGATGTCATTTTTTCATTATAGAGGGATCTATTAGTTTCAATTCAAGATGCAGCTCGTGTTTCTATCTTGTTCCTACTAGATTTTATACGGATTTTTCAAAACGTCTTTTTAAGGTCAAAATTATATATATATATATATATATATATATATGGGGATGTAGGCAATTGAACAGGGAATCTAAAAATGTAATAATATACAGGGTGTTCTATTTAAAATAACAAAGTTGGTAGCAATTTCCGGTAGAACCGGAAGTGATAGAAAGTCCAAAATATTTTCGCTGAGGAGATCGTATTTGAACGTGCAATGGTGATTTTTTTCAAATTTTTCTCCAATCAGGAACCCCGTAAACTTTTAATGGCCGTTATTCGTGACCCATCCTGTATACTGCTTATTCATTTTTATGATAAATTTAATTTATTTGTTAAAAAGAACGTTAAAAATAAAATTATATAAAAAAAAAACGCTCTATTAACAATTATTTTTGTATAGTGTCACTTATGTTTTAAACGAGCGATATGTTCAAGTGCAACTATCCATATACAGGGTGATAAGTATGGTCCAAACGTTAAGGTGTAATTGGTGATAGGTAGAAAAATGCAAATAAACTCACGTCCAACTCATAATGGATTTCGTGCTAGAATAACCATATACAAAATGCATTTCTGCATATTCACATATAGAAACAGTTCCATCATTACCACACTTAGAAAACAATAATAATTTAAGCCATAACAAATTCCATAACATTGCCATAACAAATTACCATTTGTCTTACTAATTTTCTATTTTAACACCATTTAACGGAACAATGATGTAAACAGATGTATCTTATGTAACTTGATAACGTTTGGAAATAAGACATAAGTTGAGTAACATGTTTTGCTACGTATAGCATCCCACATCATACCCTTAAGTTTGAACCATACTTTCTTAATCACCCTGTATCTAATAAATATGCCTAGAATTTACAAAAACGAGTTTCAATTATGAAATGGTTGTATCAACTCCAAGCAGGACATTATTTTTATTTTACCTCGCACAATGCAAGAAAATTCATAATGATTGTCGTTATCTTGTTCTTGCAAGGTTTCAACACCTCGCACCTCTGCAAGGCTAATCATAATTTTTGAAAATCGCTGCCCTAAAAAATGTTTAAGACTAGTTAGGCGAAAAAATGATGAATATTTGACTTACTAAAATGTTACTAGTTTCTGTTGTTTTTTTCTTCATTCTTTGTTTAAAAAAAATCTACTAGTTATGTTTGCACCACGGGAGTGAAGTAAGGGAACAATTACTTCGCAAGCTCGGGCAACAATTTGCGCTTCAGGCTTAAACTGCACTTCACGCCAATGTACATACATACATAAAGTTTTTGTACGATCATTATTTCTGTTAATGTACAGTTGACTCTTAGACCGATTTTTTACCAAAATCTAGTGGTGAAAATCCCAATTATGTAACTATCAGAATCAAATTTCTAAACATATGACAAAATGCCACAACTAAACCATATTACAAAAGCTTAACCCAAACCTATAACATTAGTGTCAACTGTACCTACAGCTGAATTATCAAAAATGTCAAAAACAATGACACGCTTATTTTTTTCACTTTCGTCATAGTTTAAAACTGTTGTTTTAGAAATAGGTTATAATTATTTGACCTTATGTCACTATATAATTGCATAATTGTACCGCTACAATCATATTTGTCCTACCATTTTCTAAGTCTATTCTACCTTTATCTGTTTCGATTAAATGAAGCATTGTAAAAGTTGGTGTAAATTGGCAATGCAGTAAAAAATCACATCTTTTGATAGGCACTGTTAAATAGACAGTTAAATGACAAACACTTAAAACTTAAATTCAGCTGTACACACAGAAGGAAAATTAAATGAAAATTGTAGTGGTTGCAATTGTGCAATGTCGTGCAAATTGCCATATAACCTAAAGTGAATGTCAAAATCTAATCGTCAATATAATAGTCAATGCGGCCTTCGGACGGTTACTTCACGCCCGGTTTTGAGACCGTGAAACTTCGTATTTAATCGTGATCGTATCAAAAATCGTAACAAAAATCGTTTATCGAAATATTTTTTCTTGAATCTACATACTAGGAAGTTGCAGTTTGTATTAATTAAAATATTGTACAGTTGGTATTTATATGCTTCCCTGTTACTTTGGTATTTTGGGTTGTAACAGATTTGCAACTTAGGTGCGCTATAATGCTTTACAGGGACGATTCCTGTTTAAAGCTATTATTTTATGTACCGTTGGTTTGCTTATATCGAAATTGGTTGCATATTTTCTTACCGATAATTAAGGATTTTGGACCACACTCAGTAAAACGTTGAAGACATTCTCAAATAACTTACTGGTTCTTCTTGTGTTCTTGCTTAAACTTTGGTATACAGTTGAGTAATGGACGCACATAAATACTTATTATTATTAAAAATAATTATTCTCCTCCATTAATAGAAAGTACACACTTTCTTTCCTCATATGAGGGAGTAAAGTCTTACTTATCCTCCCTAACTATGATATGAAATAGTACTAGAATAATTACATTAATTTAAAATGAAATAGTAAAATACAACAAACATCTGTCGTCACATCAATAAAAATTTGATATTGACGTTTTCAACAAATATAGTGGAAATGAGTGCTAAACAAGAAATGAGCGGTATACACCTGATATGCGAGAGATATCATAAAAGATATCTGACATCGTTTGTTCGCGCCGCAGCTTAATTCCTGGCCGTTCCTGTTTTCCCTGTGACCATCGGCATCTGAAGTGAAGCGCCGCCTAAGACAGCGTGTACCGGCTAAGTGTACCTGTATCACCCGAGAACTGTAAAAAGACTCCTCGAAAGACGAGAACTTGACCAGCTACACATGCGGCTACAACGTCTGTATTCGCATTTATTTTAATCAGTTTAAAACGTCTAACATAAGATCATATGAACCACGCACTCGGTTTAATAACGTATTCAATCCATTGTGTATTTTATTCACCCGTTCACAATCGTAGCCGTAATCCGTTCAATGTGTGACAAAAAACTTCCATTATTTTTATTTATAAAAATTCGTACGTTACTTGTATTCATTGATTTTTAACAATATTTACATATGAGGCGTTTATTTAAAAAAGTGCACATCCAAAAATCAGTTTTATGGGAAATTTAAAAAAAGTTACAGTGGAAGTTTTACTCAAAGTACTGGGAAAATAAATCAGGCTATTCTGTTGTATTTATTTCAACTTATTTAAAAATAAAAATGATTTTAACTAAGAACTGTGAAACAAGAGAAAAAACGCGCGAAAAAGTTGAAAAATAATGTAACAGGCGTGTAATAGGCAAATGAAAAATAAAATCATTTGCTTGTTACACGCGACTTGTATTGTTTTTCGACAGAACGGGTTTGTTAGTGAATAGACATTAATCTTGAGAGCCGTTTACTGTTAATAACTCGATTTGTGCATTTTTGGACTTGTGTTTTTAAAATAAACGATTCATATTCTAAATATTATTTTTTGACATTTCGCTTCTTGATTGTCATGCACAAGAAAATATAATATTTATGCAAAATACTGTGAGAGGTAGTAGATAAAATCATATGTATTACTCAAGAGCAAAGTGCCATTTCCTCCCTTAGATTTTGGTGTCCTGCTTTACGGGCATCAAACTATCCGCGGGAGGAAATTATACGCGTTTCTCTCTTGTAGTACAAATAGCTATTTGGACCAAATTTACACGAAATTATCAGATAACTTACTGGTTTCGCATGTTTTCGGTTTAAAACAATTTCCACTGTACTTGTGATTGTAGATTGTTGAAATTCGGGATACAGTTGACTAAGAGATGACAATAATTTAAAAAAATCTGCTGATACATCACTATTACATGATCAATTACAAAATTGATTATTCTCCCATACTTATGTGAAATTTATATTTATAAACTTGACAATAATGAAAACTTCAAAGCTATGTATCAATTTCAGGTCATCGAGGATTTCAGGAAAACTTAAACAATAAAATTGCATGGATTGCAACGTTAACCCCATACTTTATTTAAATTTATAAAATTTATAAGTTTAAGTTGGAAACTTGAATTCTAGAAAATAAATCATAGAATCGCTTTAATTGTATACTTAATTTATGTGGGAAATTTATATATTTAAAACGGTTGAAAACTTCAATGCCAGAAAACAAAGTCATGAACACCTTGTAAAAGTTACTAAAGAATAAAATAAATACGTGTATCTTTGTAATTTAAAGTAGCATGTCATTTGTTTTAAAAGGACGAGCTCTAATTTTCATCTCTTAATTTTATTTTATTATATAATTTCTTAGGATTATTTCTTACCAAATATTCAGTAGTGAACGTATTTGTTATGGATTTTATCCTTAACTGGATATCGACCAACGGGTCCTTCTGCCTTTCAATTTTTTGAGAACATTTTTATTGATAATTTTGTAATTTGAACTTTCAGTTGAACACTAATTTCAAATATTTCTTAATATCTAGATATCTAAGACTACAGATTTTGTTTTTGAGAATATTGATTTTTACAGTTTATTTTGAAATTAGAACTTTTAGGTGAAAGTCCAAAATATCTTGCCAAATATTTAGTGTTTGAAGATATCGATTTTATAGTCTATTCCGAAATTTGAGTTTACAACGACAGTTTTATGTGCAAATATCATCACTTTTCAATTAAATATTGTTTGATTTTGATTTACCTCCTAAAACGTAAAATTAAAAAAAAATCTTACAGATAATTTAAGATTTTTGATAACCCCTTGCAAAATGCTCAAGAAATTTTCAAATAACTTAATGGTTTCTCTTGGCTCGTTGAAAAAAAAATCCACTGTTGAAAACTTTGACCCGAGGAAAACATCATAACATCGTTTTAAAACTAAAATAATAAAAATTAAATATTTGTATCTTTGTAATCTCCCATCCCGCGTACGGTTCACGTTGTTTCAATATGTCTAGAATTTTTCAAATTTGACAAGTTTGGTAGAAATAAGGATTTTTATGTACTTTTCGTTAAAATTTGAAAATAATTTTTATAACTTTGACATTTTTGGGGGCTACTTGGGACAACTTTGAATGATCTGTGCACGATGTGTTGCCGATATGAGCGAACGATATTTGTACAATGGGTTGCCTATAAGTCAAGTGTACATTGGGTTGCCCAAATACAGGCTGTTTAAAAATAGATCTCTTTTTAAACAGCCTGTTTTCTATCAGATCTCTTTTTAAACAGGCTAACTTAAACAGATAAGGCCCCGCCCTGGAGGAGGATATAAGAGACTGATATAAACAGAATCCGTGTAAAAAGAGGCTGATAGGAAAACAGGCTGTTTAAAAAGAGATCTCTTTTTAAACAGCCCGTCCATATTCAACCCAATATACACTTGACCCATAGGCAACCCGTTGTACCAATATCGGCCGCTCATATCGGCAACACATCATGCACAGATCCAAAATTTTGTTGTTGACCCTTTGTTATCTAAAGGGTCAACTTTGTAAGTATTGGTTTTAGAGAAAAACGTTATTAGGCAAAAAAGTCCTCCATTATATCAAATTAATGATATAAGGTAAATATTGCTATTACCTTCTACAGGGTGTTCAGAAAATAGATGTATCTTTCCTTTGTGTGACCTGCGATTCACACTTCTAATAAAATTTATAAATACCATTATCTCTTTAGTCAGTTTAATGTTTGTTTTGTACTGCATTATTTTTTGTGTTTTAAAAAAAAAAATGACAAGCATTGTTTAAACTTACTTAGTACTTGCGCAACAGCTTTGTGACTGATGGTGTTGTCAGAATGATTTACATTAAATTAAATTGCTGCTATTCTGCATGTTCCATAATTATTCCCCACAATAAGAACAATTTCAACCATGGTTATAACCAAACAGCAAGCTTGGCTGAAATGTAAAAAAATCAAATACGAGCCAAATTTCCCGTGAAACAGCGTTTAAACGCACTGGAGAGACTGGCATCTCCTATAGTAATTTATTTTTCGAACGAGAAATGGCACTCACATCACATATCACTATCATACATCACTATCACAATTTCACTATATGAATACTACTAATGTGCATTTGGGAAATTATAAATCAAAGTCACTGAACTGATGAGACAAGAACCTGTCGAAACAGGTCACCAGTTGTCCGCAGAAATACTTCCCAAATCCACTTTCAAATTTACTATTTAATAGTTCGTGTACCTATGTGAAACTTATCTGTACAAATGCTAAGCCTAAATCAATACACGAAAAAATGAAACTGGCAAAACAGATAACGTTATTTATACATTAGATTAGAAGTATGAATCGCAGGTCTCACAAAGGAAAGATAAATCTATTTTCTGAACACCCCGTAGAAGGTAATTACAAAATGTACCATATATCTTTAATTTAAGATAATGCAGGACTTTCTTGTATAATAACACTTTCCTATAAAATGCATACTAAAAAAGTGTCCCATTTGTTACCCATTATTCTGATTGCGCTGTAGAATATATTCTGTGTTCTGTGTTTTTCATTGGTTTCAGAATCACATTGTTTTTTACAAAGAATAAAATCAGAAATCAGAAATTCTGAATCAATTCTTGATTGGTTGAAATCGATACGTTTCGATTAAAAATAGCCAGGTACTTTTTGGTGGCACAACTACAGTCATTGGCTTATCTGAGTTCGAATTTAAAAAGAGTCTTTTTTTTGTTAAAAATCAATTCTATAAAAGTTTAAAATTTTATGTTACGTAATTATTGTTGCAGTAAAAAAGGAAAGATAAATCTATTTTCTGAACATCCCGTAGAAGGTAATAACAAAATGTACCATATATCTTTAATTTAAGATAATGGACTTTCTTGTATCATAACTTTTTCCTTTAAAATGCATACTAAGTTTCCCCTTTGTTACCTATTATTCTGATTGCGCTGTAGAATATATTTAATATATATTTCGCAAAGAGGCGCATGCCATTTGTTCTGTGTTTTTGATTGGTTTCAGAATCACATTGTTTTTTACAAAGAATAAAATCTGAAATCAGAAATTCTGAATCAATTCTTGATTGGTTGAAATCGATACGTTTCGATTAAAAATAGCCAGGTACTTTTTGGTGGCTAGACTAGCAGTTATTGGCTTATCTCAGTTCGAATTTAAAAAGAGTATTTTTTTTTGTTAAAAATCAATTGTATAAAAGTTTAAAATTTGATGTTACGTAATTATTGTTGCAGCAAAAAATATATTAGGTATATATATGTACATATATATATATATATATATATATATATATATATATATATATATATATATATATATATATATATATATATACCTATACTTTTAAGAGCATGAATGCAAGTTTAAATGTATTATCTACCATCCTCGTGGTATGTGGCCTACCATAGTTCGAAAATCACTCCTTTAGTAGATCTATTCAAGCACATTTCGTCTATTGTGATTTTAGTTCTCACTCGACGGGCAGAGGAGTTTGTATGGGCATATACTGGTGCGTGCCCATTGATTATAGTTGCGACTGAAACATCTTCAACTGGGTGCTATTGAAGATAAACAGGCATTGAGAAAAATCAATGAAACTACGGTGCTCAGGTGCGAGTGTGCGAATATATTTATTGCTGCATAGGAACAATCGGGACTTCCTGGGGGCGACAGTCGAAAGTTGCGTTTATTGAAACAAAACAAAACAAATAAAAACGACGTACAGTGGTGCATGCGGTTGCGTTCATTCATACATATCGGTGCATAAACTGGAGGGATTGTGAAGATTTCGGCCGGCTCTCGCAAAATTGATAGGTTATATAACATGGGAGAGTCCATTGGAAGGTCCGTTTAAGGTATAGGTGTCCAATAGAATTGCCAACATTGGGGGGTGGTTGATTGTGCGGTTTTCTCCTGGGGTAGCGGCAAACTACGGGGCCCACGGTACGTGCATGTGTGTGTGTGTTTTTTTTGTTTTGGTTGCCATGCAGATAGTAAAGAGTTTTGTTGCAGTTGCTGTGTGTGTAATATTTAATTAGTACGGAGTGTGTACACGGAGATTCGGAGGTGTTCAGGTGAGTTTTCGAGTTATGTAATGGTTATGGGGGTGGCGGTGGTGATGGCGATGGGTGTTATTGTTGATTAGAGTGGTTCATTGATCTGATAAGGCGAGATACTGGGATACTGGTGTGGGTGGGGGTGGCTCGGGGCCCGGGACCGGTTTCGCGTGGGGCTCCCGCAGTGGGGGGCGGCGGTGGCGAGGGGGTGTGCAGATTGTTGTGCCGCGTATTGATGGATGAGGATAAGGGTGAGTGTCTCGCGTGCGGGGGCGTCGGGGGGTATCGTTGGTGGTCGTGTTGGGGGTGGGGGGGAGTGTCGGTGCTAGTGAGATGCAGCATCCGCGAGGGGCGGGAGTGGTCGTACCTGGCGCCTTCAGGGGGCCGTGGGTCCTGCCTCGGCTTGAGGACAGGGGTCAGCCCCCATTTCTCCACTAACTCGAAGCGGGAAATGTTGGCAGATCACGAGAGGGGAGCCGCACCTCCCCCCTCGGGCCCCATGCTGGACAACAGGGGCTACACACTCACACGACCGCGGTCACACACAGACTGCGCCCGGCAATCTCGGGCTCGTACGCCGTCGCCGTAGGTCGGCGGGAGTCGCCCGGCACACGGCCTGCCAACACACACGGGCGATCCTGCAGCCTCCCGTTAGAAGCAATCCTGCAACCGCCCGCAGGGACACCCGGATATTCGTAAAGTCCCGCTTATTGTGCGACCGCTACACCTCGCAGCTACATGGCGACTGGTGGATCTGCACCCCGGCAGGGAGACGGCGCGCGGGGAGCGAAGCGTAGGCGGCCATGGACGGGTCGCGTGTGACCCCAGCAGGAGGCGCGCTACGCAGCATCCCTGCCGCCCGCTGGCACATGGCCCACACCGGTCATGTGCTGCGCGCTTTTCGGACGCCTCCGGTTGGCAACCCTCCTGCAGTGGCGGCGGGAACGGGCGGTGGTTGGGGCGCGGGCTGCGGGGGGCGGCAGAGAAGCGCGAGATCATTGATCAGGAGAGGAGAGTCGCTGCAGGAGCGATCAATAGTGAACCCCCGCACTGCTACAGCTGATCGCAGGCTGACAACCGCAGCGGCAACCTCCGACATACTACGCGAATGCCGGCGCAGGACGGGGGCGGGGGCGTCGTCGGGGGTGTAGCACACCGCGAACACGCGCCGATAAAGCGAGAGAAAGAGATGATTTGCGATATTGCCGTAACACGGGAGTCGGATGGATGCCAGGCAGCGCGGTGTATCGCGTCCTCCATGGCGGGAAAACGCGGAAATTGCCTAACGATTTTCACGTGCTCCCGCTCCGCATCCGGAAAACTTTAAACCCTCTCCCCCGCCCGTTTCTGCGCGCCGCCCCTCCCCACCGTCGATAATTTCCACGGCGGCGTCCGCAATTAAGTCGCGGAAGGAGGACGCCAGAAGGGGCCTAATTAAATTTGTCCCCATCTGAAATTATGTACTCCCGCCACCGCCGCCGCCGTGATTTTCATTTTTCCTCCACCGTTATTTTCCCCCCTCACGTTGGCAACTCAAATTATCGGATTTCCCGCGGAGTTCATCTCGGGCCACCGGCAAATTTCGAATCGATACTAACAAAACTACGAGATTTAATGCGTACACTCACGCCGACCGCTTACGTTGCTCTACATCATTACTCCAATTACACATACAAACACGCTATATCAACAATAAAAATCACACTTAACCACCGGCGTATACATGTAATGCAGTATATTTTTATAAAATTAAAAGTTACTCGTGGCCCTATCAAATTAATACAGCCGACGGTATCGTACCTACAATGTTATCAGGTAACAAATAATTAAATATTTCAAATGACTACACCAAAAATCTGTTTGCTTTTGTTGCAAACATACGCCGCGCCGCCTAAAGTCACAGAAGTACAAACATTTCATTTTCCACTTCTGCATATTTTAGAGTCGAAATGATAAATATACCACACTAACCAGTATACTCTGATTTAGCTGTAAAATTTTACAACCTGCCAGTATCGATTTTTTTGGTGATTTTATGATAAAATGTGTTTTTTTTAATATCCAACTTCTGAAATTATAATTTGGCACCACAAATTCGGTTAAAATCATATGACAAACATCATTGCTTAATTTTGGCCAGAGTCTCGTTTTTCACTCCAACTATACAGGATGAGTTTTTAGCTCACCAATAAACTTTGAGAGATGAAAACTCATGTAATTATAAGAAAAAATAGTATATTAAAGTATAAGTGGATATCAAGGCCTTTCAAGCACGAACGTTTTTCAAAAAACCGACCCGTCGCTCCCCGCTGCGCGGGGAGGCGGGGAGGTTTTTTGAATAGAGTGAGTGCTTGAAAGGCCAGATATCCACGCATACTTTACGCTATTTTTTATCATTGATGCCGTAAATTGGCCTAAACATTTGTAATTATAATTTCTATCTGATGTGCCGTCGATTTTGCCGTACAGTTTTAGTATCGTTGCTAAGATACTGAATAAATAACTAGCTAACATGGCGGCTGATACTATGCAATCGTTCTAGCCTTGGTTGTCAAAGTGTTGAATATCGTATGTAACAATCTTTCAATTTGGCGTCAGTTTTGATTTTGGTTGAAAATGCAACGAAACATTGATCAATTAAGCTCCGAAGCAGAGAGGCGTTTAATTCCCCAAAAATCGGAATTGGCATATAAGAAGGAATACGATAAATTGGTAAAATGGATGGACGAACAGGAGGTGAAAACTGTAGATGAAAGAATGATTCTTGCTTACATGCAGAAAATGTCTACATGCTATAAGGCGTCAACAATGTGGGCAATACATTCCATTTGTATCCATGGAAACCTTTACAGGAAACGCGCGTTTTTGAAAGCCTGTTTTATGCACGCTACACGATGTTTTAAACAAGCAATATGATGCATCAATGATAAAAAAGTTTATATAGGCATACGTTCTGTATTAATTAGTTTCTGAATTAGAAGACTTCAAAGTTTTTCATTCTGTCAATGGTTACTTAAGCAACATCAACAAGATAACGACTTTATTTTTAAAATTCTATGTCGGATGAATCGTGTTTGTCTGACAGTGTAATTAATTTTCACAATGCATATACAGGGTGTCCTAAATAGAGTAGGATTGCATGAGTATATATCTTATTCTTAAACCTAGAGATCTGGTTAAATGAACAAATTGTGCAGTTTTATATGCTGATTCAGACAATGTTTGATGAATGAATTATTTCAAAAGTATGAGCCGTTTAGAAGTTATTTAAAAAAAACTAAAAATAACGATTTAAATGAGTTATTAAAGAGATATACAGGGTGGGGCATTCAACCGGCACTTTTCTTTTAACCTTATATGGCGAGGGCGTATGTGGTGAGGGAAGTAGATAGTGAGTGACCTTCACGTTCTTTATACTTTGAAGTTTTGTAACCATGTAGCACTAGACCGGTGAACAGCGAAGTTTGGACCTCAGTAGACACCTTAAATAAATACAATTTTCGCTTTTGGGTCGCTGCCAACCCTCAACAACGTTAATAACGCCCTCTTAATTCGGATAAGCTACAGTCTTATTACAGAGAATAATATGTTCGTATTTTTGTCGAGGATAATGATGGCGATGTGGTTACAAGAACATCAACGTGCTATGTTCAAATGCTGGAATATACCTTCATTCTAGAACTACAACGATTTAGTGTGAATGAGAATACTTATTTCCAACCAGAGCCACTAGTCATACAGCTATGATGACAATAAAGCATGAACCATGTATGAACCAATATTTAGTAGCACCCATGATCGTCAGACCATCAAATCGAAGGTTTGTGAGACTCACCCAGCAACAATAATGGACTTAAAATTAAGGATTGATGAAGAAGTTCGTGGCAGTTTCACTGGCGAGACTAGGATGCCTCAGTCAGAATTTCCTTGTAACACTCAGAAAATGTGTACAAAATGATGATCGCTCCCTTCCTTGGGTGATATTCAAAACGTTTAACTTTTTTACTTGTACGAGGATTGTTCAAAAAGTATCCGAATTATTTTTTTTCCGCGAAAACTAATTCAGCAAATGAGCTGTCTGCTGGTGGTAAGTTAGAAGGTATTTTCATAAGTGTGCGTGAATTTTGGCCGGCCACAGAATGTTAGACGAGGATAGTGAATCTGTGAGTGAGGACACTTCGCCCTTCTCATTTTCATATTTTCGCCGTGAGAGATCGACATAAACAGCGATATTGATTGAAAATCGGTAAAAACTTTTGCGGTACTGCTGAGGAAACCATTTCGAAGATTCAGCAAGCATTTAGTGACAATACCATGGGCATAACTCAGATTAAGGAACCGTACAACTCTTAAAAAATGGCTGCCTATCGGTGAAGAACATCGTACGTACTTATCAGTAGGCTCTCAACAAGCCGGAATGACACTACCATTGACTCTGGTCATGCAGGATTGTCTCGCCATAGTCCGAGAACGCCAGCCTATATACAGAATTACTGTGATTCGCCAGGTTCGCTACTCTCCCGACATGGGTTCTAGTGATTTTTAGCTGTTCCACAAGTTAAAAATGTCCCTGAAAGTTACCTGATTTGAGTCAAAATAAGACAGTATGCAGAACGCGACTGCCCAACTGAACTCAATTCCGAAAGAAGATTTCCAGGCATGTTTCCAAAAATCCATTTCCAGTCCCAAGGAGAGTACCTTGAAAGTGATTAGGGTTTCGTGGATCAGGATGTGATCGATTCGTTTCTCCAGCCACAAGTCGTATACATTTTAAACTGACCTCGTATACTAATTTCCATTTGTGCTCTTAACATTTGTCGCGATAAATGAAAAAAAAATTCGTACGTTTTTAAATACCTATAAAAAGTGCCATTTGACTGCCGCACCCTGTACTAATATAGACGCTCGACGAGAGCAGACAATGACATGTTTTTTCGAACAAAGAATAGCTTTTTCTATGAAATGAAATAGGAGATGTATGTCGAATTCAAGATATATTGAGCGTTTAGACGATTTTAGTATAGAATTACATTATATGGTATTTTGTTAAGATGATCATATATAATAAACGAGTGGAATCATGACTATCGACAATCGCGTGAATTATTTGACAACATGTTGAGTGCATCAACCAACGCGATTATCAATAGTCACGATTCCAAGAGTTGTATTCATAAGATTAAATCACGAATGAAAAATTTAATTTCGTAAGAGTTATTTCCATAATAATACTTCCCGTTTTTGTGCCGCATATTGAATGCCTTGTATGATCTGCGCCAGTTGCTCCTGCGTGCTGTTTTCGGACAAAATATAATTCCGAGAGTTGCAGAACTCGGTAAATTGGGCCCAAATATACTTTTAAGACCTTAGATTTGAGGTTTGTAGATTTGTATGTTTTCTTTAATATTATTTAAGGAAGAATCACCGAATTTGGCTTGAATTTGACATTTGGTCTAATTGTGACATTTCAGTTGACAGCATAGCACACCAGATGTGCAGAGGACCAAGTGTGATTATCACTTATTAGTCAATTCGAGTTCTGATTATCAGCTATTAGGTGGTCGCTAGGATAGGGAATAAAAGCATTATGAGTGATATAATCATTTAAATCATTAAGGTTTATATTTAAGATTCAATGGTGAAGGTGCTTTAATTAGATTTAATAATATATAATATCATGAAAGTGGATGACAATTTTTCAATAGTAATTACAGTGATAAGACGATACAAGTATTGTGCAGCAGATAAATAGCTCAAACGGAATTGTTAAAAAAAATCATGACAATAAAATAATTTCAAGTGATGTGTCAACACTTACATCAACTATCAGCAGCAAAGTAGCTCAAAGTCATAAAATCTTTGGGGAATAAAGTCATCAACAGCAATATTAATAAGGATGAAAGTCATGACGGATATACTAAAATTAATTATTGACCAATATCATCGATATTGACATCTATTGTCTATTCGTATTCTTAAGTACCAATAACCTAGCAGTCGCAAAGTGGATAGAAGTCATGTGCCACTAATTTTTATTCTTGCAATTTTAATTCAAATATCACGTAACTATTTAAAATGAGTTAAATTACATATGGGGGGTATATATGTAAACAGCGACATGTTTTATTTTTTGTTTAATATGCAAATTTAAAGTAAGTATAACTAAATTTATCTGAATACACAACGAAAAATGTAAACAAAAATGAATTCACTTGCACTTAAATGTGATTCTAGCTAGATGGCCCGACGCGAATTTATCGGAAACAAATTACTTGAAGTTTATGTTTACTTTATCTTTACTTTATTTTGTATTTGTAATGTATACTAAAATTGAGATTTCCGTGAATAAATTAAATAAATAAATAAATTCGAAACTCCATTAATGACGATAATATTTGGAACCTTTCTCTGCACTTGCCCTAAATAGAAGGTATTGTATTTTTAATACACTAGCGAAATTTTTAATTGTGTTGGTAATTTTAGTAATAATAATAATAATAATATTTATTTTCATGTTAGAAAAAACTTTACATTGTTTTACATATGTCAGGTTTACAGAATAAGGCATTTTGCTACATGTATAATAAGTCAGTATTGTTACACTATAGATACTTTTGCGGCACAGAATTCATCGGTTGAGTAGAGCGCAGAGCTGATTAGATATTCTTTCAGCTGGCGTTTGAAAGAATCTGTTGGAAACTTCCTTATATTGGGTAGTAGATGGTTATATAATTTTGTCGCAAAATATCTATAATCTTTCTGTGATTTTACGAGTCTTTTTATTTCATACCTGTAGTTTGTCTTATGCCGTGTGTCATGTTTATGTGTATCTTCATGGGTTGTATGCTTTTAGGAATTTACTTTGATATATAGTAAACAGTTTAATATACAGGGTGATTCAGACCACCCGTCCCAGGCCTTTTTCTCGTTTTATTCCGTTAAGTATATCATTTATAAAAAAACTTTTCTCACAAAATATGTTTCTTTGTAAAATACCTATCCAACGATGTCACATATGACCTAGGTTCCCATTTAAAATTCTGAAGTTGAGTGCAGTTACGCCTACTTCCGGTTACTGTCGGAAATCGAAACAACCTCCATTAAATTCTTCAGGTAGGCTTTTGTTATGATATTTTTTTTCTCGAACTTCTAAGACGTCACATTACCGAGAAAAAGGCCTGGGACGGGTGGTCTGAATCACCCTGTATACGTGCTTGGCACCGTCAATAAGCCATATTTGATGAAAAAGTGCTACAATCATCACGATAGCGGATACCCGAAATGACGCGCACAGCTCTTCGCTTGGCCGCGAACACACGTCTTGCGCCACCTGAGTTACCACAAAGCAAGATACCATATGATGCATGGGATTGAATCAGTGCATGATAGGCCATCAGGAGTATTGGAAGCGAGACACCGTTATACAGATTGCGTAAGATAAAGATATTTTTGTTGAGTTTGTTGACAAGCACAGCGCAATGGTTTGTCCAGTTCAGTTTTGAGTCTATAACTATTCCCAGAAAGGTTGTGGACGTTACGTTATCATTTAGTGGGCGCAAGCTAAAGTTCAAGCGCACGGTTAGTAACACAAGTACCTACGTGTATTCTTGATAAAAAATGCCAACATCGTGAAGTTTTACGTGACACGTGATAAATTGACATTGACCAATATGTGACCTTATTTTGGTAATTTTTGATTCATTCATATTTCAAATCATACATAGAGACGACACTCTTCCGCTGGAATATTAAAAATACTGCACCGGGTGTTGAATTGGTTTGGTACACATAGGAATTTAACATGTAAAACCGCATTTGTGCATTTTCCTGCTTCCCTAATCATTCTAGAGAAAAAGTACAAGCGTAAACAAATGTTTATTAACCAACAAAACTACCAAATTACATTTACATCTGCCACCTATGTGCTACCAGAGACGAGAAATTGTGATAATTCAATGGTGAAAAATACATGCAAAAATGGCCGTAGCCATGACATAGTGAACAACTGAAACTTATAATTTTACTGTCAGTTTTTAAGTTTCATTAATCAATGCATGTAGAAAATGGCTTATCATTACACAATTACAGACAAAAATCAGGAAAATGCATAAATGAGGGTTTACATGTTAAATTCCTATGTATGTATACCAATGAAACCAATTCAACACCCGGTATATGAATTATCTGAAAAATTTAATACACCGGTAAATTGAGTTTGATTTTGCTATTGTTACGTATTGAAACAGTTTCATTAGCAAAATTTGAAAAGAGCAACCCATTTTGAAATAATTTTGCCACATTAGTAGTAGGTTTGCTCAAAAAATGTTGGTGATAAGAAACCTAGAAGACAGAATACCTAGAGGTAGATCATAGATATGGGGATTGGGGCAGAATGTGAATGAAACTGGAAACACATTGTCAAGAATATAGTACTTCATAGAATTACGATACTCGGAATTAAAGCACATGGAAAGAAGAGAGACGTACAAATAACAATAATTGGAGGTAATATCTTGCAAATTTAACTTTGAATATAGTGTTACTTTTGGTGGAGGCGCCAGGCAAGCCTGTATGTTTCATTAGTTTCGAACCAAATATTCTTTAAATTCAGAATAAAATACTACTATGTCTTAACCACACAATTTATACACTCTTATACACTCATATATATATATATATATATATATATATATATATATATATATATATATATATATATATATATATTTATATATATATATATATACAGGGTGTCTACGCTAAACCGTTCGTTAAAAATCTCGTTACACGGTTGAATCAGTTATTCTCATGTGAAATATTTTCAACTTTCTATCACTTTCGGTTCCACCGGAAGTAGCACCAACTTTCTTATTTTAAATAGAACACCCCATATATTATACGATTTTTGAATTCCTCGCTTAAATTGAAACATATTTTGTAAGAACGTATGTACACTTATCTCTTTTAGTTCTCAAGAAAAAAATGTTTTTCTAAAATTATGACCTCTAAAAGGTAGCCTGAAATCTGTCCATAACTTCTCTTAGGAATAAGATAATATTATGAGTTATATTTCTAATTGTACCTGGAGGATGCCTCTATGAGTAAAATAATTGGAAACTGTCAATTTTGATAATAAGTGTTCATAAAATGTCAATATCTAAGTGCCCTCTTAAATATCTCATAATTCATTTTTTTTAAATGGAATCGCCCATTTTTTATTGCATGAGTTTGACAAATGTCATGTTACACTGAATATAATTTTTGCTAGTCAGAAATCAATTACTATGAACACTAATCTGAGTTATTCCAATGAAGAGGGGGTACTCATTATCAAAACATTTTACAGTGGCGTCAGTTTACGCAGAGTTTGTGACTCATTTTCGGTTAAATTCAACAATCGACCAATTCCGTCAGTATCAACAATTAGCAACTTTGAGAATAAGTTTGAAAGTATAGCGGCAGATGATTCAAAAGTTATTTTAATACTCCAATTTGATCAAATATTAATTCAAAAACATTAAACTGACGTCACTGTAAAATGTTTTGGTAATGAATAAATTATCATTCTTCCACTAATTACGTGTTATTATTATTATTTATCCCGAACGACAAGCATGAATTTATAATTATTTGTTATCATTTAAAAAAATATTCCATTACGATTTTTCTCTAAAATTAATAGGGGCGCCACGACTCGAGTCACCTGTGACGGTCATTATCAAGTGCTAACAAATTATAAAGGTGTTACATTTATACCGCTTTACACAATAGTAGCGGGAATATTTAAGCGCAGGTGCGAATTTAAATAATTGGTTCATATTACAGATTATTGAATAGTGGAGTCCAGATAACATTGGTGTGCTCGTTTCGGAGATTAACGCCGGGATTATGTTTCTGTCTGTCGATTTCTGTCGCTTCTAGTAAATTCAGCTTAATTCCTCTCGTAGAGTTGTGCAAATTTTTTAATTTTTACTTGTTCCAGTATTGGGAACTGTTTTTGGGAACTTTTTTTTTTTACTGTTTGCGCTCTAAGCTGTGATTTGCAAAAGCGCTGGTGCAGAGGTTTCTTTAATTGCAGTGGAATGTCTTGTTGTGCTGTATGCTTGGTTTTGAATTATATAAATATCCCTTTAATATTATTGTTTTTTGTGCTTGTAATATTTATGTCCTGCATTTTGTTTTATAAATTATACCCCTGCCGTTTTCATATCAGTTCATTAAGTTGATATATGCGAAAAGTAGTGGTCATTTAAGTACGATTCTGAAAGAAATGGTTATTTAGCTAACCAGTCTTGAGAGTGAAATATTAGGTAGGAACGTTAAATCTAGTTTAAGAATTATGTATTCCTGAGGAGGTGAATGAATAAAGGCACCCGAAATAACCTAAAGAAACTCCATAAATTCTATGGATTTCTTGTCATCCCCGGTTGCGGCACCCCTAAACGTCCCAGGCATTATTAATTAGGCCGATGATGATGGACGGGCGAGTTCTGCCGCAGTCGTTGATCGCGATCGTGCCTGCGCACGCACGCACGCACACTCGCACACACCACCGGCGCCCTCTCCTTCTGACATGCGCATGAAGATGTCGTGCGTGTGCTGCGGCTTTCGTGCACGTGGTCGCGGGTTCACGTGGCCGCCGGGTGTCGCGACGGAGGCGCCGCAGGCGCACCGGCAGAAAGCAGCGCCATCGACCGGTAGATCGATGCAGGTCACTCCCTTGAATTATTTATGTGTGCGTAGAGGCCGCTCCGTCTCTGCACAGACCGTGGCACGGGCGCGGAGGACACAGGCGCGCACACAATGGGCACAGTCGTACGTCAAAGTCACCGTAGTGTGTCCGAATGCGTGGGACGGCAGAAGACGTCGTTCTCCCTCGGCCGCGGGGGCGGAGGAAGCTGCGTCTAGAGCGTTTAATATTTCATCAGGCGACCCGGATAAAAATATAAATTTTTCTAGTGCCGGGAGGTCTCCGGGCATTATGCGGGCTTGTACATAATTCACAGACCTTTTCAAACTCCCTTTAAATATTGTCGCAGAAAACGAATTCCGTATTCATTACTGTAACACTGCGGAATCGCATTACAGTACGCGACTCGCACACCACCAACCATGCACCAGTTCTCGACAGAAATAATTAAATTACAACCTCTAACAATACTACACCCTAATACAAATCAATATTACAAGTACTTTTATAATAATAATAATACAGTGTGATGATAAACTTTAAAACAAAATTTATAATTGCTGTAGGTATATTTTTAACCAAATCACTCGGGACAGATCTACTTTAGATTTCATAATACCATCTTCTAACAATTTTTTCTTGTGATGTTGATACGACTTGTAATAGTAATAAAAAAGGTACCTGATGTAATTTTTTTTTTAGAAAATAATGAGAGAGCGTTTCCTAAATGTTTCCCCACGGAATATAAATCAGCACATAAAACTACAGGACAATGCCCATTTAACCAAATATCTATCTTTAGTAATAAGAAATATTCACATGCTAGCCGACTCAATCTGGGACACCCTAGATGTATTATTTTACGAAACAGGCATGCTTGAAATAAGGAAAAAAATAAAAGTATTTTATAAAACCTAGATCAGTATGACACGTGACTGATGACATACTAAAAATAAACCGAGTATAAACTATAACTCTAGCCATATACAGTCTGTTTTATAAAAAGGCACCAAGACTACAGCATCTTCAATTTTTATTTAACTAGCAACAAACATATACCGAGTGTCTAACATTTCTGCCCAATGATTTAACCTATAGGAAAACTAATAGTATCAATAGAAAGATAAAATTAAACCTTATCTAACGATACTAATGATTAACAGATTAAAATATCCTTTTTCGTGTACTTAATGGAAAAGTAAGTCACGGCTCAATAGAAATGAGTGAAGAAATGTGCTACTTTGCCAGTTAGTTATACATTTCTTCGTAGCAACTACATAAACAAGAATCGCTTTTTTAACGTGTGGAACATGCACTTTTAGTGACATAGGTTTCCGCAACTCTGTTTATTCGCCAGTACCCATGCCTCTTGAACACTTGGATGTCATGGACTTCACTATCAGCCAAGCAAGTTCCAGATGTTCGTCTAAAATTCTGACGTTTTGTTATGTCAGCACACGCTTGACAAACCTTGATGCATTACTTTCGAATGATATATTATTTACTTGATTATCATTTAGGACACGAAAATATACCGTGTACTCACTCCGCTGCGCCCGCTCGTTAATTAAACATTTGCACTCACTGGAAAAATCTTACTTTTCTTAACTTGTAAAACAATCTACTATTATTAGATAGGTGCTGACTTCAAAATTATTAAAAAGTTCATAATTGCGCTAACGATATTACTATGACTCTAAATTAGCGTTGTGCCGAGTCGAATAATCCTATGACTCGTAAATATTCCAACTCGATTGATTATTCGAGTTGGCCAACCCTTGTCAGCACCTGTGTTTGTGTACTTGATTCCCAAGTCGCGTGCCCCAGCTGGCCGCAGCTATTCATTCATTCACGGGATTTGTGCCGTTTCAGTCGTGTGCTCCTGATGTGCTGACGTGTATGGGCCAACAATCCAACAAATGTTACTGACAATACTGCCAATATTAAAAAAAGCTGTAGCTGAATATTTACGCCAACAAAATCACTATTGCGTAGCGCATACTTTGAATTTGGCAGTCCTAGACTGCATAAAAAGTAACTCATAATTTTCTGAACTCCTAAAAAAATGCAGACGTATAGTTATTCATTTTAAAATGAGTAACGTAGCCAGTTATAAATTAAATGAAATGCAACAACAAATGGGTCTTCCACAGTCAAAATTGAAGCAAGATGTTCCTACAAGATGGAAATCTGCATTAATCATGATTCAAAGATTAATGGATACTCGATCACCATTATCGGCTACATTGGGTTTATTAGAATCGCCACCACACAACTTATGAGTGGACAATTATAACAGATTTCATTAGTCTTTTAAAACCTTCGGAAAAAATGACGAACGAACTGTCAGGAGAAATGTATACTACGTTGCCCGTATCATTCCATTAGTTAGAGGTTTAAAAAGTGCAATACGAAATAAAATATTGGTAACACAAACAGGCAATGGTCTACAATCAAAATTGTTAGATGTACTTGGCAGGCAGTTAGGACATTTGGAAACGAATAGTATTGTAGCAAAATCTTGTTTCCTTGATCCGCGATTCAAGAGAATGGGATTTTGCATTAAAAGTAACGCAGAAAGTGCCACGCAGTCGATTATAGATAAGTTAATTCAAACGACTGAAACTGAACCAATTGGTGAGATCAAAAATCTGGCTCCTGCTCCTCCGAATTCTGAAAATGTCGAATGCGATGATGAATTATGGGAAAACTTCAATATGGCAATGGGTGAGAATATTTCTTCAACTGCTCGTGTTTCGGAATATGTGGTAGCCATGAAACAATACTTAAACCTTCTGCTACTGGACAGAAAACATAATCCGTTAGATTTTTGGAAACTGCATCAAAATTTCTTTCCAGATTTATACAAAATGGCCATCAAATACTTATGCATTCCTGCTCTGCTACTTCAGTTCCGTCTGAGAGAGATTTCTCAAAAGCTGAACAATTAACAAATCAAGACAGAAATAGACTTCACCCGAAGAAACTTGACCAAATATTGTTCCTTAATAGTCGATTGCGTGATTCTAATTCAGTTATTTCCTAAATAGTAGTAGCGAAAAGTAAGAATTATTATTTATTGTTATATTTATTTGGAATTGTTTTAATTAACTTTTAATTATTATTTTTATGTTACGAAATTTTATAAAGTATTTATATTTGTGTAATATATTTTTTTATATAATTGCCTTAAACGTTGTCTAATATATTATGTTATGAATAATACCATTAAATTTTGTTTAGAATTAACAAATGCCGTTTTTAATTTGAGTCGACTACATTATGCTTCTATTAAAAGCAACGATGCGGGATATACAAGCGTTTTATAGGTAAACCATAAAAAAATGCCGCACGTTAAGTTCATTGGATCGCCGACCGCTCGCGATTAAACACAAGCCAACTCGAGTTGCCGCTATTAATATTTCGAGTTATTCGAATACATGGATAACTCGAGATGATCGAATACATTTATTCGAGTCGGCGCAACACTACTCTAAATAGAGTATTACATTGTAGGATAACATACATATTCATATTCTGGTATTACAGTACTTAGTACTAGTAATCACTAGTAAGCACTAGTAATCAGTACTACAGTTATATTTTGTCATTTTGTTAGTTTACGCCTCATTTAAAATTATGTTAGAAATTCTTGGAGGATATATAGTGGTGTGCTTAAAAAATATCCTTTCATTGCACTTTTGAATCTATGTTCAGACTTTATTAATTTGTTATTATGTTTATGTTATTAATTTGTTGTACGCAACATCCCATATAGTTAGTCGAATTCTTATAGACTAATTGTTGTTTTATGTGTTGTATGTGTTGTTTTATGTGTGGGCACTAATAAATTGAAGAAATGACGTGTTTGTATTGCAGTACTTACCATTCGTTTAAACACGTTGACTGCCGCCGCAATCTTAATTTTTTTCTGAGTCTGGGGCCACAGGCCTGAAACAAACTAGTATGTGAATCATAATCGATTCACGCGGCCTCAGGTGTTATCCAAGGGTGAATCGTATATGATTCATACGGCAGTCACGTGTTAAATTTATATACAAATCATCTATTATAGATATGAATTGTCAAAGTGTCAACAACAATGTTGACAACAATGACATATTGGTCACTAGTTTCTTACAAGCACACTGTCAAAATTATTATACAATGTGACATTTTTCCGACCTGGAATTTGAAAATTCATATCTATAATGGATGATCTGTACGTTTTTGAACATGTGAATCGTCAATTTATAAAGATAGAGAGAACACTGTCATAATATGCAGATCCATATAGAGAAGTTTAAAGTGTTCTGACCATTGTTTGTTTGATATGAGTCTTATAATCTTCTTTTGTATAATCAGTAATTCATTGTGGCTTGCGGGGGCTCCCCATATAATTATTCCGTATTCCAAATGACTTCTTACGTATGCATTGTATAGTATATTATGCATCAAGGGCGGAAAATAGGCTTTAGAAGCCCGCGGTGCTTGGCGCAAGAGCGAGCGGAGCGAGCGAGGGAACAAATAATGTAAAATATTTAAGGGGGTATGAAATACATTAAAGAAAAAAAGTCTTAATAAACATGGGTCCTAAAAGTAACGGTTTCGGAAATATGGAAGATTATTCTAATATACCTCCTTTATTCATTTTGCTACAACTTATATTTTCTTATCATAGTTGGCTGATGTTTTTTGAAATAAACATTCAGTATTTGACAGTTATTGTTAGTGCACAAAGTCCTTAAAGTAAAGGTTTCGGAGATATGGAAGACTAATCACACAATCTCTGGTGAATTCTTCCAAACATACGATGTGAAGGAATCTGGCGATTTGGATAAGCTTCTACACAAAGACGTCGTGCTTTGGTGGCAATTCCATTAGCACGACCATACATAAAATGCATGTCGGCTAATTCTCCATTAGAGTAAACACCCATAGCAATGAAAACTTTATATATATATATATATATATATATATATATATATATATATATATATATATATATATATATATATATATATACCGCGCGTATTTTTTATCCCTACACATAGGTTATGTGCAGTTTTAAAACGATAGTATCAAATGCATTGCCAAAATTCAATTGTTATGCAACCAACATTACAAGGC
The DNA here is from genome assembly GCA_951805005.1 of Othius punctulatus. NCBI lineage: Eukaryota > Metazoa > Arthropoda > Insecta > Coleoptera > Staphylinidae > Othius > Othius punctulatus. Next base: position 72,327,455 of record OX638138.1, read on the forward strand.
GCGTGAAACTCGGTCATTTCAAGTGTCAAAACTGTTAACAGAAAATTTATTCAACGCAAGAAAGTGTTTAAATAGGGCAATGATACCGAGCTGGCTGGTATACGCTGGTATTGTGCGAGATTAATTTCAGTGCACTAACCTGAGACACCTATCCCATCAATCCCGTTCAATCAACAATCATCAACCGTTAATCCCGAAATAGGAACTCATTTGCGAAATGGAAGATATTGTTTTTTCTATGGAATAACATAATACATTTAATTGCATTTCTTTAGCTGAGATATGGCATCTAATATTACTTTTATGATGACCAATAACGACGCATCATGTACAATCGCTGGCTTTTGATGTGCAACTCGGTTTTTTTACGACCGCCTTATCGACATTTGAGGCTATGCTGTTTTGCATTTTACAACTTGAATCAGGTAGGGACGCGCGACGTGGTAGGGCAGCTCGTTCTCGCTTTCGGCGTCTCTTTCAGCGTGATGATGGGGCAATAGTGCTGTATCTGTATTTGTACGTGCCCAAACCCGAATTACCAATAAGGTCGAAATTCGCTCTGGTTTATGGCTTTCGGTTGCAGTTCTAGTGCCGGCGATTGTACCTACTATTAAATTTTGCGATTATATCAGAAATTGTTTCGATTGATTGGATTCGTCTGTCAGGATATTGTACTCAAAATAAATCTCTCAAAATCCGTATACTATTGCCAGCTCGATACCATTTCAATTTGTATTTGACTACTTTCTTGGGTTGAATAAGTTTTCCATAGAAATGATCCATTTGCACGCCCTAGAAATTTTGGTTGCATAACCGTTGCATTTTAGTAATACATTTGATACTGTCGTATTAAAACGGAACATAGCCCATGTTCAGAGATAAAAAAACGCGCGTATATACAGGGTGAGTCAATAGGACGGGCAGGCTCAATTACACCTACACCGTTAATGATATCGAAATGAACCAAAATACACTGCAAACGGGAGGCCAAAGTGGAGTTTGTAAAATTATGTTGCCATATCAGGGTGTTCCATGTTTGCAGGGCAGCCTTCGACCTATTTTTTTTAAGTGGCATCTCCTGTATAAATTTATATATTTCAATTTGCCCTTTTTTGGGCTTTATAAATCCGCTTAGTTTTTGCAATTCGCTTCAACCGTTCAGAAGTTACTCACATTTTTCTAAAAATTAATGCGTTTGCAGGCACTTATAAAAATCGCAGGGCTCTTGGTTTCTGGAATATCAAGTTGGGACTTTGGCTGAGCCTAAACAACTGACTGAGGTATCTTTTGGCGGTAAGAGCGTCTATCTGTATTGCAGCATCACCTTGCTGTGACACATTAATTTTGGTAAATTTTGAAGTGCCATAACTTGATTTGTTTAAATGGCACACCTTATATTTCAGTAGACAGTCCTATTCAGGGCCTCAGTTTACATCTTTTTTGCTCCTTATATTTTTTCTTAAAAGTTGATTGTTAAGAGATAATTCTGATTTTCTTAAAAATTCACACATATCTGACACATAGCGGGCCATGAAAATCACTTAATTCTGTCATGCCAATGTCAAAGTGACATTTATTGTACGACATGTTTTATTTTTCTTAGCGGATTTTCTTAATGCATTTATTTCATAATTAAATGGTGGATATGGTTTATGTACACGGTGACAACGCAAACCGTTGCTGGTGACCAGAATCTACTGAGGCATAACAAATCAATAGAATAAACATTTGAATTAAACTATTTCATCATGCGAAAATTTCATGTTTAGGACAAAAATTACAACGTCTCGTACAAAAAATGTCAGTTTGACGTTGACATGACAGAAAAAATGGATATTCAGATTAACAATTGAAATTGTTAAGTTTATATCGATGAGATCTGGGTTCATTTTCAGAAAATACAGATTATTTCTCAAACTATGATCTTTTAAGAAAAAAATATAAGGGGCGAATCAGATGTAAAATGAGATGCTGAATACGACTAAGTAATGAAATGGCCCTTCAAAGTTTACCAAAATTAATGTCCCACGGCAAGGTGATGCCACAATGCAAATCGACGATCTTACCGCCAGAAGATACCCCAGACAGTTGTTTAGGATCTGGAAAAGTCCCAATCCGATATCCTACTATCCTAGAAAGCAAGTGACTTTTTTTATAAGATTTTTTTAATAAGTGCCTGAAAATGCATTAAATTTTAGAAAAACATAAACAACTTCTGAACGGTTAAAGCGAATTGCAAAAACTAAACGGATTTATAAAGCCCAAAAAAGGGAAAATCAAAATATGTAAATTTATACAGGGGGTGCCATTTAAAAAAAATAGGTCCAAGGCTGCTCTGCAAACATGGAACACCCTGTGTAAGGCAAAATAATTTTACAAACTGCACTTTGGCCTCTAGTTTGCAGTGCCGTTTGGTTCATTTCGATATCATTAACGGTGTAGGTGTAATCGCGCCTGCCCGTCCTGTTGACTCACCCTGTATAGAACGTTTCATTTAAAATAACGAAGTCAGTTCTTGTTGTCCCAATTATCAGAAGTACTAAAATAATTTAAAATAACGTTTGATATGTCTACAAGGTTATTGCATCAACATTAGTATACATTGTGTATCAGCCAAATGGAATAAATTCGATAATAAATAAATGGGGGCGGGTTCGAAAAAACGCTCGGACCCGTCGATTGTTATTTTTAGTTGCGCATTTTTTTCAACAAAAACTTTTTATACAGGGTGTGTCATGTGACCGTGGCCAATACCAACTTTCTTATTTTAAATGCAACACCTGGTATATTATTCAATTTTTGGATTCTTCAGAAAATTCTAGACATATTTCATGTACAATGTCCTATACCTCTCTTCAACTGTTTCGGAAATATTAAGTGTTTTCAGATTTATTGCAAAAATTAACATTAAAAAAAGAAAATTATTTGATTACAGAAATTCGGTACAACACACACAAAAACTAATAAGTAATACTGTTTATTTCTTGATAATGTAAAAAAACAAAAAAAAAACAATAAATTTCAATGGAGGAGATGTTCAAAATGCTCGCCGTGAACGTCTTGGCAACATCCTAATCTTAAATAGAAATTTCTTCTAACGTTACTCAACATCTCAGGCGTGACCGATCTAATCGCAAGCATTATTCGTCTTCTTAAGTCGGCTAAGTCGAGGGGTTTAGTTTTGTATACAATACTTTTGACATAGGTATCCCCATAAGAAGAAGTCATTTAATTCAAATTAAATTAAAAATTCAAACACTTAATATTTCCGAAACAGTTGAAGATAGGTATAGGACATTGTACATGAAATATGTCTAGAATTTTCTGAAGAATCCAAAAATTGAATAATATACCAGGTGTTGCATTTAAAATAAGAAAGTTGGTATTGGCCATGGTCACATGACACACCCTGTATAAAAAGTTTTTGTTGAAAAAAAATGCGCAACTAAAAATAACAATCGACGTATCCGAGCGTTTTTTCGAACACGCCCCCATTTATTTATTATTGAATTTATGCCATTTGGCTGATACACCCTGTATAAGGTTTCTTGTTCAACCATTATGATCAGCTATGAATCAGCTATGAATAATTTACATTTTGGTGAATGCTCCGGGAACACAAATTAATCATTAATAACTCGACATCTAAAAGTGTGAATATTTCAGATTTTTTTAAATTTTAATGAACCCGTTTAATACCTTAGCCGCTCCCTTTATATTTGAGCATTGATTTATATAACCAATTAATAATAATAATACGTTTTATCTCAGGGCATACATTAAAGCTTCAATTGTTTTGAAGCTTATCTCATGAACATGGGTCTATGGGTGGTACAGATGGTTTTGTATTTTTTTTATATTTTAATTAATTAATTTAATATAAATATTTAATTATTGTTACGCTGTACTGGACATTTATTCAATGATAAATCAGTCAGACATCAGTTATCATTACTAATTCAAATTAAACTTTAAACGTTTGCTTCTTTAACTTCTTCTTATTGAACCTTGTGACATTTACATAGTCTGAAAGAGAAATACCATAACCTACTGTTATTACCCAAAGTATAGGTATAGTCTGACCGATGGATTTTTGGGATGACGACATCAATTATCGCTTCAATAAAGGACGAGGGGATTCAATCTGATAAATAAATCAACTGCGTTAGAAAGAGAAACCACTCTAAAACCTGAGTCTGTAAGTATACAAAGTATCCTGACAGCTTAGCAATCACGCCAGCCCAAATATCCAACGGTCCAGGCTATAGTCATATATTATTTTATTTATTTATCACTTGTCATTGTCTGAGGCCATAATGACAGAAAACTTTGAAAATAGTCAAATTGTAGCAAAGGATTTAACTTTTGAATTCTAAAACAAACAATAAAGGGTCCAGCATGAATGCTCCTTACTTTTGATTTATCCAGTAGAGCTATATTTATTCAGCTCATACGCTTTATTGTTATAAATAGTCATTGCAATTTTCGCAGATTCATTAAGTTGATTAATAGTAAAATTTTACAATTATCTCTGCAAAATATGTTTTTATCGAAAGCGCAATGCTTTCACCGTTCAAGGATATTTCCGCGGTGTAAGGATGAACGAAAATAGCACTCGGCAACACACCGAACGACCGACCGTTGATCAGTTACTTGCAGCTTCGTTTTCCTAACGAAGCGATATATATATAAATAATATATATAAAAAAAAGCGATATATATATATATAAAATGTGGTAACCCCAATATTATATGGCATTATTTATTATTCTGTATCTATACTAAAACTATTTCTGCTAGTCTGAAAACTGTTACATTGTCAAAACTTACATCATCAACTGCATGATTAATTCTGTTGGAAATTCATCGCGTGCATCCAACAATAAACTGAATAAACGGAATTTCGTACATATCCCATTGTTTTCTATTACCTGCACATTCAAACCAACTGCCTTCGGCGTGTAACTATTTCGTATGTAATAATATTGAAACGATACATCGCGTTTCACTTTTTGGGGCTAGGACTTTAATAGTCATTAACAGAGCACGGATTTATGTGCACGAAAAATGACCATAATATGCGCATATACAGTCTGTTCAATAAAAAGCGCCCAAGACTATAGTCGAAATCAGGAGAGATGTCTCATGATTCATACTAAATTAATGTTTAATGCAGGAATAAATGCAAAATCGGTGTCGCTATTTTACCCTAAACCGCTGAAGTAAAGTGAGAGAGTAAATGTCCAATACGTCTGCTGTACGTTTTAAATGAAATCCGTGGAAACGTATATCTTCGTAAATTCATTGAATCTGTCAGTGTGGCTGTTAACCTAAACCTAAATGTCTGAGTTAAAAAACAAATCGTTAAAAAGCCAATCGCCATAGTAATGAATGTGCTTAATTATTTTAACATGGAACGTGATCGAAATGGACCAGTTTTACCTCTTACATCGATAATTCAGGTTAATATAAAATACTATTGATTTATGTATGCAAGCTATATTATTATATGCCATTAAAAATAATTAAAAGTGTAATAAGTAAATATATTATTTTAGTGACGCCCATCACAGTATCTTCGTTGCGGCAGGCTTTACAACCAGATGTGTTTAAATTTAGTGTGTCAAGCTTAACATGGTTGTTACATTCGCTCGAGTTTCAATATAAGATCGATAATGGCCGAAGAAGACTTCTTGAAGAGGAATATGTAGCAGCAAGTCGTGCAAGATTTCTGACAGAATATTTTCATAATAAAAATGGCACAAATTATGATCCAGTTTTTCTTGACGAAACGTGGATATTTAGTCACGAGTAATCATATCGAACGTGGCATGATCAAGATAAAAATAGTACGAGAAAGAAACAAATTGGTGAAGGAAAGCTGTAAGCTAACTTAGATCATTATGTTTGTTAATAAATGAAATAATTATTCTCCATTTTAGATTTATTGTTCTGAGTGCAGGCAATAAAGATGGATTTATTCCCAATTAATTACTGATATTTTCGTCAAAATGTAAAACTGCAGATTATCATGAAAATATGAACACAAAATTGTTCCAAAAATGGTTTGTGGACGAACTCTTGCCCAATTCAAACGAGCCAAGAGTCACCATTCTTGACAATGCCTCATATCATTCCACGGTTCCGGAAAAATTGCCAACAGCTTCATGGAATAAAGAGGATTTGTGTAGTTTTTTAACGAAACATAGTATCGTATATTCGACTGAAATGCTAAAAGTAGAACTGTTACAGTTAGCAAAAGCAGTAAATGTACAGAAACGCTACCAAATCGATGAATTGGCTAACAAATGGGGACATACCGTACTGCGTCTTCCACCATATCATTGTCAATTCAACCCCATAGAACTTGTATGGGCAAATTGCAAATCATTTTATAACAAAAATATTGGCAGTGAACGATATGGTGATGCGCAAGTTCTTGCAATGTGGGAACGTGCCTTGCAACATGTGACTGGCGGAAATTGGAGCAACTGCATTAAACATGCGGAGAAAGAAATGTGTGTATGGTAGGACTTTTCAAAACAATATGACCTGGTGCAAGAATAATTTATTATTAATGTAGGAGATGATAATGAAAGTACTGACAGTAGTAATACAGATAGTGACATTGATGGTAACAAACAGAATAAAAACATTTGAACGTAGTGTAGCAATAATTAATTATAACCACTGTATTTTATATTCCTGTGGCACAAATAATATCGCCTGTGAAGTTCTATTACCTCGTAAGTAGTGTTACCAGATATACAGGGTGGAAACTTTAACTGGAATAAAATTCATAACTTCGATATAGGCGATTTTTGCAAAAAATCCCGAAACACGCTAAGTATTGTTTTTTCTTGCCCTCATTTCTATGTATATGCTGCTTGTTTATCTGTTCCCGGAAGAGCGCAGCCACCTCTGACTTTTTTTTTTCAAATGGAAAGGTATGTCAAGTGACACCTCGTTTGAAAGGTCTCTGCGCAAGTAATACAACACACTATTTATTTCTTGAATATTTACAAATCCCACGTGATAAAAAAAAAAACACTTTTATAACTTGAATACTATTTAATGCAACAAATGTTCAAAATGGGCACCGTTTCTTTCTTGGCAAAGTGCAAATCGATGATAACATGCATCTCTAATGTTTTCTAACATTTCTGGTGTGACTTGCCGTATTTCATGCCTAATACGGTGCTTAAGGTCCTCAATGTCGTTTGGTTTGGTTACATAGATCTTACTCTTGAGATATCCCCACAAAAAAAAGTCAAGGGGACTAAGATCCGGAGATCTCGCCGGCCATTCAATGTGACCTCTTCTTCCAATCCATCTATTGGGAAAAACTTCGTCTAAATATCTACGAACGATCACAGCATAATGGGGTGGAGCTCCGTCCTGTTGATACCATATTCGTTCATCAGGTAAATCTGGATCTAATGGATTTGGAAATAAAGTGGCTAACGCTGGCATGAGGTCGTCTTGAAGAAACGTAAGATATGTTGCTCCATTAAGATTACCATCGAAGAATACTGGTCCTACAATCTGATCACCTATTATTCCAGCCCATACATTGACTTTTTGAGGGAACTGAGTATGAGTTTCTCGCATCCAATGAGGGTTATGATCAGCCCAATAACGACAATTTTGATGATTAACGTCACCATGTAAGGTAAAAGTACTTTCGTGGGAAAAAAGAATTGATGCTAATGAAATCTGGTTATTGTCGATCATGTTCATCATTTGCTCGCAAAATTCGATTCGGCGGTCCGGGTCATCCTCCGTTAATTCTTGGAGTGCCTGCATCTTGTAAGGATGCAGCTTGGCTGATCTAAGAATTTTCAGGACAGTAGTATGACTAATCTCGTTGTCACGGGCCAGTTGCCTGGCTGGAGTCACTGGATTTTCTTGAAGAGTTAATATTACGTTTAGCCTGGTATCTGCTTGAACAGTGGGATTTCGCTGTCTAGGCACAACCCTGACATGACCCAAATTGTTGTATTGTGTCTCAATTTTGCTTATGGTACTTTGGCTAATGGGTGATAAATCCGGATGCTCTTCTCAAAATAACTGAGCAACCTCAAGCTGACTTCGTCTTCTGTTACCATAACCGATCATCATCAGAATCTCGATTCGGAGATTTTCGGTTAAATACGGCATTTTAGAAATCACTTCGACAACTTGACCAGCGTATGTGACTGCTTTGGTGACTATTATTATCACTAGTAACTAAGCAACGCAGTTCCATAGCATCAAAACACATGTCAAAAACATACAACTTTACGCCGAAACATGTTCAAGGTAAAAGTGTTTTTTTTTTATCACGTGGGCTTTGTAAATATTCAAGAAATAAATAGTGTGTTGTATTACTTGCGAAGAGACCTTTCAAACGAGGTGTCACTTGACATACCTTTCCATTTGAAAAAAAAAAAGTCGGAGGTGGCTGGGCTCTTCCGGGAACAGATAAACAAGCAGCATATACATAGAAATGAGGGCAAGAAAAAACAATACTTAGCGTATTTCGGGATTTTTTGCAAAACTCGCCTATATCGAAGTTATGAATTTTATTCCAGTTAAAGTTTCCACCCTGTATGATAATTTGTTTATCGACAACAAGAGTACGATAATGACAAAATGTACAATTGTAGGTGTAGTGGCTGTTTACGGTACGGTTTGTTTTATTTCTTTCCCCGCTTTTCTATTGGATACAGGAGGTGAAAAAACATTAATGACAATATAAAGGTGACAGATAATGAAATATAGACGAACAATTATCTTCTGTTTAAGGTTTTGTCCATAATTACCAGTTATTTGTATCTGAGGTTGTTGTATTGTAAGTACTTACCGGTATTTATTTTTATTTTATTTTATTATTTATTTCTATCGCCTGAGTAGTTTCGGTTAAAAAAAATATATCAGTGAACAGTAGTGGGGCAACACCGATACGAACGCAATTCCCCTATAAGAAATACATGGGCCGATTTCTCGCTACTTTCCGCCATTTTGTTTTTCTACAACGGGCTGCCTATGGGCCAAGATGACTTGTGACGTATATGTGGGGTTGCCTATGTGTAGTTTTGGAAGCGCACCAATTTTGAAGTATGCTGAGTTGGTTACGTGGTCATTGACTTTCAATTTTGAAAAGCGCGCGAGTTTTATTTATTTATTAATTATTATTATTATTTAATTTAACGACCAACGGGTTATCATTATTATTAACAAAAGCATTTTTAGGATCGAACCGCGCCCCCGCTACATCTGAATTTGTTTACAAGTCGTCGAGTAGGAGGCTGATATTTGTACAACGGGGGGGCCAGGGATATTCATATGTGGGGCCTTCACTGCCACCGGCAAAGGCGGCCCCCCGCAAGGCCTCCATCCATACGCATCCACCCTGCGAACGCCGACTTCAAGTCGCGCCCCTCCACATCTGAATTTGTTTACAAGTCGTCGAGTAGGAGGCTGACATTTGTACAACGGGGGGGGCAGGGATATTCATATGTGGGGCCTTCACTGCCACCGGCAAAGGCGGCCCCCCGCAAGGCCACCATCCATACGCATCCACCCTGCGAACGCCGACTTCAGGTCGCGCCCCTCCACATCTGAATTTGTTTACAAATCGCCGAGCTGGAGTGTGATGTGCCCATGGATATTCGTATGCGGGGCCTCCCTGCTACCGGTAAGCACGGGGCGCCCCCTCCCCCCACATTACTCTCGGGCCCCGGAGAAAAACGTGTCGGCTGTTTCCAAAAGCCGCGTCGCCGCAAGGAAGGAACCCATCTAACGAGCGATACATGTACTATAAAACGAGAATACCAACTGTCATACCAACTTAAATCTTTCATAATCCCTGTGATTTGATAATATACGGGTACCGATTGAGAAATAAATTTCGTGTCAATATACGAGGCCGTAAAATATTAAATCGTATGCGAGTGTAAATTCAAGATGGAGTCCGGCGTAACATGTACAGGAGGATCGGGGTAACAACGTGTACCGAGAGTTCAAAAATAAATTAAATATTATATTAATTAAATATTATATTATGGTAAACGGGTAAAACGTACATAGTCTAATTGTTTTTCTCGATAAGTATGGAATAGATGTCGGGGGTGTGTAACAATAAAATAATATTAACTCTAGGTGACACTATAATGTTTAAAAATCCATTTAGTTATTAATTCATTTGTTAATGCCTGGCGAAAAGGTGTAGGCGTTTTTATCAACTAAAAATTGTAAGTCTGGCGATAAAACTTCTGCGGTTTTATTTAAACAAGGATGTGTATATTTTCACACACATAGGTAAATATCAGCATTAATTAACTACGAGCGATCACCGGCAGATGCCCAGTATGCATGACACACCCGACAAACAAGCCATGATGAACCAAATAAGAAGAGGAAAGTGGAGGAACACCTAGCACCTATTTTAAAAACACATATTTGGCTTGGTACAGAGACTTAGAGTAGATGTGACGATGATCTACAGATACCAGTAATTTCCGTATCAGTCGTGTGTCACAAAGGCCACAACAGATGGCGCTCCAAACGTCAAATTCAAACTTACGATAACGCCGCGAACCAGGGTGCGCACTCACGTCGCTACATCCCTAACAAAAGCCTCCGCAAGGTTCGGCTCCTCCTATCTCCGCAATCCCCTCCCCGCCAACGGCTCGCCATTATTATTAGTATGGCACGAATTAATTTTAATTACGAAATGTGTCAATTTAGCGCTAATTAATTTGAATTATCTGAATCATCGTATGTTGTCGGTGGTTGTCGTCATCGGTGTCGCGCGAGTTTTGAATTATTTGATTATTATATATTAATTACATTAAATATTTTTACTGAATTAGAGTCCATTCATTTTCGGTATATTTACAAAGCGAGAGATTAGCGCAGTGCGTCAACTGATAGGAACCGTTTTAAACGTTTGTGTTAAATATATATTCTTACAACGGAAGAGTGGAAGAGCAACGAATGGCACACAAATGTGCGTTTTTTATCAACTAAAAATTGTCCTTTTACAAACAAACAAAAATAATAAGAGGGAAAAATTTGATAACAGGTTCCACAAACGCAGCAATTGATCGTATCATAAATGAGGATTGAGTAACCATGCTTTTGATTGACATTTGAAGTAACATAACCTCAATATTATTTTACATTAGTTTTCAACCAAATCATTTTGAGTGTTGCCATGTGTAAATTACACTGTTGGCGATTTGTTGTTTTATTAATTAACTGAGCATAAATTAAATTGATTTAAATTGAAACGCACATGCCCAACAACAAGGACATTATCATACAACTGATAAACAACAACTTCACTCTTAAAACAGACAATAAAGAATCTAAACATAGACTCCAGGAACTGATGGGCAACCCTCTCATCAAAACATCCCGAACACAACAACAGCTAACTACTACACCGAACACACAACGCACATACACCGAATCATACACCATAATCCTCTGGAGTTGAAAAGGAAATCCCAGACGAAGATATTGGCAAATAACTCACTAACAATAAATATACTTATAAATACTGCAAACGCATCATAGCAAGAGCAACAGACATACCAACATCGATGATAAGAATTATAACTGGAGACATCGACTCATTCGAAAGAATGACATATGACGGAGGACTGTATTACCTAAATAGGTTCTACAGGTTCATACCAAGCTCCCCACCTAAACCAATACCACAAGCATGCAGCAAGTGCTCCGCATACGATCACACAACCGAGGAATGCAGAACAGGAAAAACATGCACCAAGTGTCAAGGGGGCACATGACGCAACTAAATGCGGTTCGCCACAGCCACCGAAATATGATGCCTGCAACGCCGAGGCCCACGCAGGGTGGTCACCCAGATGCCCAAAGAGACCGACAATACTCATAGAAGGCAACCCCAGCATAAAGATCAAAAACATAAATAAAAAATCTACAGATATACCAAACTCAACCACTCATAACAATAGAATCCCTAAACCACTGACTATACCCGACCATATCATTATCACACACACACATGACATAAACAACACACAGAACACTAACAGAGAAGAGATTCTCAAAAAGCTCCTCAAACGCTTTATAATTGACCATGTGATTGACACACAGGCTGTACTTTCCGGTAACAGAATGTATATAATCATGTTCGACAAACAAGCATCAGATAGCATACCACCGACAGAACCCTCAAATCATACCACACAAGCCATCATGCATGTACAGAACGATCGACTGACCTTCATATACGCAAGCATCAACTGCCACAGTAACAAACGGACGCCAATAAATAATTACATAGAGAATAACAAGATTCAAGGTTGCCTTTTCGTAGAAACAAAGACCAAAACCGGCACAAACGTGACATACAAGAACTGGGAAATCATACAAAAACAAGGACACATCAACATCAACATCAACGCACGAGGAGGAACCCTGGGATAGGTATCCTCCACACCGCACGTAGAGCCAACCCGCCAGTACCGAACAACCCACAAAATGATTGCCTCTACTTTACGATCCCATTTGACAATGACAAACTTCACATCTTTCTGATATACATTCAACCACACTCACCAATCGAACAGAACATCGCCATAAAAGCACCCCATGAATAGATATTCGATTATCATTGGTGACTTTAATCTAAACCCCTAGAAGAGACGTCAACTACAAACGTTCATAAATAACTCTGACTTCAGAAGACAATACACACACAACCAACACTCATCATGCCCAACAATAAGAACACAACCCCAGGTATACTACATGCATACTGACAATCTAACAAATAATATAACATACATAGAAGTAACACCAGACCTTTGCTCAGATCACTTGGCTGTTAAATTTACATTTAAACTAGACCGACCACCAACTGCCGAAACAATCAAGACAAAAATCAATCTCAAACTCACAAATACAAAGGCAGTAAATACATTCATGCTGACATACTTGAACGAAATCGAAAGAGAAGACATAGAACTACATCACCTAACGGAATTTTAAACAAAACTCACTCCGCCCCTCCCGAAGCCCCACCGCCACGCCGCCACCAACAACACCACCAGCCCCTCTGCCCCTCCGTCACGAGTATGTAATGGATATTTTATATGGTAATATCCGTTATACTATCAGAATGTAGCTTGTAGTATAGAAATGTTAAAGTACTGTACAACTATGTAATGAATATTTTATATGGTAATAAAAAATAATAATATAATGTAAAAAACTTTATTTTATTCACCCCCTCCATAGTGCATAGAGAGGACAACATATTAAATAAAGAAAATCATTAAAAATATGTACAATAATATTTAAATATACATACAATATGTCAAAAGTACAAGATAATAAATAAAAACACCTCCACACCAGCACCACCATCACCCCCATCACCAGCACCATCACCAGCACCACCTCCACACCTGCAACAGCACCACCACCACCTCCACACCAGCAACAGCACCACCACCGCCTCCACACCAGCAACAGCACCACCACCACCAACAGGTGTCTCACAGGTATCTCACAGGTGTCTCACAGCTATCTCAGAGGTGTCTTACAGCTGTCTCAGAGGTGTCTTAAAGCTGTCTCACAGCGTCTCACATGTGTATCACAGCGTCTCACATGTTACTACATTTTAAGAATATTTGAATCAGCTACTAGTATGATTTCAGTCTGTTTAAATATTAAGCTATTTTATCATGAAATAATAGATATTATGTGTTTATGTATGTCGTATGATAGGCTTCGAAGAAGGTGTTTTGTGGTAAGATCTTGTCCGGGGCGGTGTTTTTAGCTGTATCTAGTATGTCATAGTATTCGTCTTCCGTTATGTTCGGCGGTTCCTTATTTTCTGTGTTTTGGTTAAAATGTCTGTCGTACCAGTCGTTCACGTTTGTGGAGTTATCGTTGTTATATGTAGGGTCGCCGATGGGGGTGAAAGCAGATGTGAAGTGGTTTGCGAAGGCGTATGCCGTATGTTCGTCTGTCGTATGTTTTTTTAATATCTTGTAGGAGTGTAGGTGTACGTGACGTCTTTTTGTATTTTGTCTGTCGTTTAATGTTAGTCCAATAGGTTGTTCCTCGGTCTCTCTCAATTTCTTTGTATACTTCGAGCCATTTATGTGACTTTTATTGCCGTTGCATTGTCTGTATAGTTTTGTTTAGTCTATTCATTATTGTTTTTGTGTTTCTGCCCCCTGTCAGAGTGTATTCTCTGCACGTTTGTCACTTGTACTTGATTAGTGTAAGTATGTACTTAGGTAGTCTGTGTTTGTAAAATGTTCCGTTTGTTTGGGGGCTATGTTTTATTATAGAGCTAGTGAGTTTTGTTTAAAATTCCGTTAGGTGATGTAGTTGTATGTCTTCTCTTTCGATTTCGTTCAAGTATGTCAGCATGAATGTATTTACTGCCTTTATATTTGTGAGTTTGAGATTGATTTTTGTCTTGATTGTTTCGGCAGTTGGTGGTCGGTCTAGTTTAAATGTAAATTTAACAGCCAAGTGATCTGAGCAAAGGTCTGGTGTTACTTCGATGTCTCTTATATTATTTGTTAGATTGTCAGTATGTATGTAGTATATCTGGGGTGATGTCATTATTGTTGGGCATGATAAGTGTTGGTTGTGTGTGTATTGTCTTCTGAAGTCAGAGTTATTTATGAACGTTTGTAGTTGACGTCTCTTCTAGGGGTGTAGGTTAAAGTCACCAATGATAATCGAATATCTATTCATGGGGTGCTTTTATGACGATGTTCTGTTCGATTGGTGAGTGTGGTTGAAAGTCAGTGGGTTAGGGATTCTATTGTTATGAGTGGTTGAGTTTGGTATATCTGTAAATATTTTATTTATGTTTTTGATCTTTATGCTGGGGTTGCCTTCTATGAGTGTTGTCGGTCTCTTTGGGCATCTGGGTGACCACGCTGCGTGGGCCTCGGCGTTGCAGGCATCATATTTCGGTGGCTGTGGCGAACCGCATTTAGTTGCGTCATGTGCCCCCTTGACACTTGGTGCATGTTTTTCCTGTCCTGCATTCCTCGGTTGTGTGATCGTATGCGGAGCACTTGCTGCATGCTTGTGGTATTGGTTTGGGTGGGGAGCTTGGTATGAACCTGTAGAACATATTTAGGTAATACAGTCCTCCGTCATATGTCATTCTTTCGAATGAGTCGATGTCTCCAGTTATAATTCTTATCATCGATGTTGGTATGTCTGTTACTCTTGCTATGATGCGTTTGCAGTATCTATAAGTGTATTTATTGTTAGTGAGTTATTTGCCAATATCTTCGTCTGGGATTTCCTTTTCAACTCCAGAGGATTATGGTATATGATTCGGTGTATGTGCGTTGTGTGTTCGGTGTGGTAGTTAGCTGTTGTTGGGTACGGGATGTTTTGAAGAGATGGTTGCCCATCAGTTCCTGGAGTCTATGTTTAGATTCTTTATTGTCTGTTTTAAGAGTGAAGTTGTTGTTTATCAGTTGTATGATAATGTCCTTGTTGTTGGGCATGTGCGTTTCAATTTAAATCAATTTAATTTATGCTCAGTTAATTAATAAAACAACAAATCGCCAACAGTGTAATTTACACATGGCAACACTGAAAATCATTTGGTTGAAAACTAATGTAAAATGATATTAAGGTTATGTTACTTCAAATGTCAATCAAAAGTACGGTTACTCAATCCTCATTTATGATGCGACCAATTGCTGCGTTTGTGGAACCTGTTATCAAATTTTTCCCTCTTATTATTTTTGTTTGTTTGTAAAAGGACAATTTTTAGTTGATAAAAAACGCACATTTGTGTGCCATTCGTTGCTCTTCCACTCTTCCGTTGTAAGAATATATATTTAACACAAACGTTTAAAACGGTTCTTATCAGTTGACGCACTGCGCTAATCTCTCGCTTTGTAAACATACCGAAAATGAATGGACTCTAATTCAGTAAAAATATTTAATGTAGTTAATATATAATAATCAAATAATTCAAAACTCGCGCGACACCGATGACGACAACCACCGACAACATACGATGATTCAGATAATTCAAATTAATTAGCGCTAAATTGACACATTTCGTAATTAAAATTAATTCGTGCCATACTAATAATAATGGCGAGCCGTTGGCGGGGAGGGGATTGCGGAGATAGGAGGAGCCGAACCTTGCGGAGGCTTATGTTAGGGATGTAACGACGTGAGTGCGCACCTTGGTTCGCGGCGTTATCGTAAGTTTGAATTTGACGTTTGGAGCGCCATCTGTTGTGGCCTTTGTGACACACGACTGATACGGAAATTACAGGTATCTGTAGATCATCGTCACATCTACTCTAAGTCTCTGTACTAAGCCAAATATGTGTTTTTAAAATAGGTGCTAGGTGTTCCTTCACTTTCCTCTTCTTATTTGGTTTATCATGGCTTGTTTGTCGGGTGTGTCATGCATACTGGGCATCTGCCGGTGATCGCTCGTAGTTAATTAATGCTGATATTTACCTATGTGTGTGGAATCATACACATCCTTGTTTAAATAAAACCGCAGAAGTTTTATCGCCAGACTTACAATTTTTAGTTGATAAAAACGCCTACACCTTTTCGCCAGGCATTAACAAATGAATTAATAACTAAATGGATTTTTAAACATTATAGTGTCACCTAGAGTTAATATTATTTTATTGTTACACACCCCCGACATCTATTCCATACTTATCGAGAAAAACAATTAGACTATGTACGTTTTACCCGTTTACCATAATATAATATTTCATTAATATAATATTTAATTTATTTTTGAACTCTCCGTACACGTTGTTACCCCGATCCTCCTGTACATGTTACGCCGGACTCCATCTTGAATTTACACTCGCATACGATTTAATATTTTACGGCCTCGTATATTGACACGAAATTTATTTCTCAATCGGCACCCGTATATTATCAAATCACAGGGATTATGAAAGATTTAAGTTGGTATGACAGGTAGTATTCTCGTTTTATAGTACATGTATCGCTCGTTAGATGGGTTCCTTCCTTGCGGCGACGCGGCTTTTGGAAACAGCCGACACGTTTTTCTCCGGGGCCCGAGAGTAATGTGGTGGGAGGGGGCGCCCCGTGCTTACCGGTAGCAGGGAGGCCCCGCATACGAATATCCATGGGCACATCACACTCCAGCTCGGCGATTTGTAAACAAATTCAGATGTGGAGGGGCGCGACCTGAAGTCGGCGTTCGCAGGGTGGATGCGTATGGATGGTGGCCTTGCGGGGGGGCGCCTTTGCCGGTGGCAGTAAAGGCCCCACATATGAATATCCCTGGCCCCCCCGTTGTACAAATGTCAGCCTCCTACTCGACGACTTGTAAACAAATTCAGATGTGGAGGGGCGCGACTTGAAGTCGGCGTTCGCAGGGTGGATGCGTATGGATGGAGGCCTTGCGGGGGCCGCCTTTGCCGGTGGCAGTGAAGGCCCCACATATGAATATCCCTGGGGCCCCCGTTGTACAAATGTCAGCCTCCTACTCGACGACTTGTAAACAAATTCAGATGTAGCGGGGGCGCGGTTCGATCCTAAAAATGCTTTTGTTAATAATAATGATAACCCGTTGGTCGTTAAATTAAATAATAATAATAATTAATAAATAAATAAAACTCGCGCGCTTTTCAAAATTGAAAGTCAATGACCACGTAACCAACTCAGCATAATTCAAAATTGGTGCGCTTCCAAAACTACACATAGGCAACCCCACATACACGTCACAAGTCATCTTGGCCCATAGGCAGCCCGTTGCGCAAAAACAAAATGGCGGAAAGTAGCGAGAAATCGGCCCATGTATTTCTTATGGGGGAATTGCGTTCGTATCGGTGTTGCCCCACTACTGTGAACGGTAAGTAAATAAATCTAAAAAAAAAATCAAATTTCAGACAACTCTACTTAATAATATACAGGGTGTCCAAAAGAAAGGTAAGACCCTAAATATCTACGAATAATCTATCACTCGACCCCTACTTCAATTTAAAAAAGGGTTTACCTCTCCTGCGACCAGGGGGTTTAATAATTGAAGATAATTATCCTGTCAGAAGTTGTCCGACTTGAATTAAAACTTAGGTATTTCAGCGATATTCTGAAAAAAAAAAGTCGTAGATATTTAGAGCGTTACCTTTCCCCTGGGACACCCTGTTTATTATTAAATGGGATTGTCTTAGATATAAATTGGCGAAAAAAATCATTTATTTGTTGTGATGTCACCGACATATTTTTTAAATGGCACGGTATAATAAAACCGAATTGAACTAGTAGGCTGTTAAATCTTAAATTCTCTGGACAACAATTTTTTCCCGGCCGACCGTTAAATTTACATATTAATTTCAATTTTTAATTTGATAGCTAAAACGCTCGATGAAAATTCTCATAGCGACAGCATATCCACAACTGTCATCTTGTCATGTTTTATATCAAATAAATTCATATCTGCTGTATTCAAAAGCTGAGTAGCAACCCACGAGTACACACATTCAACGGATCGCACCCTTTACCTGAAGTACCTAATATTCATACGTTTGAATAACATTAATATTTGAAGTACCTCCAAGATATCACATGATTGTACGTAAATATTGTGAATTATCTAATGCTACTGTAACTATTACAAAATAATTAAATAAACTACACGCGATTAACTTTATTCCCGAAGGAAATTTGATATTTTATTCCCTTCGGAAATAAAGTAGTCTAGTATATATTCGCGGTCGGGATAAAAAAATAATATTTATCGCTACCTTGTTAAATATTATTGTTTGGTTATGTTATTACTGTGTTAAACTAAGTCAAAACTAAATTAATCGCCAGCAGCGTCATTTTAACTTATCTCCAACGTATAGTCCCAGTCGAACAGAGTTTTGTAATTATAAAGCCCTGCATGGACAGGGAAGAGCAAAACCTCGTATATGATATTAAATAATCGGCATATTGCGTCGGGTGGAAAAACATTATCGTTAATTAACTAAGGCACGGGAGCAGCAACAGGCTTAAATAACCCCTTCATACGCATATGGTACCGAAATATAAATAAGTATTGGTATGTATTTTAAAAACAAAGTGTTTCATAAAATAAATAAATTCTCCAATAAATATTTTTCAGGTTAGTTTTGATTAAAAAGTCACAAGCTTACGAAAATAACCATATAATACCATATAATAATAATTCGCACATCAACTTCAAAACAGAAAACCATCCGGTAGTAAGGTTTTATAAAGTATTAGTTTTTTGGTTAAAATTAAAAAAATATATTGTTCTTCTTGGTAAGTCAGGACCGAACTCGATCGTTGACTCTTATGTTAGCTATCATATTCACGATCATTGTTCTGTTGACCGGTGGACGAAAGAGTTGCGCAGTAGATTTGCCATAATATTGGCTAAGGTTTTTTAGCCACGATGTTGGGCGACACCCGACGCCTCTTTTTTCTATGATTTTACCTTTTACGACGAACGACGAACGATTAGGTGTAGAAAGCTATAGTTCTCCGGAAGCTCTTACAATAAAAAATGTACAGCAATGTTTGCGGTACATTAACATTAAAATTACTGAAATTATTGATACACAAATACCTGGACCATCAGGAATTACATCTAATAATTGTTCGAATTGTCATATTCACTTCCATAACAATAAAATTAGAAATTTATTTGTATTATATTTTATGGCATTTATAACGGGAAAAGTATATTATTGAGCTCTATCCCTAACGGTAAAGAGTCCCTTTAAGGGCTAGATCGGTAATAGTTATTAACATACCTAGGATGTTATGACATCAATTGCATCCGAGGTATGTTCAAATTTTATCGGTTTCAGAAAAACATACCATTTTTAATTATTATTCAAATTACATAATTATTATCATCATGATTTCACTTTCAAATTTATGGATTGATGTGACGCCATGGTTACAACTCCTTTCTATCGCCGTCAAAATAAACATTGGTAATGGTAAATTCAAATTAGAAACTGATGAAGACTCCATCTATGAAGATGTATTTTGCTGCACAACTTCTGTCGTATGTTCATTGTAATTAATTTCAGCTGAATATTGGTTATCAATTTCTTGACAACTGTTGACAATTGACATAATATAATACATAATAATATATTACCTTGCCGATTTTACATACAAGATACAGATATCGCTGAATGTCAGCAGATGTTTAATAGCCTGAAACCGGTAAAAAATGTTACGTGCTAACACAATTATTTTACCATCAATATCAACAGAAACATACAATCATTTTATTTACAAAATACAAAATAGTTACAAAATTTAATATTACACACACACGTTAACTGTGCAGTGGGAAATTCATGTGATCACTGCCCTCAGGGACTACACAGTCATGTCGGGAAATAGAAACTTGTAACACCGCGTTCGCCCAGAATTTAAAAATTGCAGCCCGCCAGTTACTCGCCCCGGCCATTTGCATATTATGGCCCGGCCGCCGGCGATAACTGCCCCAGCGGCACGTACGGGCCCGCCGCACAAAGAACCGCGCGCACCCCGGACTCGGAAATCCCGGCCCGCGCTCGCTTCAAAGCCGTCGTACGCTACAAACTGGCCCCAGATGTGAACCGGCGTCTATACAATTCCCGGCCTGACCGGCCACCGACGCCCGAACCTGGAAAACCCACATCTGGCGTGCACACCAGCAAAAGCCGTACCAGCACCCCGGCGAAATCTTCCCCGAGAGGAAGCAAGACGACACCCGAAGGATGCAGGATCCCGCCGCCCTTATAAGCCCCGCAAAAACTCGGAAGAAGACCATTCGAGCTTAACACCTCGTACCGAGTAGTCAGCCGAGATTGCCTGCATCTCCTGACACTCTCCTCCGCCGATCTTAGCGACTGTAATCGCCTACATTACAGTCGCGATGAAAACTCGCTCGAAAGCCGACACCGATCCGGGGATTCCCGCGGATCGCGCCTGCTCACCGACTGCTCCACCGACTTCTTCACCACCTGCCGCCGACGTTTCGGCACCACCACTAGGCAATGGCCTTCTGCCAACGCCTACGTCACCACCGCTCTCGATGCCGCTACTTACGACGCCGATCTCTTCGCCTACTTCTGCTACTTCTACTACTTCTTCGCTAACTCCCCCCGCCGCGTTACCGGATCACGTCAGTCCGGTAACAGGTCAAGGGATTTCGGTTCTTCAAACCACGACCTTGCCCCTTCTCACCACCGCCGACGACGACGACGCCAACGGATTCCAGTTGGTTACATCTCGCCGCAGCAATCCAGGGGTAAGCACCACCTGACACACACCCGCGAGCACACCTACCACAAACACAAACACCCCCCTAACCACCACCGGCTTAAAAACCACCCAAATTTTCACCTTCGCAATCCGCAACCCACCCCCACAATTCTCCACTAACCTCCAGTTGATCCACCATATGTCCAGGGCCGGCATTGTAATTCATGCCATCAATCGCCGACCTGAAGGCATTATCATTCACACCCCAACTCTGCAGTGGGCCTCGCTCGCTCAGAGAATTCCCATCCTTGGGAATGCCACCGTCCAACCTTCCACCTTCACACGCTCCTCAAACCCGCATGCACCCCGCACCACCCCTTCCGCTCCATCATTCTCGGCCGTCGTCAGAGGCGTCGAGCATGACGTCACTCCCACTGCCCTTCTGGCGGCTGTCCATTCCAAGGGCCTGCAAGCCCACGGAACCGTCCGCATCATTTCCCGTAATACCGGGCGGCCTACTATGATGATGCGAATTTTTACTCGCCACCCCGAATCCCTAGATAACTTAATCTCCTACGGCTTAATTCTAAATTTCTATCGTTACCGCGTTGAGCCATCTCACCCTCCTTCTCCACAACCCAAGCAATGCTCCCGTTGCGTCAAGTTCCACGACCCACAATCTCCCTGCCCCGTAACTGCCACCATCACCTGCGGCATCTGCGCCGGCTCCCACCTTTCCTCCGCATGCACAAACCCCAAAACTCCAAAATGCGCCAACTGCGGCTCTTCCTCGCATGTTGCCTTTTCGCACACTTGCCCAAACCGCCCCTCACCAACCTCCGTGGCCGATACAATCCCGTTGAAAGCCACCGATTCCACAACCTCCAACGAAACCGTCAACCTCCTCAAATTCACCACCATCGCCATCCTTAACCTTTTTCCCACACAGCGAGAGTTCGTTATGGCGACGCTCCAACCTGTCGCCGCCCAGCTTTTGGGCTACAGACTTGCGCTGTCCGGCACCGGTAATGCAGTACACATTACCGCGGTGCCCTTATCCCAAACGTTTGCACAAGTTGTATGTTAACGTCAGTAAATTCATACCCGTCCCATCCTAAACCTCTATCCTCGTACAATTCCCAATGTCTTTCACACCCGCTTTAATTTCCCACAACATCAGGGGCTGGAGAACCAATTGTCAGCTCTTAAAGCACACAGTGCAGTCCCTGAATACACAAATTATTGCCCTTCAGGAAACTTTATGTAAATCACACAATCCTATTGCCATTAAATTCTTTAATTATTTTAGAAATACCCGCCCGTCTGGCAGAGGTGTAGCCACTCTGGTGCACAACTCCCTTCCTGCAACCCAAATTTTCACTCCTTTCGACCTCCAATTTGACATTGTGTCAGTATTAATAACCTCCGTCATCGGCCCAATAACCATCCACAACATTTACCTGTCCCCCGGCTTAACTTTCCCAACAGCCGCGGTGCGCCTGCTGTTGAAATCGCCAAGAACTGTCGTTGTTGGCGATTTCAATGCCAGGAGCCTCCAGTTTGGAGACACGGCCTCCAATGCTGCAGGAGCTTCTCTCCTGCACATTTTAGACACCACTTCCTTTTCCCGACTTGAAAACTCCGAATTTACCTTCTCCTGCCACCAAGGATCCTCAATACCCGACCATATTCTCTGCGCCGACGACCTAATTCCCTACTTCCGCAAAGACCTCGAGGTAATTCCCGAAACCACCAGCGACCATTTCCCACTACTTGCCTACTCATCCATTTTCAGTCAGCCGTCACTTCCCCGGCGTGAGCGTAGATTTAATTTTCACAAAACTGACTGGAAAAAATTTGTTTCACTCCTTTTAAATTTTCAACTTCCCCCTGTCAATAACCTCTTTGATTTAAATTCTTCCATCCGGCACCTAACTTCCTCCTTATCCGCCGCCATATCCCAGTCAACTCCTCTATCCCGGGACTTCATCCAAAAACCCCCAATTCCCAAAAAAATCCTGACGATGATCCAAACGAAAAATGCTCTGCGGCGCCTTCAGCGCCGCACGGGCGACCCTGCGATTAGGACCGAAATCAACAGGATTTCGGCCGTCATTAAGATCAGTTTAAACGCACATCGCACTAAACAATGGGTCGATGTCACTTCACGTTTGGATTATCGCCAGGGCTCCAAATTCTGGAAACTTTTTAAAAATCTTACATCCCGCGTTCCAGAAACTCACTCCTCTCCCATAAATTTCCCCGCCCTTGTCGCTCACGATCCGCAAGCCAAAGCCAACAACTTTGCAATCCACCTCCAGTCAATTCATAACACCATTCCCGACTCCTCACGCCCAAGCTTACAACGGCAAGCATCTAAATCCTCCAACTCCAACTCACGCTTCCCCACACTGCACGTTCCCGGCCCTAACTTTCCCGACGACATAATCACCTCCGCCGAAGTCACGGCCGTCATCAAACTCGCACAAAACCGAGCTCCCGGCCCTGACTCAATTCCCAACCAAGTCCTGAAAAATCTCCCTCCTAACATCGTCGATTCCCTCACACAAATTTTCAACTTTTGCTTCTCCTCCGGTTACTTTCCCGCGCATTTCAAAGAAGCAAAAGTAATTTTAATCCGCAAGCGCAACAAACCTCTAAACAATCCCAATTCCTACCGGCCACTTTCCCTCATAAACACCCTGGGCAAACTTTTTGAAAAAATTATACTCTCCCGCCTCCGTGAATTTTGCCACGATCACGAAATCATTCCATCACATCAATTTGGTTTTACATGCGGTCGATCGGCCCAGGATGCCCTCCTGTCGTTCACCTCTGACGTCGTCGGTGCCGTCTACACACGTGGTGTGACGGCGGCTCTGATGTACGACGTTGAGAAGGCGTTTGACACGGTGTGGCACGATGGCCTGATCTTCAAGCTCATCAGTCTTAAATTTCCGGCCCATTTAATAACCCTCGTCAAAAACTTCTTGTCTGATCGAAAACACTGCGTGGTCGTCAACCACCGCAGTTCCCCCAGTTTTTCGCCCCTCGCGGGCGTCCCTCAAGGCTCGACTCTCTCTCCCTTGCTTTATAATATTTATGTCCACGACATTCCGTTACCAAACTCAAATAGCACAAAAATTCTCAACTTTGCTGACGACATAATTATTTTTTCCTCTTCTTACAATCTCTATCGCGCCCACGCGCGCTTGCAATCATATAGTTCACTAATCACGGCCTATCTTGCCGAGTGGCGCCTCAAAATAAATCCCCAGAAAACCCAGTTCATTAACTTAAAAAACATCCGCAAACGAGCTCCCGGCCACACCTACAGAACTGTCCTCGTAGATTCAATTCCCATTTCCCCCTGCATCTCCGCAACTTACCTCGGCATCCAATTCCACCGTCACCTTAACTTCTCCTTAACTATTTCCAACACGCTCGCCGCTGCCCGGCGCCGTGTTCCTCTGCTGTTGGCTCTCCGCTCAGCGAGCGGAGGGTGCAGCACCCTTACACTTCTCCACACTGTAACGGTCCAAAAATAGCGTTGGCAGAAAGCGGCATTTTAATAATTAACGGACGTATGGACCTGCACGGTAGGCAACCATGCTTGCATTTTTTTTGTTGTGGTGACGCGTCTCCCCGGTGAGCGATTTTTAAATTCACCGGCGGAAGCGCCGCCACGAGGCAGAACTAAATTGCCTCGTGCCCAAGATAGATCGTGCCAGAAGAACCGTTGCAGATAAGGTATATCACCATCCGTTTTACGGGAATAATCAACGGTTCTCAGCTAACCACCCTTGAGGGGGATTGAGGCATCGACTAGAGGGCAGAGAACACGCTCATAACACCGGAGTAAGTAGTTATTCCTCCTCCTCTTCGTGAAGCCACGTGTCCGGCCATTTTGATTAAGGCCATGTGTTTTGTAGGCGTTTAGCTACGGGCTAGGCAGCTCGGCCAGAACATTCCTGGCTGGAGGCCGCGAGCGAGCACCAGGTCTACGACGCAAGCCGTCGCCCTTCCGGAGCTGTAGCAGTCACCAGCGACGACCATCCGGAACTCCGGCCAGATATAAATTCCAGACAATATATATAATTTCTTTTTTGTGTGCTCGATTGGGCCACTTTTCGGTTTATTCTTGTGCGTAAATTGTGTCTACGTGTAAATTGTGTCGTACGTGTTTTGCGCTAGTGTACGAAAAAGGTCGCTCCCTCGGCCCTTTCAATCGCGCGATTAGGAGCTTATGTTATTCGGCCGAATAGGGTAAACCCTGCGCGAAAGGGTGGCGTTCGGAGGTATTTTTTTTCAGGAGTGCAGACACGGTGTCCCTCGTTCGTTTGTGTGAATAAACACCGACATTTTACCATACCAAACTCACACCTGTTATTTTTTGCTCCCCCCACGTTTTCTCTTTACAGTTTTCTATATTCATTTCAGTTACAGTTTTCTTTCTCATTTATCTCATTTACAGTTTTCTCTTCTCACTGCGAGATTTAAATCTGGTGGTGTTCACGCCAAACGGTCAGCGTTGTGACAGTTCGTGATTTCTGAACTTCGCTGACTGTCTGCCGTCCACCCACGCAGGTAGGGTGGAGCCTCCCTTGCGACGAAGTAGCAACGAGGTAAAATTACGTGGAGCCTTTTTTTTTAACCCCCCCACTCTCTGACACCGAGAGCCTGGCCCTCGTCACTACTTCAAAGGGACCCTCCACTCGCTCCACGGCCTAACGCGCCGACTGCCCTTCAGGTACGTCACACGTTTTTGGAACCCAACGTATGGGGCAATAGCAACAATAGCTATCGTTGGTATCTTTATTTATTTAGCTCATTAACATCTTTTGAGGCTTCAGGGTTTTGTCAGCCCTTTGTAAATTTTTCTAGCCCTTCAGGATTTTGTTTTTCATTTTGAATAGACCTCATTTAATTAATTTTGCAGCCCTTTTTCAATTTTTGTTTTGGCCCTTTTTGCCCTTTAGAAAATTTTTGTGCCCTTTTTCAATTTTATGCGTTTTAGTAGTTTTGGCACTAATTTTCATTTTGACCCTTCAGCCCTTCGCGAAAACTTTTTGGCCCTTTGGTTGATTTTTGTGCCCTTTTTGATTGGGAATATATTTTTGTGGTAGGCCTTAAGTTTACGCCAAGGAAACTGAACTGGGAGTTGGAAAATTTGACAGTATTTCAAATTTTTAATCAGCCTTCAGCATGTAGTATATTGAGAAAATTTGGGGTGGTTGTTTTGTCAGCTGTTGAGAATTTCTGTGAGTTTTGTGGGTAATATAGAATACACACAAGAAAATATTTTGACTTTAACGTTAACTTTAAATTTAAATATTTTTAATTTAGGGAATTTTCTGGCCTGTTTTCAGTGTTTGTTGGTATAATTTCTACTATAGTGTAGAAATTAGTTTATTATTCGCTGGTTACAAAAAACCATAAATTTATTATTGGTTATTGTTGGTTTTTGTAGAAACTTGGTGAGATAGTGAACGGGCGACCACGAATCATACATATTTGGTTGATCGGTTGATTTATATTTTGATTTTTGGCGTATGATTTTGTGGGTTCGAGCTCACTACGACTAGGTAAAATTTTTTTTGGATTTTTATAGTAATCGTAATAATTACGATAAGTTAGTTTAAATTTTTGTTCTTTTTCGGTACACGTATACCGTATATTTTTCTTTCAATTGGAATTGAAATTTGAATCTTTTCTTTTTGTTCACTAGTCCATTAGTTGTGATGGATTTCAAAGTAGAAGTTAATAGGCTATCAGCCGATGAGCGGGTGTATGAGCTTGAACGTCGAGGAGTTACAGGGGTAACTACTGCTGATGCGCAGCGTAGCACCTTACGAACTCTAATTAGATTGGAGTCTTCTGCCTCCTATGCGCCGGTGCCTAATCCCTTTAAGATAACTGACGACCTTGCGGCACTAGAATTGAAGTTGACGGAGATCGAGGGGTTAGTAAAGGACTTCGAGGAGCCTACTACCTCTTCGACCTATTTGAAGCTCGCCACTAAGTGTGGACACGCACACGGGCGAATTAATCGTTGTGTCGTTACGACTGACGAAGAACGAGGTAAGGTCTCCAGACTTTTAGTACGATTAGCAGCGTGCGCCGGTACTATGCGTTCCGGGGCTAAATTAGCTAAGCGCAAAACCACTGCAACTCAGAGTTCGTTGCTTAATTTGTCCGTGATTCAAGCTGTCGCTCATTCATCGCGAGTAGTTGCTGAATCGAATAGTTCAAGTTCAGATTCTGATTCAGAAAATGAACAAGATCATCTGGCTTCTACAGATGTAAAACCTGTCGCGGTTAGGTTTTGGAATCTCACTTTTGGAGGAGAGCAGGGCAAAGTTTCGTTGTCCTCATTTTTGGAGCGAGTAGAAGAACTACGCGTTGCGCGTAACGTATCTTCGGCATTATTGTTTGCGTCAGCATTAGATTTGTTCACGGGGAACGCCCTTATTTGGTATCGAGCGAACCGTAGATCTTTTGGGAACTGGGATAAGTTAGTCCTAGGGTTGAGAGAGGCCTTCCAATCTCCTGATTACGAAGAACGTCTCTTCGAAGAAATCAAATCTCGCACACAGGGACCTAATGAGACCGTCAGTCTCTATGTTTCTGTGATGAAAAATCTGTTCATGCGATTGCCTAATCCTCTCCCTGAAGATATTCAGCTCAGAACCGTAACCAAAAATCTACATCCTAGATACAGAATGGCTTTGTGGTCACTAGACATTGTTACTTTTGCTGATCTACTTAGATTAGGACGTAGGCTGGAGGCTAGTACGGTCGCTAACGAATCGTACACACCCCCACCAGGGAAAGGTCGTGTGTTAGAGCCAGACTTGGCGTATGTGGAGGCTGTGCCGAGTGTGTCTTGTCACGAAGTCACTCCTACAAATATTCGTCCGCCCTCTCAGTCGCGTTGTTATAATTGTCAACGACCGGGACATTCAAGTCAGGATTGTCGTGCGCCGAGACGCTTATATTGTTTTGGTTGTGGGAAAGTGGGAGTAACAAAACCAAGGTACCCAAATTGCACTCCATCAAATTCTTTAAACCGGTCGAGGAGAACTTGAGCCGAACGAGTTGCTCCGAGGTTTTGGGAATTTCGGCAGATAATTTTAAGGGACTTAGTGAACGTACACGTATTTGTTTAGATTTTGTGTTGTCTAGTTCGCGGGGCGATGAGCGTCCATATTTAAATGTAGTAGTTTATGGGGTGTCGTTGTTGGGGTTATTAGATTCAGGAGCAAACCAGACCATACTTGGCGGTCCAGGGTGGCAGATGTTCAAAAATTTAGCGGTACGGTTGAAACCTTCGTCGGTGAAATATTGTACGGTGGCGAATGGACGTAGTTGCGAGGTAATTGGAATGGCTACACTTCCGATGATGGTTGAAGGCGTGACGAGAACGTTGGATGTATTAGTAATTCCGGAAATTACGAGGCCGTTGATTTTGGGAACCGATTTTTGGAAACGGTTAGGAATTATTCCAGACCTACGTAGTGGTCATTGGGAGTTTTCGGGTTTGGAAGATATGGCTGTAGATGCGTTAAACACCAGTGATGGGTTAACTTCACACCAACACGTCCAACTTCAGTCATCATTAACCAGTGCTTTCGAGAAGATGAGTGATACTCTCGGGTGTACCAATTTGGTAGAGCATGTCATCAGCACTAAAGCTACGCCAATTAAGCAGCGCTACTATCCGATGTCTCCCACACTACAACGTCACGTAAACGCGGAATTAGATTCAATGTTAAGTTTAGGGGTAGTTGAACCTTCTAAATCGCCGTGGTCTTCACCCATTGTGATGGTGAAAAAGAAGGATGACACATACCGTTTTTGTGTCGATTTTAGGCGAGTCAATAGCGTAACCGAAAGAGACGCGTATCCTCTGCCGTATATTTCTCATATATTAGATCGGTTAAGGGACGCGAAATATTTGTCGAGTTTGGACATTCGATCGGCTTACTGGCAGATCCCTGTTCAGGAAGAATCGAGGCAGCTAACAGCATTTACCGTTCCGAACCGTGGTCTATATCAATTTCGACGCATGCCATTTGGCCTTCATAATGCGCCAGCCACCTTTCAGCGACTCATTGGTAGAGTGATAGGTGCTGATCTCGAGCCGTCATGTTTTGCATATTTAGACGACATCGTGGTCGTAACTTCGACGTTCGAGGAGCACATTAGAGTTTTCGAAACTGTTTTGAGTCGTCTGACAGAAGCAGGTTTAACGCTGCGTCGCGATAAATGTCATTTCTGTAGGCCACAGTTACGCTACTTGGGTTATGTTGTTGATCAGGGAGGGTTACATGTCGATCCAGAAAAGGTTTCAGCGATTGTTAACATGCCAGCACCCATTAATGTCACAGGTGTACGTAGAGTTATCGGTATGGCTAGTTGGTACCGTAGGTTTATTCCGAATTTTTCCACAGTCACTGCACCAATGTCAGCATTGGTCAGAAAAGATACTAAATTTATGTGGTCGGAAGACTGTGAATCGGCATTCAACACTATTAAAGATTGTCTTGTTAGCGCTCCTATTTTGTCTTGTCCTGATTTTACTTTACCTTTCGTCATTCAGACCGACGCTAGCGATTTTGGGCTAGGCGCCGTATTGACGCAAGTTACTGATGAGGGAGAGAAGGTAATAAGTTACAATAGTTGTTCATTAAAAGGACCGGAGAGACGTTATAGTGCTACGGAGAAGGAATGTTTGGCCGTAGTATGGGCTGTAGAGAAATTTCGACCTTACATTGAGGGTGCTAAGTTCACCGTGATCACCGATCACTATTCCTTGCTGTGGCTTAACCGTTTACAGAGTCCTTCTGGTCGTTTAGCGCGTTGGAGTGTACGGCTCCAACAATTTAACTTCGATATCATTCATCGTAAGGGGAAGGACCACGTGGTTCCTGATGCGTTATCACGTTCAGTACCGGTTTTAGACGCTGTAAACGTCGTTAATCATTCCGAAGGCGACGCGTGGTTAGTTAAGATGCGTGACGCGATCGCGAAGAGACCGCGGAAGTATCCTCTTTGGAAAGTCGACGCTGGGGTCGTATATAAGTTTTTGCCTCCCAGGTTTGGGGACCTTGAGGAACCCCAAGACTCGTGGAAGATAGTAGTAGCGAAACCGCGTCGGCGTGCCCTTATTTCGGAAAACCATGATTTGCCAACTGCTGGTCATGGGGGCGTGTATAAGACCTGTCAAAGGCTTAAGACACGATATTACTGGCCGAAGATGAAGGCAGATATAGCTCGGTATGTTCGTGAGTGTGAGGTGTGTTCGGCACACAAGGTTGAACAAAAGGCTCCACCTGGCTTTTTGGCGCCTAGGGCTCGAGCGACGAGACCCTGGCAAGTTTTGTGTACTGATTTGGTGGGACCTTTGCCGCGTTCAACCAAGGGTAATTGTTATATTTTGGTTGTGGCCGACACCTTCACAAAGTTTAGTATGTTTTTCCCGTTGAGACGAGCTACTGCTTCAGCTGTCACGAAAGCCATAGAAGAACAAGTTTTCCTTGTATTTGGAACCCCTCAATACATCATCTCAGACAACGGTGTTCAATTTCGTAGTAAAGAGTTCACTAAGATGTGCGACTCCTATCGCACTCGGGTATTGTATACTGCTCGGTATCATCCGCAGGCTAATCCGGCGGAACGCATTAACCGGGTCCTTAAGACTATGATCGCATCGTATCTGAGCAATAACCACCGCGTGTGGGACGCGAGTCTTCCAAAGATTGGTTGTGCCATTCGGACGGCAAAACACGAGGTGATTGGCCATACGCCTTACTTCGCCAATTTTGGGCGAGAGCACGTATTGTATGGCAATACCTTTGGTGGACCTCCGGATGTTGACGAATTGTTGGAGGACCCCATCAGGGACAAACCACGCGATCCTGATAAGTTCGACGCATTACGAGAAGAGATAGCGGGACGTTTGGTGAAAGCGTATCAGAAAAATGCGAAATCGTATAATTTCCGTAGAAGGCATGTACAGTACAAGGTTGGTGATCGAGTGTGGCGTAGAAATCATGTTTTGTCGAATGCTCTAAACTATTTTAACGCGAAGTTAGCTCCTAAGTTTGTTGGTCCTTTTGTAGTGGCCCATAAGAGGTCTTTGTGGACGTATGATCTAACCAATGATTTTGGTGATCCAGGAGGGACATGGCATGTGAAAGATTTGAAACCTGCTCTGGACGATGATCATTCGCTTTCGAACTAGGTGTTTGTTAGATTTTTTTGTTTAAGTGTAGTTTAGCATTAGGTTAGTTGTGTTAGTTTTGTTAGTTTGATTGATTGTAATTAGTGGCTGTCACTTGTCTAAAACCATACGGTGTAAGTAAACTTTCGTATTCTATGGGATCGTTCGTGTTTTGTCCTTGAGTGACATGCCGCATTGCGGAATTTTTCGACGACTCCCTAGTTTAGCTATTTAGCTTAGCCCTTTGGGGGATTTAATGAATATGATTGTGGTTACGCATCGAGTGTGTCGGGACATTGTTACTCCCACTAGTACTATCTTTCTTTCGTCATTTGTATGAGTTTATTTTTCTTTTTGGGGGTTTGAAAAAAAACATCCGCTTCCCGGAGTTTTTAATTTTGTTGGGGGGGAATTTGTAACGGTCCAAAAATAGCGTTGGCAGAAAGCGGCATTTTAATAATTAACGGACGTATGGACCTGCACGGTAGGCAACCATGCTTGCATTTTTTTTGTTGTGGTGACGCGTCTCCCCGGTGAGCGATTTTTAAATTCACCGGCGGAAGCGCCGCCACGAGGCAGAACTAAATTGACTCGTGCCCAAGATAGATCGTGCCAGAAGAACCGTTGCAGATAAGGTATATCACCATCCGTTTTACGGGAATAATCAACGGTTCTCAGCTAACCACCCTTGAGGGGGATTGAGGCATCGACTAGAGGGCAGAGAACACGCTCATAACACCGGAGTAAGTAGTTATTCCTCCTCCTCTTCGTGAAGCCACGTGTCCGGCCATTTTGATTAAGGCCATGTGTTTTGTAGGCGTTTAGCTACGGGCTAGGCAGCTCGGCCAGAACATTCCTGGCTGGAGGCCGCGAGCGAGCACCAGGTCTACGACGCAAGCCGTCGCCCTTCCGGAGCTGTAGCAGTCACCAGCGACGACCATCCGGAACTCAGGCCAGATATAAATTCCAGACAATATATATAATTTCTTTTTTGTGTGCTCGATTGGGCCACTTTTCGGTTTATTCTTGTGCGTAAATTGTGTCTACGTGTAAATTGTGTCGTACGTGTTTTGCGCTAGTGTACGAAAAAGGTCGCTCCCTCGGCCCTTTCAATCGCGCGATTAGGAGCTTATGTTATTCGGCCGAATAGGGTAAACCCTGCGCGAAAGGGTGGCGTTCGGAGGTATTTTTTTTCAGGAGTGCAGACACGGTGTCCCTCGTTCGTTTGTGTGAATAAACACCGACATTTTACCATACCAAACTCACACCTGTTATATTTTGCTCCCCCCACGTTTTCTCTTTACAGTTTTCTATATTCATTTCAGTTACAGTTTTCTTTCTCATTTATCTCATTTACAGTTTTCTCTTCTCACTGCGAGATTTAAATCTGGTGGTGTTGACGCCAAACGGTCAGCGTTGTGACAGTTCGTGATTTCTGAACTTCGCTGACTGTCTGCCGTCCACCCACGCAGGTAGGGTGGAGCCTCCCTTGCGACGAAGTAGCAACGAGGTAAAATTACGTGGAGCCTTTTTTTTAACCCCCCCACTCTCTGACACCGAGAGCCTGGCCCTCGTCACTACTTCAAAGGGACCCTCCACTCGCTCCACGGCCTAACGCGCCGACTGCCCTTCAGGTACGTCACAACACCTATAAAACCTTTATCCGCCCTATTCTTGAATACCCGTTCCCATTACTCGGCTCCGCCAAACCCAAAGTTCTTGCCAGACTTGCCTCCTTTGAACGCCGTGTCCTACGTAAAATCCTCCAGCTTCACTACAGACATCCTTCCGACGATATTTACACTAGAGTCCCCCTCGCCCCGATCCTTGAACGCCTGAAAGGTCGCCAGGCTAAATACGCCCTCAAACAAATCCTGCATGACGGTCCTAACGCCCACCTATTTTCACTTCCGGTTCCCCGGCCAGTTCGCCGTCACATGGAAATTATCCCACATCCTGCCTTCAGCATGCTCCCACACATACATCCCCCTGATCGTCCAGAGTCGGTGGACAACGTCCTTGCATGCATAAATCCCGCATTTCTCGAACACTAACCACACAAAACACTGGCTTTGCATGGCACCGTCCATATGTGGATATGGTGCGCGCCACGCTATTGTACTATAAACACCAACCTCTCCCTTATCAATCTTTATCCATTGCTTCACAAAAACACACTCGCTACCAAAAAGCGGCGCATTAGTGCTGTGTTCGCACTATTTTTAGAACACACACCAGCACAAAAAAACTTGCATAAAAACACAAGTATGCATAACGTCTTTTACCATCCATAATGCGCCGCGGAACCGTTTGTTTGTCGCCTGCGGACTGTATTCATTTTGTATTCAATTTTGTATTCATTTTTATTTTTTATTTTTTGTATCAAATTTTTGTATTCATTCATCTTATTTATTTTTTGTCACCCTGTTAAATTCACCTCGCCTACACTACCCACACCCGTAAACATACACACACACACGAGCCCCTGGAACTTCATCGCAAATCAGTTGGAATTCGTACTCTGCACGCAGGATCGCAGGATCTCAAATCTCAAATCTCTAATCTCACCACAAATTCACTCTCAGTCCTATAAAGGCTTCGGCCTGTAGAGGACATTAAATTCATTTGATTCATTGGCAGGAGGGGGGGGGGTCGGAAGAAGACAGAGTGCCTGAATCGCCAGAACGGATCTCACCTTCTTGGACCACCAGCCTCAAACTCTACTCTCCAGTGCTGGACATCCCGCTGGAAGAGTGCCTGAATCACCAGAACGGATCTCACCTTCTTGGACCACCAGCCTCAAACTCTACTCTCCAGTGCTGAACATCCCGCTGGAAGAGTGCCTGAATCACCAGAACGGATCTCACCTTCTTGGACCACCAGCCTCAAACCCTACTCTCCAGTGCTGGACATCCCGCTGGAAGAGCTTCGCCTGCACACCGTGGACTTACCACTGGAGCCCGCAGCCACAACATCGCGGATCTCACCGCTGGATTAATCACCACCGCGGATCTCACCGCCGGATTCGTCACCACCGCGGATCTCACCGCCGGATTAGTCACCACCGCGGATCTCCCCGCCGGATTCATCAGCACCGCGGATCTCGCCGCCGCCCCACACCCGTAGGACAACTCGCCGTTCGAAGGACAAGCCCTCGAGCCGCCCGAAACTTACGAGGACCAATCACCAAGTTCCTAAATCAACAAGCATCATCCAACATCACCCGCCAGTCAACTGCGCCCTCACCACCCCGACCCGTAATGAGCAACTATACAAACCAAGTTAAACCGCAGTTAACAACGATTGTAGATTTACCATCGAATAAACAAACCAACACCTACACATTTGTTTACCTCACCCCTACATCACAAACTTCATTTCTTGGCGATGATACATCAAAGTCATTATTTGACGTTGGCGGAATCTTATGTATATGCCGTCCATCTAAATTAAATGTCATTTGTTGCTGTGAATTATTTATTCTCACAGAATCGTGTTATTATAGCGATTTACAGTCTCTGCTAAGACACCTTGTAAGTTGAACATAACAATACTATGGCTACTCTCCATGGAAACACGGATCTCTTCGAATTTATAACAGCTCTAATGCGGTAAGTAATAGTAATATTTTTTACCAACAGATTTCTAATTTATTTGGAAAAATAAAAATTACAGTTTGTACAATTATACATATCTTCCTTTTGACATTTTAGGTACCAAATTCACACCCCCCTTGATACGATTCTTCAATGTCTGTATTTATTTGAAAATCTTCTTCATTAGCCATTGTGCAAAATTAATACTGAAACTTCAAATTGTTTATTTGGATTCTAACCACAGAATGTTTCCAACGAAATACATTCAAAACACTCTGGATATACGTATGTATACCATATATATTGTTACGTTTTTTATTGCCCCACGTTGGGCGCCAAATGTTACGTTTTTGTTTGCTTTGCCTATTTTATTAGTGTTGAGTATTTAAGCATTTACTTGTTTTGTAACTTTTTGTTCTTTCTCTTATCTCAGGTTCAATAGTAGGTTCAATCATAACTAAATAGAGTTTTGTTCAAATACTTTAATGAATTGAAAATTACCAAAAATATTAAAACGTCTAATATAAACTGAACTAAACAAACAAATCAAAAACAATAGAAAACAAAACTATTAAATAAATAATAAACTATGGCCAACATTAACAAACTAAATCCTATATACACAAGCCAACTTATGTGATAATATGACTCTTGCACTTTACGCAAACTTTCTACTTGCAGTTTTCTTCTTGTGGTTCCTTGATTAATTCGTCCTCTTGTCCCTGCGTTCTCCTTTTGATCCTTTGTCGATTCCCACAAAAGTAAACAGCTACTTTTGTGTGTGAAGTTGAGCGGCTTGAAGTCCTGATTTTTGAATATCTCCGTCACGGCTCCTATCATGTTGAACTCCTCTCCTGGTTGACTGTCTTCTTCCAGTCCTATGCCCAATCGTTGAAACCCCGTTAATATTTTGTAATGTATTCGTATTAGTATCGCAACATCTCCACCCGCGATCCACACGCGTCTCTCCCACTCGTCAATCTCCTTGTTGATTATTTTCGACTTTCCATTATTCAATTCCCCAAGCGTCTATGCACGAAGTCCTCTGTCACCCGTGGTAACCGATCAACAACCTCCATCCGTGGATTGCTTTGTATATTTGTGCATACTTGTTCATGTTCACATTTACAATATTTACAATAATTTTTGTTAGCTTGTGTCCTAAATATTATAATTCTATCTAATACCTATATAATAATAACAATAAATCTATTCTAATTAATCTAAATAAATAATACAAATACCATCACAGATTCCCAAAATAAAATTAGAAAACATGGCAATTCAATTGTCCATTTTACTGATTTGATTTTTATCCCTGTTAGAGTCGTTACTAATCTTTTATTATCAATTTCAGTGTCCATTTTTACTCACAATAAGGATATAACGTCTGTATATTATACTTTCCTCGTAAGATTTCCCCTCTTAAAGTTTCTAACACATAGGTTGAGTCTCCTATGACCTTATTTACAATAAACGGTCCTTCGTAAGGCAAACTCAGTTTCTTGCATTTTTCAATATTTAACTTCAAACCATTCTTTCTAAGTTCCTCCAGTATAATCTCCAAATGTTGGATGTGATCGTCATGTGATTTACTGAATATTATTACATCATCAATATAATGATTACAGTACCCTTCATGTTTCCCTAGTACCTTTTTCTTAACAATTACCATAGGATTTATGAAATTTGTCTCAGCTCTCTCTATGATTCTTGATTTCAACATTTTCTCTAATTCTTCATTAACTAAATGCTTATACGCCTGCGGTATCGGGTATGTCTTGCTTTTAAATGGTTCGTTTGTAATTATCTCTAACTTGTGCTCGTGTCCAATTGCTATGTTCGGTATTTCATCTACCAGTTCACTTTTATTTTGTAGAATATCATCTACAATTTCCTTATATTTTTCAGGACAATTTGGTCCCCTAATTTCTACCTCAGCATTATTTAATATTTCTTCATCTTCATTATCTGTATCATTTACACATTCATTTTCTACACACCTCCCAACCTCCAGTTTGAACTTTTTCTCAGCAATTTCCAACGAGTACTCTTTTAGATCAATTTTCGCGTCCCACTTGTCAAGAAAATCAATACCCAATATCATGTCGTGTCTCATATTTATTATTAAGAATATATGTGAGTATTTTTCCCCACCTATGTTTATATTGCACATTATTGCACTATTAATTGTTGCAATTTGTTTATTGCTGGCCGAAATTACCTTTATTCTTTTTGTAGGTATCATAAACCTTTTAAACATTTTAATATTTTCATCAATGATCCTTTTATTGATCATTGACACTTCAGCGCCGGTATCAATAAGTGTTTTTAAATTATTTTCCCCAATTTTGCAGCTAATATATGGTAATCCATTCGAAATGTTATCTTCGCCCCCATTTACTTTAATAAAATTCCCCGGATGTTGGTAATTTGGAATAGTTTTCTCCCCATTGATACCATTTATTGAAAATTTTGTAGTTCCCTTTCTTCCACAATTATATCAAGTCCACGTCTAATTCGGTTTTCCTGTATACGATTGTTGTTTTGATTTATACCTTGATTTTGCCTGTCAACCATAACATTACCTATTTCATGTTGTCTGTTTTGTCCCCTATTTTGTTCATGTTCTGGTTCGTTACGTCCTCTCCTGTCATAATTATTGTTATTGTTATTTTGATTATTATTATTAGGGTAAAAGTTACGTCTATTATCCCCATTGTAATTGTTTCCCCGTCTGTAATTATGATTTTGTCTGTCATTGTAATTATTGTTATTATTTCCGTTTCGTTCATATCTACATTCCTGTCGATCATAAAATCCCTGTCTCCTATAACCTTGTTCCCCCCTGTTATAATCCTGTCTGTACCTATTGTTATTTCTATTGTCTAATCCATCAACGTCCTCGTATCGTTTTAGTAGGTCAATTAACTCCGTCATTGTCTCGATCCTCTGAATTACAGTGTTTTCAAAATTTCTCCCTCAAAGTGTCTAGCTAAAAATTTAGTAATTTCTTTTTCTTGTAATTTCGGCTCCAACTGCTTAGCAATACTGTATTTTTCTATTGCATATTGTTCTCTGGTTAGCCTATTTCCCTGTCTAAATTTACCCGAATACAAATTTTGCCTAATTTTTCCTTGTCTGAAGTCACCCCAATATTGTGTTTTAAATTTAGCTTCAAATTGCTCAAAATTATTGCATTCATCCTCAATGGTTGTATACCAGGTTAGTGCTGAGTCCCTAAGTGTGCTTTGTATGATTTGAAAAACTTGTGTATTGTCCTCCACATTATTCAATAAATTTTTGAGTGCTTTTAAATATGTCATTGGGCTCGCCCGATTATCCCCTGAAAATTTTGGTAATAACTCCCTCTGTGAAATTGCCAAAATATGTTCTGAACTGGGTGCTGTTCTGTATTTGCTTAAATTTTGTTGAATTTTATGTAACTCTTGTTGCTGTAAATTTTCTTTACTAACTATTTCTTGTCAAATACCGTCTATTGACTCTCCTAATCGTAGTCCTAACCCTTGTATTTCTGTCTTATTTTGGAATATACATCTATCCCGGTGTTCCATTTCCTTCATGACTTCACCATGCATATCTTTAATCTTGTTGTCACAATCCATTTTAATAATATCTTGCATATTTTCAAAACTATGCACCATTTCAGTTTGCAAATTAATTAATTTATTGTCAAACCGTTCTTGTGTATCTTGTACCCTTTTAATGTCGTCTTGTACTCCCTTGATGTTGTCTTGTACTCCATTGATGTTGTCTTGTACTCCATTGATGTTGTCTTGTAGTGTTTTCACCTGCACTGCGGCACATGCCTGCCCTTTTAACAGCATTTCTAGGAGATCCTTCATACTGTCCTGCTCCGTTTGAACCTGACTATGTGATGGTTCAGGTATCTTATGCTTTTCAACCTGAGTTGCCTCACCCTGACCAGACTCTAATAATTCTACGTCCTCAGACTCTGTCACCGGAGCTTTCTTCGGTCTACCTACTTTGCTACCCTTTTCCATCTTAATTAACTTAAATAAAATCCTAACACTACTAAATCTATTTGTTTCCTTTTGTTTTCATTAATAACCTCTATTTAGTTTGATTTATTTAAATTGCTCCACGTTCGGGTCGCCAAATGTTACATTTTTGTATTGCCCCACTTTCGGGACTA
Organism: Othius punctulatus; assembly: GCA_951805005.1. NCBI lineage: Eukaryota > Metazoa > Arthropoda > Insecta > Coleoptera > Staphylinidae > Othius > Othius punctulatus. Next base: position 72,366,705 of record OX638138.1, read on the forward strand.
CAAATGTTACGTTTTTATTTACTCTACCTATTTTATTAGTGTTGAGTATTTAAGCATTTACTTGTTTTGTAACTTTTTGTTCTTTCTCTTATCTCAGGTTCAATAGTAGGTTCAATCATAACTAAATAGAGTTTTGTTCAAATACTTTAATGAATTGAAAATAACCAAAAATATTAAAACGTCTAATATAAACTGAACTAAACAAACAAATCAAAAACAATAGAAAACAAAACTATTAAATAAATAATAAACTATGGCCAACATTAACAAACTAAATCCTATATACACAAGCCAACTTATGTGATAATATGACTCTTGCACTTTACGCAAACTTTCTACTTGCAGTTTTCTTCTTGTGGTTCCTTGATTAATTCGTCCTCTTGTCCCTGCGTTCTCCTTTTGATCCTTTGTCGATTCCCACAAAAGTAAACAGCTACTTTTGTGTGTGAAGTTGAGCGGCTTGAAGTCCTGATTTTTGAATATCTCCGTCACGGCTCCTATCTTGTTGAACTCCTCTCCTGGTTGACTGTCTTCTTCCAGTCCTATGTCCAATCGTTGAAACCCCGTTAATATTTTGTAATGTATTCGTATTAGTATCGCAACATCTCCACCCGCGATCCACACGCGTCTCTCCCACTCGTCAATCTCCTTGTTGATTATTTTCGACTTTCCATTATTCAATTCCCCAAGCGTCTATGCACGAAGTCCTCTGTCACCCGTGGTAACCGATCAACAACCTCCATCCGTGGATTGCTTTGTATATTTGTGCATACTTGTTCATATTCACATTTACAATATTTACAATAATTTTTGTTAGCTTGTGTCCTAAATATTATAATTCTATCTAATACCTATATAATAATAACAATAAATCTATTCTAATTAATCTAAATAAATAATACAAATACCATCACAATATATACATAATCAATCTTTATTGGGCTATCGACCCCATATGGGGTCTTTCCGCCTAAAGTATACCATTTTGTCATAAAAGTCAAGATAATTAAATCGGAAACAACTCAAATTTATGTTATCTTATTTGGTTTATGCGATTGTGTGAAAAACGTTATTCTCTACACGGTTGTTAAGTACCTAACAGAATATCGAAAATTGAAAATCTGATAATCAGAACTCGAATTGACTAATAAGTGATAATCACACTTGTTCCTCTGCACATCTGGTGTGCTAAGCCGTCAACTGAAAAGTCACAATTTGACAAAATGTCGCACAAACCATCTAATACTGTAAGGTCTCAAAAGGTGTTCTGCAACTCTCGGAATTATATTTTGTCCGAGAACAACACGCACAAAAACTGAAACTATTAATTTTCATTCGCGATATAATCCGACGAATCCAACTCTTGGAATCGTGACTATTGATAATCACCCATCTTTCTGACTCGTGGAATTAATATTTGACAACATGTTTCGTGTTGTGTCGTGTCGTGTCCAATTACGATTGGTAATACACTGTAGAATGTTAGTGTAATTTAAAAAAGTTATAGCTCTGCCTAATTTTTGAGAATTTTGAAATTAGTGAGCGCGCGTCGTGGTCCCAAGCAATATCTCGCCTTAATATTTTTTTATCTCGGCCGTTTCAAATACATGTCAGTTTGATATTGGTCAATTATGATTGGTAATACACTGTAGAATGCTTATGTAATTTAAAAAAAGTTATGGCTCTGCCTCATCTCTGAGAATTTTGAAATTAGTGACCGCGCGTCGAGGTCCCAAGCAATATCTCGCCTTAATATTTTTATATCTCGGCCGTTTCAAATACATGTCATTTTGATATTGGTCAATTATGATTGGTAATACACTGTAGAATAATTCTGTAATTTAAAAAAAGTTATGGCTCTGCCTCATTTTTGAGAATTTTGAAATTAGTGAGCGCGCGTCGAGGGCCCGAGCAATATCTCGCTTTAATATTTTTATATCTCGGCCGTTTCAAATACATGTCATTTTGATTTTTGTCAATTACGATTGGTAATACACTGTAGAATGCTAGTGTAATTTAAAAAAGTTATGGCTCTGCCTCATTTTTGAGAATTTTGAAATTAGTGAGCGCGCGTCGTGGTCCCAAGCAATATCTCGCCTTAATATTTTCTTATCTCGGCCGTTTCAAATACATGTCATTTTGATATTGGTCAATTATGATTGGTAATACACTGTAGAATAATTCTGTAATTTAAAAAAAGTTATGGCTATGCCTCATTTTTGAGAATTTTGAAATTAGTGAGCGCGCGTCGTGGTCCCAAGCAATATCTCGCCTTAATATTTTTTTATCTCGGCCGTTTCAAATACATGTCATTTTGATATTGGTCAATTATGATTGGTAATACACTGTAGAATAATTCTGTAATTTAAAATAAGTTATGGCTATGACTCATTTTTGAGAATTTTGAAATTAGTGAGCGCGCGTCGTGGTCCCAAGCAATATCTCGCCTTAATATTTTTTTATCTCGGCCGTTTCAAATACATGTCATTTTGATATTGGTCAATTATGATTGGTAATACACTGTAGATAATTCTGTAATTTAAAAAAAGTTATGGCTCTGCCTCATTTTTGTGAATTTTGAAATTAGTGAGCGCGCGTCGTGGTCCCAAGCAATATCTCGCCTTAATATTTTTTTATCTCGGCCGTTTCAGATACATGTCATTTTGATATTGGTCAATTATGATAGGTAATACACTGTAGAATGATCCTGCAATTTAAAAAAGTTATGGCTCAGCCTCATTTTTGAGAATTTTGAGATTAGTGAGCGCGCGTCGCGGTATCAAGCAATATATCGCCTTAATATTTTTATTTCTCGGCCGTTTCAAATAAATGTCACTTTGATTTTGGTCAATTACGATTGGCAATACACTGTAGAATGCTAGTGTAATTTAAAAAAAGTTATGGCTCTGCCTCATTCTTGAGAATTTTGAAATTAGTGAGCGCGCGTCGTGGTCCCAAGCAATATCTCGCCTTAATATTTTTATATCTCGGCCGTTTCAAATACATGTCATTTTGATATTGGTCAATTATGATTGGTAATACACTGTAGAATAATTCTGAAATTTAAAAAAGTTATGGCTCTGCCTCATTTTTGAGAATTTTGAAATTAGTGAGCGCGCGTCGTGGTCCCAAGCAATATCTCGCCTTAATATTTTTTTATCTCGGTCGTTTCAAGTACATGTCATTTTGATATTGGTCAATTATGATATTTAATACACTGTAGAATGATCCTGCAATTTAAAAAAGTTATGGCTCTGCCTCATTTTTGAGAATTTTGAAATTAGTGAGCGCGCGTCGCGGTATCAAGCAATATCTCGCCTTAATATTTTTATATCTCAGCCGTTTCAAATACATGTCATTTTGATTTTGGTCAATTACGATTGGTAATACAGTGTAGAAAGCTAGTGTAATTTAAAAAAAGTTATGGCTCTGCCTCATGCTTGAGAATTTTGAAATTAGTAAGCGCGCGTCGTGGTCCCAAGCAATATCTCGCCTTAATATTTTTATATCTCGGCCGTTTCAAATACATGTCATTTTGATATTGGTCAATTATGATTGGTAATACACTGTAGAATAATTCTGAAATTTAAAAAAGTTATGGCTCTGCCTCATTTTTGAGAATTTTGAAATTAGTGAGCGCGCATCGCGGTATCAAGCAATATCACGCTTTAATATTTTTATATCTCGGCCGTTTAAAATACATGTCATTTTGATTTTGCTCAATTACGATTGGTAATACACTGTAGAATGCTTATGTAATTTAAAAAAAGTTATGGCTCTGCCTCATTTTTGAGAATTTTGAAATTAGTGAGCGCGCGTCGCGGTATCAAGCAATATCTCGCCTTAATATTTTTTTATCTCGGCCGTTTCAAATACATGTCATTTTGATTTTGGTCAATTACGATTGGTAATACACTGTAGAATGCCAGTGTAATTTAAAAAAAGTTATGGCTCTGCCTCATGCTTGAGAATTTTGAAATTAGAGAGCGCGCGTCGTGGTCCCAAGCAATATCTCGCCTTAATATTTTTTTATCTCGGCCGTTTCAAATACATGTCATTTTGATATTGGTCAATTATGATTGGTAATACACTGTAAAATAATTCTGTAATTTAAAAAAAGGTATGGCTCTGCCTCATTTTTGAGAATTTTGAAATTAGTGAGCGCGCGTCGGGGTCCCAAGCAATATCTCGCCTTAATATTTTTTTATCTCGGCCGTTTCAAATACATGTCATTTTGATATTGGTCAATTATGATAGGTAATACACTGTAGAATGATCCTGCAATTTAAAAAAAGTTATGGCTCTGCCTCATTTTTGAGAATTTTGAAATTAGTGAGCGCGCATCGCGGTATCAAGCAATATCTCGCCTTAATATTTTTATATCTCGGCCGTTTAAAATACATGTCATTTTGATTTTGGTCAATTACGATTGGTAATACACTGGAGAATGCTTATGTAATTTAAAAAAAGTTATGGCTCTGCCTCATTTTTGACAATTTTGAAATTAGTGAGCGCGCGTCGTGGTCCCAAACAATATCTCGCCTTAATATTTTTTTATCTCGGCCGTTTCAAATACATGTCATTTTGATATTGGTCAATTATGATAGGTAATACACTGTAGAATGATCCTGCAATTTAAAAAAAGTTATGGCTCTGCCTCATTTTTGAGAATTTTGAAAATAGAGAGCGCGCGTCGTGGTCCCAAGCAATATCTCGCCTTAATATTTTTTTATCTCGGCCGTTTCAAATACATGTCATTCTGATATTGGTCAATTATAATAGGTAATACACTGTAGAATAATTCTGTAATTTAAAAAAGTTATGGCTCTGCCTCATTTTTGATAATTTTGAAATTAGTGAGCGCGCGTCGTGGTCCCAAGCAATATCTAGCCTTAATATTTTTTTATCTCGGCCGTTTCAAATACATGTCATTTTGATATTGGTCAATTATGATAGGTAATACACTGTAGAATGATCCTGCAATTTAAAAAAAGTAATGGCTCTGCCTCATTTTTGAGAATTTTGAAATTAGTGAGCGCGCGTCGCTGTCCCGTGTAATATCTCGCCTTAATATTTTTTTATCTCGGCCGTTTCAAATACATGTCATTTTGATATTGGTCAATTATGATTGGTAATAGACTGTAGAATGATCCTGTAATTTAAAAAAAGTAATGGCGCTGCCTCATTTTTGAGAATTTTGAAATTAGTGAGCGCGCGTCTCTGTCCCGTGTAATATCTCGCCTTAATATTTTTTTATCTCGGCCGTTTCAAATACATGTCAGTTTGATATTGGTCAATTATGATTGGTAATAGACTGTAGAATGATCCTGTAATTTAAAAAAAAGTTATGGCTCTGCCTCATTTTTGAGAATTTTGAAATTAGTGAGCGCGCGTCGAGGTCCCAAGCAATATCTCGCCTTAATATTTTTTTAACTCGTTAGATTCAAAAATATGTCATTCTATAATGATAAATTATTATTGGAAAAACCTTCTGGAATGCTACTGGATAATTTTTAAATGAGTGGTCCCGCCTCATTTAGTGCAAAACAGAAAAATGCGAAATCTCTTATTTTAGGGGTGAATAACGTGAGGGTGGTGAGGGTGCCGGTACGAGGAGTATAACACTGTGGCGTTAGATTTGAAGGACATTGAATGCATATATATACTCATATATATATATATGATATATATATACTCAATTACAGACATTATTAAATTTAAAATCTATTGCTGGAATCTATTGCTAACTTCACACCGGTATAAAAAAACCGATGTAGATAGTTGTAAGATTATTGAATTCAATTTAATTAATAGATCATTTTTATATTATGATCACAGTGATATAATTGTGTATATATCGAAGAGAAAACAATTAAGTAGCATCTTCGTCGAAAGTAAATTATTTGGTTACGTTCCTGGACCCCCGCCTCTTCGCAGCACGCCATACAATGGAGAACTCTTGACCGTAATAAGCCCTCATTGCAGGTACATTTTCAATTTCAAGTGAAAACGCAATACCGCCAAATATTAATGCATCCTAATAACCGCCCTCTGCAGCGAATATTGTGGTGCTCAGATTCCAAAACACCGCTCGAGACTTTTGAATTGAATAGGGTAACTTATGGTACGGCTCTCGCCGCCTTTCTGGTGATCAGGTGCTTATATGAGACAGAAATCTTGCACAAAGATTCGCATCCTGCCGCGAGCAAAGTAATTCTCTACGATTTTCTATGTCGAAGATTTGTTGACCGGAAGTGATGACCGCGACGAACGATTACAATTGCAGCAAGACATCGATTGCATATTAAAAACTGGCCGTTTTAACTTATGCAAGTACGTTTATAACGATCAATAGATAACCGATGCATTAAAAGTCAATTTCACAAATCCGGCGGTTAATGAATTCAATCGCAGGGAGTACCATAAAACACTTGGACTGCAATGGGAACCAAACAATGATTGCTTGGCATATTCAATCTCATTCAGTAAACGTGGTGTCACAAAACGCACTATTTTATCGGCCATTTAAACAATTTTTGACCCCCTGGGTCTATTAGGTCCAGCTACTGTCATCGGTAAAATTCTCATGCAGAACTTGTGCCAATTAAAATCAGCTTGGGATGAGTCGGTCCCATTGCACATCCACACAAAATAGGCAATGTAACGCGGTTCACTTCAAGACGTTAATACTTTCAAAATTCCGCGAAATATATTTATCAGTAAAGCCATCCGCGTCGAATTGCATGGTTTCTGCGATGCCTCTGACGCGCGTACGAAGCGTGCATATATTTGAAATCCACAGACGCATTCGGCAGCTTCGCTATAAACTTACTGTATGCAAAATCTCGCGTCACACCCTAAAAAACAATCACGACACCGAAACTAGAGTTAAGCTAAAAACGACCAATTTTAAGCTGATATTACTGGACAGGCAGCACTATCGCGTTAGCCTGGATCAAGGGTTCACCCCATAAGTGGAAAATATTTGTAGCTACCGGAGTTACCCAAATTCAGAGTATAACCGAAGCTCACGAATGGCGCAAGGTAAATACACACGACAATCCCGCGGATATCATATTGTGCGGGGCACCACCGCGTGAATTAATTTCCAATCAATTATGGTGGTCCGGATCAGCATGGTTACTTGATTCAGAAATCTGATCAAAATGATCCGAAACCTGAAAGTTTAGTCCCCGAAATAAAATCAATTGCATTATTAAATATTGTCGAACCGTCACAATGGGTTTCCAGTTTTTTAACATATTCAAGGTTACGCAATATTAGAGCTTGGTGCATACGTTTCCTTAATAATGCGAAATCTGCTGCCCAAGGACAAAACAGGGAAATGTGCGGTTTAAAGCCGAACAAATTACAAAAGGCTGCCGATATCTAAGTAAAAATTGCTCAACGTGAGTCATTCTCTCAAGAAATCGCACACCTAAAGAAAGGCCGACCCATTCGTAGAAGCAGTAAAATTTAAGCCTTATCTCCACTTCTGGACAATTGCGGGATTTTACGCGTAGGAGGGAGACTGAAGCAATCGCAGTTTTTCGCGAACAAACAGGATCCAGCCCTATTGCCCGTCAGGCATCATTTGTCTAATCTAATTGCGCAGCATGGACACATTCGACTTCTACATGCCTGGACTGACGTCACACTGGCATCATTGCGTCAAAGATACTGGCCAATCTCCGGCCGCAATTTGATAAAGCGGGTCTCTCGCAAATGCATACAATGTTTTCGAGTAAGTCAAATATGTCAATGCATCTGATGGGTGAACTACCCAGCCCACGCGCTACACCATCAAGACCATTTTCCTATCATGGCGTTGACTACCCTGCCCCCTTTCTAATTCGCGATAGGAAGAGAAAGCCATTCAAATTTACAAAATCATACATTTGCGTCTTTGTATGCTTGGCGACTAGGGCAATTCACGTCGACATTGTTAGCGACCTAACCACAGAAGCTTTTATAGCCGCCTTACGGAGATTTGTAGCAAGACGTTGCTACCCACAACACAAGTTTTCCACCAATGTTGTGGGCACCAAACGCGAGTTGCGAGAACTCTTCAATTTTCTAAAGGTCGAAAGATCGAATCTGAGCACGGAAAACATAACTTGGCATATCATTCCGCCAAAATCACCTCACATGGGAGGTTTCTGGGAGGCCGGAATTAAATCAGTTAAAAATCAATTAAAACGCGTTTTAGGTAATTCCTCATTAACGTATAAAGAATTGTTAGGTATCAAACTGTATTATTGGCTAATAATTGATTATTAATAATAGAGGCGGAATATATGTGCCTTTATTTGTATATATAAGCCGGAGCGACGCGCCCAGCTTACGAATGAGTAGAGAATAACGAAGGGCATTGAGTTACTGGCCCTTATGGAGTCTGTATGCAAGTTCGGGTGCTGATTGTGGGGAAAAGATGTGTTATCTAATGTTTTGGTGTGTTGCAATGTGGACGGTTATGAATTAGGTGCTGGAATGGATTAAAGGTCAGTACCTAAACTACAATATGTATATCAGATTGAGGTGTTCCGACATATGCAATTAGATTGTAATATTCACATTATGTAAAGGCATCATTCTTTGTAACTGTGGGGAGGGGAGGTATGCCCTCGTGATTGTATAGATAGGTTCGTCCAAGTAAATGAAATAAGGAGAGGTTCGTCCTAGTAATTGAAATAAGGAGAGGTTCGTCTTAGTAATTCAAATAATGAGAGGTTCGTCCTAGTAATTGAAATGATGAGAGGTTCGTCCTAGTAATTGAAATAATGAGAGGTTCGTCCTAGTAGTTGAAATAAGGAGAGGTTCGTCCTAGTAATTGAAATAATGAGAGGTTCGTCCTAGTAATTGAAATAAGTAGAGGTTCGTCCTAGTAATTGAAATAATGAGAGGTTCGTCCTAGTAATTGTAACAAGGAGACGTTCCTTCTAGTAATTGAAATAATGAGAGGTTGGTCCTAGTAATTGAAATAATGAGAGGTTCGTCCTAGCAATTGAAATAATGAGAGGTTCGTCCTAGTAATTGTAACAAGGAGACGTTCCTTCTAGTAATTGAAATAATGAGAGGTTGGTCCTAGTAATTGAAATAATGAGAGGTTCGTCCTAGTAATTGAAATAAGGAGAGGTTCGTCCTAGTAATTGAAACAAGGAGGGGTGCGTCCTTTACGTCCTTAATTAATACGGTACTAGTATTGCGTATTAAGATGTGTATGTCACTGCTTTGCATATGAAGGTGAATTACAATAGTCGTAGAGATTAAGGGTCGAAGCCGTGACTGGTAGGGATCCAGTTGGCAAGAGAACAACTGGCGGGGGAAGGGGAGATGCTCCACCGGTAAGTCCTTCCAATTATAGTTAATATACAATACTAAAAGAATAATCTTTATATGTAGGGAAATCATGTGGAGCCAATGCCATCTTCGGATCGAGTTCAATATAAAGCCTGCGGATCCTGACCAATGAAAATACAGTATATTATGTAAGTGAGTATTATTATTACTAGGTAAAATGGCAAAAATTTATATATTAAATATGGCGTCAAATTAAGGCTACGATTGGAAGAAGAACTTGCTTAACAGAATTAAGCATTGTAACGGCACAAATCCAATACCTGGCCATTAACACCCCTTTCAAATGACCCCACTTTTTAATCGGGAAACCATAAAAGTATTTGCCCGATTCTCTTATTGGGCACATTGAGAACAATAGACTGTCGATTTATCAACATTTGCAGAAGTTGCGGCAGGATTTCTGAAAGCGGTGGTCTCAGGAGTACATCACCACAATCCAGCCCCGTGTAAAATGGCGGGAACAGAGCAGAACGAAGTTGAACATAGGACACATGGTGCTGCTACAGGATGTTAACTTACCATCCATGCAATGGCAATTAGGAAGAATCGAGGAGATGAATTCTGAGACTGATGGAAAAGTAATAGTTATAACGGCGCGCACAAGAAATGGGTCACCAAACGTGCTGTCAACAAAGTTAGTGTCTTGCCAGAACAAGGCTACGACTAGCGAAGTGATAGTGTGCGCCGGATATTCTTGCAAAGATTAGAACGGACTTCACATGTACATAGTTCATCTTTGACATTTTCTTACCTTACCTTTGTAAGGTTTTTCTTACCTTACCTTTGTAAGGTTTCTCTTACCTTTGTATATTATCATTATTTTTAATCACATTGTCCTTTTATGTGTATATATTGTGCTTATGTCATGTTAGATTAACGCTTCTTTATTATTTTAGTTTATGGCTTTATTATGTGTAGTTTTGTATATAAAGTATTTAAGTTTTCTTTATAGTTATAGCTATAGAGGTAAATGTGAGTGCCCCCTAACGTGAGTGGGAGGCAACATTCCCACCCCGTCAACCCCCAAGTAAGGGAAGACAACAGCGCAGATAACTCTCAGACATCAGCACTTGAGTAACCCAGTACAAAATTCACGCGACCACATCTTTGTACGCCTTTATTATTTAATATACTTATCTTCAGGTTGAAACAAAGCCCTTGTATTTTTATACATAAACCCCTACCAAAACATTCCCAAAGGATACAAACCATATCGACCATGTCATGTTGAGAAAAAAAAGTCATAATCTACTTAGTAACAATTTACTAAGAAACTTTTACGAAGAAAACTTAAACGAATCTTACAGACGAATGCAATAATTACGTTGATTTGCTCATGTATGTGTCATTTTTGTTATTATTATGAATGACGCCCACAATGAACCAAAATTAATAGAAACATGTAAATTACGAATACATTCCAAAATATTAGAGTAAAGCCGTGGTTTCCTCGAAAGCGGTGCCGTCTTTTTACGGCCGTAAAAGTACGGTGGGTGACGTCACGAAAACGTTGCCCTGTATTATAAGCGAACTGTTTTCCTAGAGAGCAGTAGCGCCTGAACGGTGGGAATCAGTCGTGCAACGTTTTTTGACGGTGGCTTATGCAGAGTTGGACGTAATTATAAAATATTTCAGTTATTTTCATTCTTGTTGGGGTTTTTTATTAACCACACGACACATTTTTGAATAATTGAGATTCACATTCTTTTTGAGCCTCATCTTCTGACGACTCTTTTTCCTGTAAAATAATTATAAGTGCGACGTCAATCTCATCCATGCTGCCGCTTCGACTTCAGACTTTACACTACTCGTCACCGCTTCGACGGCCGTACCTTTGCCCCCGTTTTTGTGACGTCACCCACCGTACTTTTACGGCCGTAAAAAGACGGCTTAACTGTTAAGTTTGCGTATAAGAAACGCTATATCAAATGAAAGCTTATTTAGTGAACTTTTATGCTATGAATCAATCATAGGGTGTTCCATTTAAAAAAAACAGAACAAATGGCGCAGTTTGCAAATATCGACCGTATGATATCGTGAGTTATGTATCAAATGAATATTTATTATTTGATGCCAATTATGAATAAAATGACATACCGATTTAGGACGTCTTAACTTTATCAATAATTATCAATAAGTCTGCAACCCACCACCACCTTCACAGAACACATCCGTGCAAGGAAGATTCAGGCGATAAGGTCCATAAACACCCTGCGTCATCTAACAAAGCTATCAATTGAGGGCGGGCACTCCCTTTTCCAACAAAAAATAAAGCCGATCGCCACTTACGCATTAAAAGAAATATCGCACCTCCTTAAACTGAAAGACCTTATTGAACTGGAGAAGATCAAGAGCTATTTCATCAAACTGCTCCTAGGCCTACACAAATCAACATCTTCGACAATGTGCCATCAGCTGGTCAGCTGGAGAACCCTATCTGAGGACCTGTTTAGAGAATGCAACTTAGACAGGGATCAATACAGTAAGTACGAACAAAGCAGAGAAATTAAAAACTGGCCGTTCGTAGCAAACAACTACACCCAGGGCCCAGCCTTCAACTCGAACAGATGGAAGAAACCTAACCAGTCAAACAGGAGCAAGATATGCAGACTCACCGCCCATGGCTTCCACCACGAGATATGCAGTAGCCAGCGTTTCCACCACTTTGAGGACGACTGCCACTGCAAGTTCTGCCACCACCGCTGCGAAGACAGATACCACATCCTCATCTGCACAATGAGGGGCGAGTTGCCAGAACGACTCAAGACAACAATTTTTGACTAATGTTTTTCGCCTACAAATTTCACGCTTTCCCCCACTAGAATGTACCATTTTTGTAAATTTGTTTTACGCAAATAAAGTATTATATAATTTATCAATAAGAACAGGAAACATTAATGAAATTGTATAATTTTTTGTATAAACATCTGAATAACATGGAAATGGTTAGATTTCAACCACAATTATATTATATCATTTTAAATGTGTAGTAATACAGGATCTAAAATTTCAAAGATGTAAAGGGTGTTCCATTTAAAAACAACTTCAGTCTATAATTTTTATATGAACAACCCTGTATAAATTTCAATATGTTTATGAAGTGCAACTCTACAGTTATTGTACACAACTTTTGTAAAAATATATTTTTTATATATTTTGTTTAATAACCTCATGGTTGGCTGTTCCCAGAGCGTTGAGACATCCGGTATTATGTAAAATTACATGTAGTTATGCAAAATGTGTAACATATTTTTGTAAGATGAAAAGGTCGATAACCTTTGTTTTTGTTATTAAAATATATTTAAGTTTTCATCAGTGTGCACTGTGCAGTATAAGCAAATAGCTTTTCTTGAAGTTGTTATATCAATCGTTATATAAACTATAATTAATTTTTATGCAACTGCACGATTTTATAAAAAATGGGAGTATGTATTATTGGTTTTACCATTTGGGTACCTACATCCAATTGATCTCCCGTTGATTTATTCATGTTATTTATTATATCTCAGTGAAGTTATGTACATTTTGCACATATTGCCATATAATGAAAATGGTTGTTAATAATGATTGAAGGGAGCGTTGCAGGTGTTGAATAATTAATAAGTGTCTGCAGTAACACTTTAATATTCAATGAATATTTAGTTGCGACAAGTTTATATTTGCGGTTTTTGGCAACGTGACAACACAAGGGGGGTAAGAAACGTGCTGGAGCCCGTTACGCAGTGCGCCACAAGTAAATCTCAAACCTTCTCAAATGCTCCGCCGCATCCTTCTTGGCCTGCCTGGGCACTCGATCGTCTCCTAGTCCGTAAATGCCGGCACTTAGAGCCATTGGTGTCGGAGTGGCCCCCACAGGGGCTGATCATCACACCGCCCTTGCCGCCCCCATCGCCGAGGAGTCAATCTCGCCACTTTCTCGTCATCACCGACGGTCGCACAGCACCTTCACCCCGGCACACAGACACAACACAGATAGAGCGCCGCTGATGGACGCGGTAGGCAGGAGGCGGCCTCACCGCCTCCGGGGACGTTGTCTGTGGTGCACGTGCCGGCGCCGTCGCACACCTGCACATCCACAGCGGGGCATGCAGATGGGGTTATAATGAGGGCCGCATTACGTCGCGGCTTTTGTGATAATGTGTCGTCGAAATACGCATTCAGGGGGCGGCGAGCGGGGGGCTCATGGTGGTCTCTGCACCGGCTAGCACTGCCGCACGGACGCACGCCACGTGAGAGCCTGAGCAGTCGCCAACGTGAGATGGGGGGCGGGCTAAATTTAAGCAGGGAGGAACGCTTGATTTGTGATCGCGGCGATTAGTTTGCAGTGCATAGTTAATTTGTGTACTAGGTTTGTAAAGTTAGGGCAACAAGCACATACCACACACGTGCCCGCATGCAGGAATACTAACAGTAAGTGCTTACATAGAAAGTTATGCAGTTGTACAACTTTATGCTTACCAAATGCAACTCACTTACACCTTCTTCAACAATACAATAAATTAAATTATAGACTTAGAGAGACAGTACAACACATTGAAGAGTGGGCAATGATAAGACTAGGACCTATGTAATAAAGTAAACATAGTAAAAAAATAATAAACGAAGAAATATACGTGTGGGACAAATCAGAAAATGAATCATACTAAGAGTGTAAGAAACAAAACAAAAACTAACGAAAAACAAAGAAACAAGGAACGATAAAATGACGAAGCACTCGCAAATCTTAACACTAACAATGAACAAAGAAACACGTGTGTGGGATAAAGAAGAAAATGAGTCCAACTAAGAGGGAGAGTGAAACAGGTAAAAAAACTGAAGAGAAACGAAGAAACATAGAAGGACTAAACGATTAAGCACTCGCAAATCGTAACAGTAACAATAAACAAATGCTATTAATAATAATATTCAGACATGAAAGTATATAACTTTCAATCTTAAATTTCTATATTTCGTTTGATACAGTATTCAATATTTAATGCAGCGTCTGCAATACAAGGTGTACCTAAATGATTGCAGTTACGTAATCACTTCAATTCAATTGTGCCGCCTTTCGAATATGTAAACCGTACTATTTGAGAACTGTCACTGTCAACCATCCTGTCAATTGTCAGACAACATAATAACAGTAGTTTGTTAAAATGTACACTGATCAGAACACTTTTATTATTGAGGCTTACTTTCGTAATGGACGATTTGAAAATGGAGAATGGATTTATTCAATTCCAGAGTGCGTTCGGGATTTTCAACACAAGTTCCCTGACCACCAATTTGAATACTGGGTTTTGTCAACACATATTTCACGAATAGTGCACCGTTTTACGGAAACTGGTAGTGTTCAGAAAGGGAAATCCTCAGGCAGATCTTCAGTATCGGGAGAGGTTGTTGCAAATATTCGTGAACGACTCGAAGTAAGCCCTCAAAAGTCAATTCATAAATTGGCTATGCAAGCTGGAATTCCCTCGAGCACCTGCCATAAAATTGTGAGAAAGAGGTTGAATTTACACCCTTATAGGGTCTCAGTGGTGCAAGAATTGTTGCCAGTAGATCCTCAACGCCGATTGAGTTATTGCCGATGGTTTATGGAAAATTTAAATGACGATCGATTGCTCTATTTAACATTTTTCATTGATGAGGCTTGGTTCCATCTAGCAGGATATATTAATTCACAAAACTATAGGTGCTGGCATGCTGAAAACCCTCATCTTTTTGTGGAAGCACCACTACATCCTCAGAAGGTTGGAATTTCGTTGGCTGTGTCTCGCCGTAGAATAATTGGGCCTATATTCTTTCATGACACAATAAACGGTGAGAGATATCGGCAACAAATTATCCAGCCTTTCATAGAATAATTAGATGATGAAGAATTGCAGA
The DNA here is from genome assembly GCA_951805005.1 of Othius punctulatus. NCBI lineage: Eukaryota > Metazoa > Arthropoda > Insecta > Coleoptera > Staphylinidae > Othius > Othius punctulatus. The sequence goes on from OX638138.1 coordinate 72,381,936, forward strand.
ACGGATATTTCCAACAAGATGGTGCAACAGCTCATACATCCAGAGCAACGTTAGCCTATCTGCAAGAATTTTTTGATAATAGACTAATTAGTCAAGGACTATGGCCTTCACGCTCTCCAGATCTAACTCCACTGGACCACTCAAGTTTTGGATATCTAAAAGATAGAATTTTTCGAAGAAGACTGCATACGTTGGAAGAGTTAATGGCAGAAATCATAAATGTTTGCCAAACCATAACTCCTCAAATGTTAATCAACATTTTTAACAATAAAAGAAGTCGAGTGCAAATGTGTTTACTAGCAAATGGTACACATTTTCAACATCTGCTTTGATTATATATTTTATTTATTAATTATGTTTTGTAAATCTTTACTTCTTATGATTCCGTTTATTAAATAAATTACTTTGATTACTTTAATAACTACATGTCATTGTTTTATTGTCTGCTACTCCTCAATTTGCAATAGTAAAACATTATTGTCTGCTAGTCCTCAATTTGCAATAGTAAAACATTTTGTAACATTGTCAGATTTAAAGCAATTATTAGCTGCATCGCAGCTCGTTTTCGGTTTTCGGTCGATTTTCAGTTTACAGCTTGTTTGTGCCGTGGAGTAATCTGCCACACTTGGGGATGTTGCCTGTGAGGACTTAATGTTCATGCATATCTGGTTATTTTTATGTACACACAATTTAAGAATAACCTCGACTTTAAAAGTAAGGTTATGTAGACAATGTACATTCAAATTCGTGGGCCCTAAGCAATTCTTCATTGTAATATTTTCATGTGCTTGGAAGCCACAAATATTGCTGAAACTAATAATAATTTCGCATTTGAGCAGTTAAATATGACATTCCACAATAAAAATTAGAATAGCTTGAAGATAACTTTTATTGCCATATTCATGTCTAATGAGTGTAAATGAAGTTGCCTATGTCCAAAATTTAACTATTTGGACTATAGCAGAACAAAAATAATTTACATGGTTACTTAACTGCAATCATTTAGGTACACCTTGTACAACTGCTTGAAGAATCTGGATGTATAATATTAACTTTCGTTCTAACAATTCCACGTTGTTTAAAATAATCATCGCGATAAAAAACATGGCATCAGATTTAATTTCAAAATTTCTACGGCGTTTTGAGTAGGTATTTGTGATCAAATAGTACATATCTTTTTGGTGATGGCATATTTTGTGTGATCTAAAGAAGAAAATGGAGTCTTGCTAAAAGCGGAAAAGACAAAAAATTTAGGAATCACGAAGAGACAAAGTAGCACAAAGCCACGAAGAAGCCACAAATACACAGGATGAGAATGAGAATAGTCACATGGTACACAAAAGTTCTTAACAGAAAGGAAAAAAAAACTAGGTAATGATTTTCAGAACTATTGTTATTGCCACCGTCGATGATTCCTCCATCTTAAGCCGTGGTTTCCTCGAAAACGGTGCCGCCTTTTTACGCCCGTAAAAGTACGGTGGGTGACGTCACAAAAACGGTGGCAATGGTACGGCCGTCGAAGCGGTGGCAAATAGTGTAAACTCCGAAGTCGAAGTGGTAGCATGGATGAGATTGACGTCGTACCTGTAATTATTTTAGAGGAAGAAGAGTCGTCAGAAGATGAGGCTCAAAAAGAATGTGAATCTCAATTATTCAAAAATGTGTCGTGTGATTAATAAAAAACCCCAAAAAGAATGAAAATAACTGAAATATTTTACAATTACGTCCACCCACCGTCCACCGCTCTGCACAAGCCACCGTCAAAAAACGTTGCACGACTGATTCCCACCGTTCAGGCCCACCGTTTCAAATGTCACGGCACCGCTTTATTGCGAACGGTGGGCGCTACCGCTCTCTAGGAAAACAGTTCGCTTATAATACAGGGCAACGTTTTCGCGACGTCACCCACCGTAGTTTTACGGCCGTCAAAAGACGGCAACGCTTTCGAGGAAACCACGGCTTTAGCATTGCACCGAAAAAGTAAACGAACATTTGAATACAAACAGTAAACAAGGAAATTCGTATGTGGGATAAAGAACAAAATAAAGCCGTTCTAAGAGCGGAAGAGACAAAAAACTGACGAATCACGAAGAGACAAGGGGGGACAAAACCATAAAGAACTTGCAAATGGGCAGGATAATGAGAACAGGTTACATGGAACATAATATCTTTAAATGGAAATGAACAAGAACTTCAGCAATACATTTTAGAACTACTGTCAGATATACTAACGATTACTGAAAGAAATAAACACAAGAAGGGAGAAATGATATTGGATGATGCACACTTATTATTTCAACCAGCAACACTTTTGAGTAATTTCAATGAATTAAATTCAAATATTAAATTAAGAATGCAAGTTTAATTTAAAGTTTTATTTAGCTACGAAAGATTACTGTATATAGGGTATTCCGAAATCTTAACTAAAACTTCAGTTAACTTTTTTCTGTCATGAAAGTTGCACACAAAACTGCAAAAAAATTGCCATGCGCACCTTAGTTTTCTTGTACGTTGTGGTTAAACTTGTTATGTTCAACAACAAATTATACGAAATTATAAAGAAAACGCATATTTTATTAACAAAAAATGTATTTGAAATCAAAAGTATTGACTATAACTTATTTTAACTATTCGTATTTCGTTTGTGACATGGTAGTCGTGTTCTTTTATCGAATGGCTCACTTCCTTAGATAGTTGAGCAGATCTGGGCAGATCTGATCTGAGCAAGTAATAAAAGAACGACCAATCAAGGTGCTCTGTTTTGCAGGTTAGGCGTAAACGTTTGTTTATAATGGTAACCATTGAAACACACGTTTGGCAAATTCGATTAAAGAACACGACTGGTGATAAAAGATAAGAAATTTGTTAAAATAAAACATGACAACAATGCATACTCTTATGTCCGATTTGACTGTCAGTTGTGACGTATGAAGATTTAGGCTCGGTCTATTCTCCTTTGTAAAATTATGCTGTAAAATTATTTTCAAACATACAGGGTGTCCCAATTTTGCGGAATAACAAAATTAAACATTTTTTTAAATAGAACACCCTGTATTTAAAGTTTTCTGATGACATATTTCAACCTCTACAATGTTGTCTATTTAGTTTTGGATTGTGTTACAGTGTTACCAAGTTACAATTTTTTTCCTTCAAAATATCATGCATAAGCAAGCTCAACTTTAAAAAGTCTTAACGACCTCATTTTTTGAAGTTTAAAATAAGTTTTAGCAGTAATCGTAGTGTGGTTAATAAGCAACCTTTTTGTAATGAGAAATTTGAATTTAGTAATACAGGGTGTCCAGAAAAGAATGCCAAACTTTGAAAATTTCAAAGCGGTATAACCCACTTTTTTAAATGGAATTCCCCATATTTTATGTCATTATTCGGTAGGTCTTTTTCTTCTCTTCAATTTGATGGTGTATATCTTACGTCTGAACCCTATAGTTGTCGAGATATTCAATATTTTTCACAAAAGTAACTATTTAATTACATTTCTATGCACTGAAGTAGGTCATGCTGAGACAAAACAACTGCCAAAATGTAAGTGAGAATCAATGTGAGATGAACAAAACATTTTGAACATTGCTGAAGGATCGTTTCTCTTTTGTATTAATACTTTTGTTATCTCTCATGGTTTTGGAATAAAATAATTAATCGTATTGCAGAAGTACTATCTACTATTTTACAATTTTCGTTCATCTCACATTGATTCTTACTTACATTTTGACAGTTGTTTTGTTTCAGTATGACCTATTTCAGTGCATAGAAATGTAAATAAATGGTGACTTTTGTGAAAAATATTGAATAGCTCAACAACTATGGGGTTCACACATAAGATATGCGCCATCAAATTGAATAGAAGAAAAATACCTATCGAATAATGACATAAAATAGGAGGCATTCCATTATACCGCTTTGAAATTTGTAAAGTTTGGCACTTTTTTCTGAACACCCTGTATTACTAAATTAAAATTGCTCATTACCAACATGTTGCATATTAACCATACTGAGAATATTGCTAAAACTTATTCTTACCTTCAAAAAACGAGGTCGCTACGATTTTTTAAAGACTGGGACTGTCTTCATCCCATAAAATTATGATTTTGTTCTGTTCGTCTTGCAGACAACTGCAAATACTTGCAGTTGTCTTCGTTTTGCATCTTGTTCTCTTCTCGCGTCTGCGAATACCACATCTTTAAATGAATCGAAAGTTGTTCCAAATTCCTTATGAAATTTTTCCTGTAGAAGTTTCGCGATTCGGTTCCACTGAGTCTTTACTACACCTTCTTTATAGTCGGGCCCGTTTTGCTTTTTCATATTAAAAGCAAAATGTTTAAGAATTTCTGCTAACTGAGATATAGAAGAAGTATCTCCATTAAGTGAGTAATCCGTTTCCATGCAGAATGCTTGAAACTGCTTCCACACACATGTATTGGGTTTGATTGTATTTCCAGGCGTTAATATACCAATTTATTCATCTATTTGACTCGAACTTAATTGACCAAAGCAAATAGAACACATTTTTAAATAATTGACATCAATTTTCAACTTATTTACTTTTTCACGTTTGAGATGTCATAGTTACAATACTTTTACATTCTTGATTTTTTTATCGTAATTAAGTAATTATCTTTATTAATTCTTTATTTAATCGTGAAATGCCTACTTCGCATGATATTTTTGTCGGGAAATAGTCCTCGATATATCCCTCTTGTGTGCTATCCTTAATAATATCTTTACGAGTGCACGAAGTGGCGTATTTGGCATGCACTCGGGATATAACTACTGAATATTTAAATAAAATATTTCTCGAGTTCCTTATATTTTTTTAATTTCAATTCCGAAAAAAAATACTTTTGTTAATAATTTTTTTTTTTTAAATTGTTATTATCATTAGGACATTTACAGACGGCCATGCTCTTCACAGATAATTTACCTCGTGACCTCTCTGCTAAGAAGTGGGTGGGTATTTTACCCACTGCACTATAGAGAACGGCAATGATAATTTTTGAAGAATTTATTTTACAGATTTTACCATGAATTCAAAAACTTTTATGACATTTAATTATTATTATTATTACTATTATGATTTGTCAGAATAATTGCACAATAATTATAAGTTCTTGCGCTAATATTTATAAATAGCAGAGTTGGAATAAACATGATTAAAATAAAAATCATAAATCATCGATTATTTTAATTTATTCATATTTTTGATCACTGCCACGGTAGATGTGATTTTAATCAATTGAATTACATGACGATTTAACTCATATGATTTTTATAAATAAATTATTTATTTTACTATTTACTATTGGCAAAAATAGAAAAATTCCCTCTGTTTAGCTAAGTCACAGCCAACTATGAATTCCATATAAGAAACCAAAACTTTATGTCATAACTCGAATTTCGAACTGTTTTTTTTAAATTGACTATGCCGCTGCATTAGTATAAAAAAAGTGCCCGAAGAACGTCTAAATTATTTTTTTGTATTCTCGTAAATAAGCGACCTACAGCCATAAAAAGAATAGTCGAAAAATCATTTTTTTGCGAATAGCTCGAAAACAAAAGACAATAGCCAATTTTAGTTTTTGTAATTAAGTTTTTCTCGAAAAAAGAGATCGGGGAGGGGGGTTCATTTTATCATACCTGTTATAGTTATAAGATTCCCTATTAAAACATCGAAATTTGCCCCCCCCCCCCCCCCCCCTGTGCATGAGCAATGATTAAAAAATATCAATTTACATGAATAATTTATTAAATAAAATATATATTTGGTTTAAATCATGATTTAAACCAATTGATTTAAATCACACCAACCCTGAAATAGTAAGATAAAGGGCGTTCCCGAAAAAAAAACTACCCACTTTTCCCAATAAGCTCGCTAGAGGGCGCGAAATATCTTCATTTCAGGGAAGATATAAATAAATTGACAACACTGTATTTTGACCGACAGTCACATGTCCAAGTAAAATTCCAAACTTGAGGAGGTACTCTGAAACAAGTGAATATAGTTTAACTGTTTTATTTAGTGAAAGGCGCACAAGGTATAAACTTCAGCGACAATAATACTGTTGTTGAAGTACAGAAGAAGTGGAGATTGATTATTATAATATGTAATTAAATAGATAACTAAAAAATGTGACATTGACAGATATTTTAATATTATTAAAATTATATTGCCGTTGCATGCTATGTTACCACTTTTCCAATTTAAACAATTGTCTGACTAAGTAAATAATCTAAATAGTCCAGTCAAATTAGCATTTTTTATGAAAATCAATAAAATAATTTTGAAATGTGATATAGTTACTCTTAAGTACTCTAGAATCGAATAGAATCGAATAGTAGAATAGAATAGAATAGTCAAGTATCTCCCCCTCCCCCGGTAGGGGCTTCATCCCTTAATATTGAAAAAATACCCCCACAAACGTTGATCTTGTGTTATTTTTCGCAATCATCTCATAAACGGTGCAACGCCTGAATTTTTTTATATCCGGTAAAGTTGATGGAAACAAAATATTGAACAACAATAATATTACATGATTTGGCACAAAAGCTATAGTTCGCAAGGTACAGACGCCGGAAGTAAGACCTGAATGCTGGCCCGCGACGCACAATTCGTTTCTCGGGCTTTCGTTTTGTAAATAACTACCAAACGACTAGATTTTTGTTAAAAGTGGTCATAGCTGAAGTTGTAGAGGGAGCAATTCCCAATCAGAGTAATAAAATCTTTTTAACAAATATCTAGTCGTTTTTTAGATATTTACGAAACCACGAGAAAGAAAAAAAAATCAGGCGGTGCACTGGTAACGAGATAATTACGAAGAATTACACAAGTTAGCTGTTTTGGGAGTGTTTTTTCAATATTAAGGGATGAGGCCCCAACAGGGGGAGGGAAAACTTGACCGATATTCGACTCTAGAGTACTCAAGACTGTGTAAAACTAAAATTTTAATTTTAAAACTGTATCATTTATTTCCGCCAGGATTTACTGGATAATTTTCATTCCGACCACTATACCGCGCCAAGTATAGCTTTTGTGGCAAACCGTGTAATACAAATTTTGTTCAGAATTCTGTTGTCATCAACTTTACTCGATATACAAATTTTCAGGCGGTGCACCGTTTACGAGATAATTGCAAAAAATAACACAAGTGCATCGGTGGAGGGAGGTGTTTTGTCAATTTTTAGGGGTTGAAGCCCCCGCCGGAGGGTAAACTCGACGGATATTCGAATCTAGAGTGCTCAAGAGTAAGTATGCCAAATTTAAAAACTATATAATTAATATCCGCCAAATCGGCTTTTTGAGGCTAATATGACTGGACTAAATTAGGTAGTAAATGGTAGTAACTATCAGAACTATCTTACAAAACTAGTTACTAGTTGTAGTACTGGCAATAATAGGTGATAATTTTCATTAATTTATTATTTGTGCATACATATACCAAGTCACAGAAAAATAATGAATTTATTAAGAGCTTAGTTTGTAATGAAAAAAAAAGATTTTTAAATTCACGAACTTTTACGTTGTATGAACCCTATTTATAAAAACTATCGAATGCGTACGAGGCACTCAAAGAATTATGACTGTTGAGTCCTAAAAAATAAGATACTCTGTATACAATAATATGAATTTAATTTAAATCTTGATTACTGAATGTAACAATTAATAAATTCAATATCTGGATCAAGTCCGACAATTTGCACAGCGGTTTGTTTGGGTTGATATGTATCATCTATAAATTTTATTCTACGGTTGGCACGTATTTTTAGATTCATACATTTGTATTTATAGCATTGCCCGCAGTGGTACTACGATTTTCATTATAAATTACATGGCTGCAATGCTTTACAGAGGTTTAATCAATTCATGGGATCAAAGCCATAAATCACATCCAGCAATACTCCTCCAGTTATGATTCGTTCCGATATTTATTCGTTCTAATTAAAAATCACCTCCTCAAAGCAAATTAACTCCAGCAATTAAGACTATGATTAGCATATAGACGCGGTTTAGTGCATCATTTGCATATTATTCATTACAACCGTTACGGGTTAATGTATTGCCAGCTCTTATTAGTAGTGTGGAAAATGTAGAATGCGCGAAGAAAGTAGATTGTGAATGTAGACTAGAACTGGGTTTCTCAAGCTTCTTTGGTAAATCAAAGATCACATTTTTAGTATTAATAAACGTGCTCAGAAAAGCTACAAAAAAGGAAAAGGAAAACCACAATTGAATCTATTGTATTTTTAGTAACAATTACATGGAAACCGTATCAGTGGTAGCGGAAATTTTAGATGAAAAACTAGCCGGTTATTAGTTTTTTTTAGTTATTATTAAGTGTGATTCATATATGATCATTACTCATAATTCACTTGTGCAAAGCTGTGTTACTTCCACAATAAAGTAGTAGTATGAATGAATATAGTCGTTATATTAATTGTATTCAACATGTACGCAAATAAGTCAAACTTTCTACGAAGTCTTATACTTTATTCTAATGTATAATTCGTGCCACGACAAGTACACATTCTCATTTTTCCGGTGTATTGACTAAACAAGCTCACAGCTGAGGAAAAATGAACTGACCTAGAAATTAGTCCGCCGCATAATCTCTATATATAGAGACCCCCTTTTAGTTACTCATTTTGATTATGCGATGTGAAAAATTGCCCGTTTTATGATTTTCTGCGTTGGCGATTCTTTAATATCCAGCAAGTCGCCGCCGCCAGATATCGATCTCTAAATATAGTTTATTAATCACTTACAGATGCTTACAAGACACAATTAAATAATAATTCAAGAAACGTGAAACGCTTCAGCTATGAATTTCTCAATTGCTTAGTATAATTATTTAGAGACATGTCTCGTTGTACAAAGACAAATAAGGTTGCAATTTCCCCCTTTTCACGATTCAGGGTATCCCAATGAGAGTTATTTATTTTTGCCAGTTTTATTTTTACATCTACTAATTGAATCTGATAGGTTGCAAATGAATCAGTTGCCAGTTAGTTATATTTATTTTAATTTAACTTGCACATTTTTCGTACCACCAATCTAACAGGATTTAAAGATAATTTGTGATTATTTTGTCGCTTTTTAAAAGAAGTTTCGGAAGGTGTTAGATTTATGAATTCATTCATTTCCGTTAGACAGCAATCAGATGCGTTTGACTGCGGTCAGGTCAGATTCACTTTGTAGATGTCAGATTCATTTCACAGCTGTCAGTTACTTCCGACAGTTGTTTTCTTTGACAACTGATACTATAATAACTGAAACATGAATCATTTATTTACAGTCTTTTTTTATCATTATCAATAATTTGAAAATTGATATTCAAAGGCTAACTAAATAGAAGAAAAAAATCCTCGTATATATCAATCTATTTTATATAATAAATAGTTTTAATAAATAGAGATAATTTTAGTAAATGCGTTTGAAATAGGTACCTACTTTAAGTTTTTTTTTTGTAATTTTTGATTGATGACTTTTGATTGTCATTTTTAATGTCAAAACAATATTTTTTTTCATTGTTTCAATAAAAGTCAAAAATATCTTTTTTCACTCATTTTGAGTGAAAAAGTAAACATTGTTTGTAGTTACTTTGCAGCTATAAACCTTTTCGGACATTGAGATAGAATCAAAATTATTTTGTGATATGTTTTTCGCAACAATAGTAACTGGTGTTTCTGCATTTTGATGATTATTAACCTCAAACTCCAGGTGAAACAGATACAGATACGTCAAAATTAATGCGTGTTTGTAATGAAATGTGTGTTTTGTCAGTCATTGTAATTAGTGAAAATAATTCGTGAAAAATAGACTTACATTTCGCAACGTATTGTATAAATTACTATTATGATTTTATGATGAATTGAATGTAGTATTTCTCCGAAATTCACAATGGCACTGATAGTTGTCAGTTTAATTTGACGGCAGTCATTGATTTTTATTTCTAAGAAATAATTGCAATAATTTATTCAAATAATACTGCTAAATATAAAATTGATATATAATTTCAAAGTCAAAGAGCTTGTACAGGTTGCAGCAGAATGGAATACCATGTTTGGAAGGTAAATTCTGAAAAAAAAACGGTACAAGAAAGGAAAAAACCTTTACAATATATTGAAAGCACATACAATGGAGTTTGTTTTTTTTGGGTTAAGTTTTAAACATGATGTCTCCCAAATAGCGGCCTTGGAGGGCGATGCACATATTCAGTCGTTTGTGGAAGTTTTCCATTATCCTGGTCAGTGGGTCCATTACTTTGGACCCAGTAACAAAAATTTTGCTTCTTTACTGCGCCACAACGATAGGTGGGTGTAATCGTAAGATCAGTGGGCAAAATTTGTCGCATTGTTGGTACTGATATGCCAATGTTTCGATGCAAAATGCTCTGGAGAGCTTTATCACTGAATTGCGTTTAAAAAAAACCTTAGCAATAAAACCACGATGATCACCCGATCAAATCATGGAAACGATAGAAAACAGCATTGTTCACCGTCGACCTTATGAGACACTCAGCGTCCTTCTACCTGATTAGGTGACCCTACAGTGATTTTTTGAAATGTGGTATTCTATTCTGCAGCACCCTGTATAAGTAAAGTGATACACAAATTGCCGAAGAAAATTTATTTTTTATTAAATATAATATACAATAGAGAAGTGAATCTTTTGAAATATTTTGAAAAGGTAAATAGTTTTATCAATATTTCTATAAATATTGCTACAAAGTTGATATATTTTGTATACTATTTTTTAAAACTATTAGAAGAGCCAAATTTCGGTGTACGAACTTCTAATTTGAATTCAATTAATTTAGTAACACTGTCATTATTTTTTTAATTATTGATAAAGATGACTACAATTGATTTCGTTGAATTATTATAAGCTCTAAATTGGTTTTATAACCAGTTCTAAGAAATAAATTTAGGGTTAAAGCTATTTCGTGCTTTTGATCAGTATCAAGAACCAGACATGCTTAATTATGTATTAAAATTAGTGATGGGTTAATTCGATTTATACTAATAGAATAATTCGATTATTGGTATCATTCGAAATATTATTGGTATAATTTGCCGCCTTATAGCCCAGGGCGGCAAAATCCAGGGGCGGCAAATTTTTGGGAAAATACCGAAGGCACAAATCACAATAAAAAATAAATATACATACTAATAAATAAATGACGAACGAAAACCGGCAAATAGAAGAAGTGAAACATCCAACTACCTCCTTTAACTTCAAAGATTAGAAACGACTTTTTTGTCAATTTTATGCTGAGATATGTTATCTCGATTTAATGTATAAAGTAATAAGCTACAATAGACTGAGATCGATCTATCAACCGTATCAGTATACAATGTATAAGTACAAAATTTAACATTTATGAAAATTTAGCAAGTGCACAACTTCAGAAAATAAATCCACTCGGCGGCGGCAACCAGAAAAATAAATTGGTTTGCTGGCACATCTTTTAAATCCTGATACCTGTCCGGTATCAAAAGTCGGAATATTTACATATTATATATTTATATATGTAGAGAAAAAAAAATGGTAGCGGTACTAAAGTTCTGCAGCACTTTATCCGCACCGCGCCGCCCTTGTGGTATGATTTTTCTAATTATAGGCAAACAAGTTGTAACTACGATTACAGCACGGAATATAAAGGCATCCATAAAAATATATTTTCGGGCTCGGGCCGCCCGAGTTGTAATGTTTAGATAGAAAATGCGCTCTCTTACAAAAGTGAGAGCGCGCATTGTCTCCATCTCCTTCCCAGCCTCCCACCATCACAAATAATATGATAGTGCGAAATATCTACAGTCAACCCCGGAATTCAACCTCTGAACACGTTTGAGTTAGGCAAATTCGTAGCAATTGGTGCCACCATATACATCGGGTATCTATAAGGCTATTATCAATGGTACTACTATCAGAACAATTTTAATTTATTTGAAAACTATGTTTTATTATAACTACAACTCCTTAATATAGCCAACTTCTAGATTGGTAAGAGTTGTCTTGCTGATTGCTGGTAATAACTTTTTATATGCAAGTTGCCGGTAGCCCCTAGGCGGCAGAAGTACTGCCACTGGCGGCTGCACGTGCCGCTTCTTAGCTTCTCCTTTGCGCCCAGTGTGTACTCAATGAGATGCCTGATGCAGAAGTGGGAATCACGATTATGAGAATGATAACGTAATGACGTCTTTTATTGATGACTAGTTCCTAATTATTACAGTAATATTTTTACCCTATTCAATTATTTGTAGGGATGGTGTAATTAATCAAATATTGCATCAACTGAAGAATAAAACACATACCACTGCAACCGCATTCTTTCAAATAATGAATATAAAAATAACTTGATTGATTTAACAATTGGAGGTGCCCAAACACAAGTCCGCTTCCTTACACCTGGTAAGTGGTCCAATCAATTTCACAGGCAATCGAAATGAGGACATTAAAAATTCATCGGCCGACTTCGTTTAAATTAAATTACGGGGAAGACTTATTTCGTTTTTATAAATTATTCCCGGAAGGATCGATATGCTCGAAACACAAGCCGAATGCCAGGCCATTTGACGATCGTAATATTTGTGTACTTCTCGGTCTCGGTGCAGGCGCGTGTGTCGACGTACTAAATAACTGAAGAGCCCTTGTAAATACGTAATGGCGTAGTTCTTTGATGATTAATGTACGGCGCAGATGTAATTTTGCAATACCTGTTATTAATTTGCTGCACTTTTAGATTACTGTGGCGTTTAAATCATAGAGATGCGGAGAAAATCATCAAATCCTGTAAAATGTATGTTTTACTTGTAAAGTCAGGAAATGTAAGATCAGGTTAGGACAGTTTAGGTTATTTTATTTTTGGTTAATTTAGGTTAGGTCAGATTACAAACATAGAGTAAGATAATCTATACAGCTTGGCAGAACCAACGCGGTCTTATTGAAAAATATGAATAAACGGCATATGAATAGTCGGCAATCTTCGCATAGGCGCACCCCGTTAACGAGATAATTGCGAAGAATGACACAAGTTCGCCGTTTGGGGAGTGTTTTTTCAATATTAAGGGATGAAGCCCCCCTAGGGGTAGGGGAAACTCGGCGGATATTCGATTCTAGAGTACTCAAGAGTATGTATATCAAATTTCAAAACTATATAATTTATTTCCGGCGGGATTTACTGGATAATTTGACTTCCGGCCTCTATTCCGCGCGAACTATAGCTTTTGTGCCAAACTATGTAATACAAATTTTTTTACGAGATATTTGTGAAAAATAACACAAGTTCTCCGTTTCGGGGGTGTTTTTTCAATATGAAAAGATGAAGCCCCCACCGTGGGAGGGGAAACTCGACGGATATTCAATTTTAGAGTACTTAAGAGTAAGTATGCCAAATTTCAAAACTATATAATTTATTTCCGCCAAAACGGCTTTTTGAGGCTAATATGACTCGACTATATGTTACTTGTGGCAAAACATATCCTTACTGCTACAGGTCTCTTTTCCCATAGGTGGTATAGGGTATATTGCTAGTAAACGATAGCCAAGATAATTCATGAACGGGTTAACATAATTACAATCGGAGATCTGATTTAGAAAGTTTAGACATTTAACTACAATTATGCGGAGTAGTTTTAAGAAATAATAAAATGGTGATTTATTATGTTAATTAAAAGAATGGCATGTTTAGCCGATTTGTGATATTTTCTTCTGTATTTATTCAATTAAGACAGGGTACATCTACTGGAAATTCCCTCGGGGTATTTGGAGCTAATGTTATTGTGAACCACCTTCTTTTTTTTGGTTCAAATATCTTGAATTATAATGAAGTATTCATGCCTACACATTAATCCGATTAGGTGATCAGAAATAAGTCACCTATAATTTATTTCTTAAAACTACTCTGTCTAATTGTTGATACATGTATAAACTTTCTAAATCAGTTCTCCGATGGTAATTATGTTAACCCGTTCATGAATTATTTGGTTGACACTTATTAATAATGCCTTATTCTAGCTGGGGTAGAGAGGCCTCTTAACGGGATACAAAATTTAAAAAAAAAACAGATTGTATTGCAGTTTTAGATGAGAATGAAATTGTTAATTTGTAACGGATTTTTTGGTTGTTGCAGCTTTCTTAACATTAAAGATTGGCGACGAAGAGCTGAACTGAACTCATCACGATGTTGTGCTCCTCCAAGTAGACTATAGTTGAACTTCAAAACGCGGGCTAAATATTTTAGATTGCTCCACAGCCGCACACTTTGCTGAACAACAAGTTGCAGAATGAAGTAATTGAGCCACTTCCTAAACTTCCTTGCTATGAATCCGCCGTTTCGCCTTTTAATTGCAACGTTCGATCTAGGGCGGGCTGCCGGTAAATAGAAAATATAAATAAAACTCTGAACTCTGCCGGGATTTAATTACGAGCGCTGCGCACTGATAACGTTTTCGCGTTTTTGAAAGTATCGAGTTATTTCTGGACGAGTGTCACAATTAAGCCGGAGCGATTCGATAATTGCTGCTTCGTTACAACCCCGTGGGTCGCTCTTTCCTTTTCAGGACTAATTGGGGCCTAACGGGTTAACTTGCGCAATTACCAGCTCTGCATACGTTCGGGACGTGAATTTCGTGTTAATTGAAGTGGTGCACGGTATAGGATTTTTGCCATACACGAGCTGCAAACTTTCGCAATTAAGCTTAGGTGCAAAATAGAACAAAATCTTCCACCACCGCCCACAGCACATATGTGCCCACATATGGGTATATCGTCGGTTTGGTGTTACAAGGTTGTAGGAAAATTTTTGTGAGATTTTGAGGATTTGGTATTATAAGATTATATGTGTTATAAGCTATCTTTTGCAAAGGTCTATTAGATTGCAGCACTTGTCTAATAGTTATTTAAGCATTAAGAGAGGTAAGTATTTTTTACCAGTTGAGGTCGAGTTTGCGCCCGAGCGACAGCGAGGGCTAGCAATAAAGACCGAGACTGGTCAAAACTTACCTCTCAAATTGCTTATAACTGTTTTTCCATTCCTGAACTTGGTTTAATTGTTTGTGTTTGATTAATTTATTTTCGCAACATGAACAAAATGTCAATACGGCTTTGGTTGCTAAGACTATTTTTCAAACAAAGTGTGAATGTCAGAAATTGCATTCGTTCAGTTGTAAAATAAATTCCAATGAAAATAAACAAGAAATGGCAATTGAAGAAGCTGCAGATGCTGCCTGTTCCTTCCTAGTGCCGGAGAAGTCGAAGGGGTGTTATCAAAAGTGTTTTAAAGACTGGTGCCACAGAAAGAACGCTATTAAAATTATTTTACTTACTTCCCTGAGGAAAGTAAGTGATTACTTACTTCCCGTTGCTCATAGTAACCAAAGCTTTATCGGTAAGTGGGACTTACTTCCACTAAATCAATGTTATAACAGTGTACTTAACATGCAGGGAGTGGAAAAACGACCCTTTAGTGTAACATAGTTGTATGTAGACGCATACAACTCTAACCGACTTTGTTTTGGGAGTCTTGTGAAATATGGATCAAATTTGTGAAAACTATGACAGTGATGATTCTATAAAAGATCGTAATTATTGCCCCGATAATCAAACCTTACATAATAATACAGATGCAGGCAATTGATTTTAAGAACTTCCAAGAATGCGCGACTTTAATTAACTATACTCTAGTGCAGTATACAAAGGTTCAACAAATTAAGTTTTGCGGATCTGTATTTAATATTTACTACAAAACTTCCCATGCTGACGAAGAATTTGTCGAACAAAGTATAAAACGTGCTTTTGGTAAAAAAAAAAAAAAAAACGGGTGTTAACGTGTCAAACTAAGGTAGACTTCCCTGTACCCAAGCAAGCAAACGGAACTCTTAAGAAGATACCGTAAAATAAGGTTGATGTAATCAAGTCAATGTACCGGTGGATGCCTACAGTTGATAAAGACTATTTTGACGCAATTCTTACGAAATCAAAAACTGGTGACAAAAAAGGGAAGAAAGGAAGAAAAACTATGTAAATTCAACAAATTTAAAATATTGTTATTGAGCTATTGAGTTATTGACCCCATTAAAAGTGTTAGTAAATAAAATATTATCTAATCTTGTAAACATTACGTACTCGTATTTTCTTTCAAAGTTGCATAGTTGTATGTTACTAACGAAAAAACTAAATGATATAACAGAGTTGTATGTAATTTTTGGTTTTTTCATAACTCAAAAATTTGGAATGTTGGAAGCTTGAAATATCGGGATTATTAACACCGACATTTTATGAAAATGTCAAAACAGAAATCAAACGAATAGGAATGGTACGGCACTTTTTGTAACACCCTAATATTTAGAATCGATTTTCCCAAATTTATGAAATTTGCACTTACAACCTTGTAACAGCAAGCCGATATTATGTCGACTATTTGTTGACAAACAGTCGACTGCAGCTTTATAGAACCTACACAATTTAAAATTCGCGTGACACTGAAAACTGACTGAAGAAAAACGTATCCCATATCCAAAAAAATGAGACTGCAGGACTGTGCTCAACAATTTATTTCCCTGGGCGTTCATTACCGGGCCCATTTAGCCCCATTATTTTTTCATCAGTGGACGAGCACATACCTGGTCTGCTAGTTTTTGTGCGAGCACATACCTGGTTAGCTAGTTTTTGTGCGAGATGCTATTGTACCAATATCGGTACACTAAATATCAACTTTGTAGAAACATTTCATTGAAGGCAGCAAAAGAAAACCGCAATAAAAAAACAATTTCCATCAAAGTTTGAAAGATATAATAAACTTGTAATATTAAATACTCAATTATTATATTAGTTTTAATTATAAATTATTAAACGAAAAAAAAGACTTCCCCTAAAAATTTGATCGGCATTGGTTTCCAATGCTCAATATGAATTATTGTTGATATTACATTATTTATCGATTATTGCTTATTATATTATTACGCAATTCATTAATTATTCCTTATATAACATTAATTTAATAATTCATTTCGCTGTCATACCTTATAGATACAGGAACGAATATTTAATACTTATTTTATATTATCCTCGTAACATGACTTTTGCTACTTTGCAATGTAGGCGGAACTATCGATTAGGTAATTATCGTGCTGTAGACCTGCTGTGTGTTATAATACTATTTTAATTTATTTAAAATCCATCGTCCTCTAAGTCAATTATTTTAAATGCATTATATCGATTAACTTGTTGCCCGTTTGATTCTGAAAACCCAAATATCACTTACAATTTTTCCATCGGACAGTGCATACATTTATAGAACCGTTTCACGCAAGTCCCGCAATAAAGATAATACTGCCCTAATAACGTAAATAAATTATAAATATAGCCGAATCGATAAATCGTACGTACACACAAATTACAGACTGCTAGCTTGCACACAGAATTAAAATACTTATAGTGTGTATAAAAAGAGTTTATAAAAATGACACACACACGATACACAAGTACGTCGCGATTCACGTTTAATGATAATTAAATAATAAATCGTGTCTAGGTTGAGGTATCGCGGTCGATAATGAATTATATTTACCATGAACGAGGATTTATTAAACAAATGTGGGCAAAAGAGCAACATTTTTAAATTTTTTATAATAATGTTTTAGTAGCGTCGACAACTTGGATCATTTAAACACAATTAAAATAGTAGTGGTGCCAAATATTAATATTATAATTACCAGGGCTAATATAATAAGTAGTGTTCACATTATTGATTTTTGGTAATACCAATTATATTTTGGAAGGGAATATAATGAATTTATTGAATTATATAGTAAAGCAGAATGAACAAGAAGCGAAATTTACTGTTTAAGAGGCCTCTTTACCAGTGCCGTACTTATGAATAGGCGCAAAAGGCGCTAGCAGGGGGGGGGCTCGGAAATCAGGGGGCCTCGGAATGACGATTTGTATTTATTTAAGCGGCAACAAACTACCGCGTTACCAGCACACGTAAGTCGTCCCGACGACCAGTGGCTCCGTAGCACGTGCGGCCGCGCGGGGTGATCATTAGGGGCCCATCGGCCGACACATCACAATATATTTGCTATTTGTCATGTCATGCAAAAGTATAAGGGGCCCTTCCCGTGTTAAATCTGCGGTGGGGCCCACAATTTGAAATTTCGCTACAACCGACTACTTATGTTTACTCGCACTTTCATTGGTTTTCTGAAACCAAAATTCAGAATATTTAGAAAATGTAATTTAAAACAAATTAACAGAATTTAATTTAGATATGCAAAACTGTAGAAGACAAAGTTATAATAATGCTTCCAATATGTCAGAAATATTCTGGATTGCAAACCAGAATAAGAAATCACAGTTTTATAGCCTTTTAATTTCCCTGTGCAAATCATTCCTTAAATTGAATAGGAAACTGTACCGCAGAATCTTATTCTACTGCAATTTATTACTTCGATTTTGTCCAAAATTTATTCACGTATTTCTCTGCATCAGTTAAAAGGTGAAACATGCTATCTGACTTATCGCTGGCGCTAAAGCGGCTAAGCGATACTAGATGGTCAACTAGAACAGATGCTATACGAGCACTGAAAAGCGGTTATAACCAAATTAAAACAGCTCTAAGTAACATTTCAATATCACCTTATGAAAAATCAATTAGTCGATTAGAGGCTTCAAAATTGGCAAATAAAATTTGGTAATTATGAAACGGCATTATTAACAACAGTTAAAGTTAGCAAAACAACAGTTGGCACAACACTTTAAAAAGATTAAATGCTACTAGCAAATCCCTTCAGGACCCAAAAATAAATATATATATATACATATATATATATATATATATATATATATATATATATATATATATATATATATATATATATATATATATATATACAGGGTGATTCAGACCACCCGTCCCAGGCCTTTTTCTCGGTAATGTGACGTCTTAGAAGTTCGGGAAAAAAATATCATAACAAAAGCCTACCTGAAGAATTTAATGGAGGTTGTTTCGGTTTCCGGAAGTAACCGGAAGTAGGCGTAACTGCACTCAACTTCAGAATTTTAATTTGAACCTAGGTCGTATATAACATCGTTGGATAGGTATTTTAAAAAGAAACATATTTTGTAGGAAAAGTTTTTTTATAAATGACATACTTAACGGAATAAACATTAATGTGTCGCGCATCCAGCCTAGACCATGTTCCCGAAAGTGTGACGTCATAGAGGTTCCGAAACAAAATAGCATGACTTAAGCCTACCTGATGAATTTAGTGGCGTAGTTCCGACTCTCGAAAGTTTCCGGAAGTAGGCGTAACTGTACTCAAGTTCAGAATTTTAAATGGAACCTAAGCCATTCTAGAAGAAACTGAAGAACCAAATTACACTGCAAACAGGAGGCCAAAGCGCAGTTTGTAAAACTATTTTGCCATATACAGGGTGTTCCATTTTTGCAGGGCAGCCTTCGACTTAGTTTTTTTAAATGGCACCCCCTGTATACATTTATACATTTGAATTTGCCTCTTTTTGGGCTTTATAAATTCGTTTAGTTTTTGCAATTCGCTTTAACAGTTCAGAAGTTGTTCACGTTTTTCTAAATATTAATGCGTTAGCAGGCACTTATTAAAAAAATCGCAGGGTACGTGGTTTCTGGGATATCAAGTTGGGATTTTGCCTGAGCCTAAACAACTGACTGAGGTATCTTCTGACGGAAAGACCGCCTATCTGCATTGTGACATCACCTTGCTGTGACACATCAAACTTGGTAAACTTTGAAGTGCCATAACTTGATTTTTTTAAAAAGCACACCCTATATTTCGGTACTTGGTCCTATTCAGGTTCTCAGTTTACATCTTTTTTGCCCCTTATATTTTTTCTTAAAAGTAGATAGTTGAGAGATAATTCTGATTTTCTTAAAAATTTACACATATATCATCGATATAAACTTAGCGTGCCATGAAAATCACTTAATTCTGTCCTGCCAACGTCAAAGTGGCATTTATTGTACGACACGTTTTAATTTTCTTAGCGCATTTTCTTAATGAATTTTTCTCATAATGAACTGGTGGATATGGTTTATGTACACGGTGACAGCGCAAACCGTTGCTGGTGACCAGAATCTATTGAGGCATAACAAAACAATAGCAAACTATAACATTACAACAAAACAAAAATAACATCTAACTTTACAATAATTATAAGATTATAAAAACTGTTCAAAATGACGGCCCTCTTGTGAAATACATTCGTCAATTCTTTTTAAAAATGAACCATTCACTGTTTCTAATGTGGCATGATCAATGCTACGGAAAGCCTCTCAAATTCTTTCCTCCATATTTTCTCTGGTAGTAACTTCTACTTTGTACACCCGATCATGCACAAATGTCACTTTGACTTTGACATGACAGAAACAATTGATATTCAATGCTCGTTAAGTTTACATCGATGAGATCTGGGTTCATTTTTCAGAAAATCCAAATTATTTCTCAAACTATGAACTTTTAAGAAAAAATATAGGGGGAAAAACAGATGTAAAATGAGATGCTGAATACGACTAAGTAATGAAATATAGGGTGTTCCATTTATATAAATCAAGTTATGGCCCTTAAAAGTTTACCAACATTAATGTCCTACAGCAAGATGATGCCACAATGCAAATCGACGATCTTGCCACCATAAGATATCCCAGACAGTTGTTTAGGATCTGGCAAAGTCCCAACCCAACCCGATATCTTAGAAAACAAGTGCCCTACGATTTTTTTAATAAGTGTGCTCCATCATGTTGATACCAAAGTCTTCGTCTGATGTTTAGCGGTAAGTCATCAAGAAGCTCTGACAGAACGTTATTTAAGAAAAGAAAATAATTTTTACCATTCAATCGGTTTGGGAGAATGAAGGGCACAATAACGTACTCCCCTACGATTCCAGCCCACACATTTAATGAAGAACCTCGTTGATGCGCACGAATAAATGTTGCGTGGGGATTTTCATCATCACACCACAGGTGATTGTTTCGAGAAATAAATACATCGTCCCTTGTGAAACAAGCTTCGTCTGTAAATAAAATAAACTTTTCAAAACGCCTCTGAAGATTGCAATATTCAATAAACCAACGGCGATACAACAATCTTGGCTGGAAGTCTGCAGGTCCTAAAGCTTGCACTTTTTGTCTAGAAAATGGATAGGGACCCTATTCGTTCAGAACTTGCCAAACTGTTATGTGATTTACACCTAATCTATTTGCTATTACTCTTGTGCTCGTCGATGGCTCATCTTCCATAATATTAAGAACAGCTTCTTCAAATGCTGGGGTTCTACGTAATCTATTGGAATTCCCACCAATTGCAGGGCCAAAACTTCCAGTCTCTGACAAAGGTTTCATATTCTTCTAAAAATGCGGCAACTTGGTTGATGACCATTTTCTCTGATAAATTCTACGAGCTTCTTGTGCATTGCCTTGCCTCTCCAAAAACCAAAAGCATGTCAAGAAGAACAGCGTTTTGATAATTATGCATTTTTATATACAAATTATGAAAAATACGCACATAAATGATAAACGTGACGGAAACATTTGAAAATGATGCAGACATTTCTGAAAAACAAGTACAAAAAGTATTTAAATTTGAACGTACATACTAGAAAACACATTCCTCAAGTTATTGTTATTATACAAGGCATTTGTTTCATTGTTTAATGGCAGCAAGGCTACTTTGTTTTACATGATTGTTGCAGTTTGTTAAAATTTACCTTCTAATTCAATTTGAATAAAAACTTTTTTTAACAGATCGAAAAAAAAAATTCAGACAAATGTTTTAAGATAGTTGAAGGATTTTATAAATGTTTTATTTTCAAAAATCGTACGAGTGGTTTTCAAAATATCTTGTTTTGAAATTTTTGATCTGTTGCCATTTTGTTATTTATTGAATAGAAAATAATTGTAAATACAAATGTTTTAGAGAACCGAAAACAAATGCTGAAAGTTTTTGAATTATTTAAATATTGCTTCAAATACGGGAGTAATGACGAATTTTCGAAAAACAAAACAAATGCCAATAACTATAAACTTGGGCTCCACTTTAAAAAATTTAAACTAAGAAAACTTGTTTATTTCAATGAGTTCTAACTGCCATTTTCGGGTGTTACATCTTAGTATTAACACCCTGTATATACACTGTGTATCAGCCAAATGGAATAAATTCGATAATAAATAAATGGGGGCGTGTTCGAAAAAACGCTCGGACACGTCGATTGTTATTTTTAGTTGCGCATTTTTTTCAACAAAAACTTTTTATACAGGGTGTGTCATGTGACCGTGGCCAATACCAACTTTCTTATTTTAAATGCAACACCTGGTATATTATTCAATTTTTGGATTCTTCAGAAAATTCTAGACATATTTCATGTACAATGTCCTATACCTATCTTCAACTGTTTCGGAAATATTAAGTGTTTTCAGATTTATTGCAAAAATTAACATTAAAAAAAGAAAATTATTTGATTACAGAAATTCGTTACAACACACTCAAAAACTAATAAGTAATACTGTTTATTTCTTGATTATGTAAAAAAACAAAAAAAAAACAATAAATTTCAATGGAGGAGATGTTCAAAATGCTCGCCGTGAACGTCTTGGCAACATCCTAATCTTAAATAGAAATTTCTTCTAACGTTACTGAACATCTCAGGCGTGACCGATCTAATCGCAAGCATTATTCGTCTTAATATACACACTTAATATTTCCGAAACAGTTGAAGATAGGTATAGGACATTGTACATGAAATATGTCTAGAATTTTCTGAAGAATCCAAAAATTGAATAATATACCAGGTGTTGCATTTAAAATAAGAAAGTTAGTATTGGCCACGGTCACATGACACACCCTGTATAAAAAGTTTTTGTTGAAAAAATGCCCAACTAAAAATAACAATCGACGTGTCCGAGCGTTTTTTCGAACACGTCCCCATTTATTTATTATTGAATTTATTCCATTTGGCTGATACACCCTGTATATTGTGATATTTGTTAGGTAATTTGATATTTATATAGGATTGTGTTGATAGATGTATTTAATTTAATAGAGTAGGAATAGGTTAAGTTAGGTAGTTATTGAGTTAGGTAATTAATTAGATAGTGTATTTCTTAGCTAATATTATAAATCAGTAGAGCACAATTAATAATGTAATGAGTTAATTAATATTCGTAATTGCAATGAAAATCTCAAATAAGACGTACAAGGACGTACGACATTTCGTTGGAAGCGGAAAATTGCCAGAATAATGAATATTGCATTAAATTTTTGATTGGACATTCAGATTTGCGAGAATATCAATAAGTAAATTTAGCAATTATACATTATTGAGTCGTTACCATGGAAACGATTGCGATTTGTTGCAAGGCGCCGTAAATTTTCAAGCTCTGAAGAACGACAAAAGCGGAATCAACAAACAATAAGTGACTGTCTGACCAGAAGTTATAAAAGAGCGGATAGCACGCGTGGAGTTGCATTCCATATCCCGGCCAGCTCGCGTCGAAGTATGACACAACGGAAGAAAGTATAGACACAAGTGACGCTACGCCGATAATTATTTCCGTTATGGAGCGTGATCAAAACAAATTCTGAAAGTGTGGTTACGTACACATAACAAAACAATTTACAAACAGTTATCTTTCGCTTCCGAGCAAATCTCTGCACCGGAACGTCAATTAGGGAACTAATTTAAATACAATAGTAGTGCAACGAACAATTTCGTGAGGACGCGAATGAAATGAAATACTGAACGCTGATACAACATCCGGGAGGAATTTGCCATTGCATCATCGCAGACGATGACTAGCTGAGAACGTCTTCAAGAGATTACTGAGGACATCTTCGTGGAAGAGGAATTGGAGGAGATCACTGACGCAGGAAGATCGCGCGCAGGACATCACCATCGTGAGAATTTGCAGTACGGAGGAATCAAATTTCGCTTAATTTGATAGACTGCAACCAGGGGGACCAACTGTCACTACAAGTTTCCGGTACACATAAAGTTCCGCGAATCGAACTTAACTGCAAGGTATAATTGTATAATTTATTTAACTCAATCAATTAATTGTGCAAATTAGAGTTAGTAGGGAAGTGTTGTAAATTAAATTAGGAGTTATAATTTGTTAGTTAGTAATATCGTTTGTTTTCTTTTGTTACGTATTCATATTGATTTTAGTTTTTGTTTATCTATTTACATTTCATTTAATATTATAATAAAGTTATTTAAATTCAACTTACGTGTCGTCTATCTAATTTATTGGAACCTACACGATATCCTGAGATAAAGAGCGAACCAAATTATACAAAGTATTTTGACAACAGAAAGTGAGGTTAAAAACCCAAAGCATAATATTGAATTTTGACACCCAAACGTGGGGCAAATTAACCATTATAAATACCGTAGCAATATACCGCGCGTTTTTTTATCTCTGAACATAGGATATGTTCAGTTTTAAAACGACAGTATCAATCATACGCTAAAATTTAATGTATGCAACCAAATTTACTAGCGTGGGTAACTCAATTATTAAAAAAAAAAATGACAAATTCATAACCCATTTAATAAAACGTCAAAACTGTAGACAGAAAATGTATTCAACGCAAGAAAAGATACAATCTGGGCAGTGCATCTGTACCAGTGCACAAATACAGAGCACTGGTAACAATGTGGCATTAGTATACGGACTGTGCGCGATTTATTTTCTGTGCATTATCCTGAGAGACCAATACCATCAATCGGAACAATTAGTAACATAATCGCCAAATTTAAAAGTAGATAATGCATCTCCGGTAGTCATCATAAATTAACTACAAGATGCCACGTTTTGACTGAAGAAATGAAATTAAACATGTTATGCTATGCTGAAGAAGGTACTGATGAAGAAAATTTAAATACTTTCTTGCGTTGAATACATTTTCCGACAACAATTTTGACGTTTTATACGTTACGTAAATATACGTTAAAATTATAAAAAATATCCTGAGACACCAATCCCATCATACCTGTTCAAATAGGAATCATCAACTGTTAATCCCGAAATAGTAACTCATTTGTGAAAGTGCCCTATTTAAACACTTTCTTGCATTGAATACATTTTTTGTCAATAGTTTTGACATTTCAAATAATCAAGTTGCACGTGCATGTAATTTTGGTTGCATAACTGGTTGCAATTGATACTGTCGTTTTAAAACTGAACATAGTCTATGTTCAGCGATAAAAAAACGCGCGGTATATATATTTATATATATATATATATATATATATATATATATATATATATATATAATTTGAAAAATATCTCTGACGATATAATTAAAACACTTTCACGCGTGTACCAAAATTCAGCAATGGTTGATAAGCCGTTTTCGAAATATTAATAAAGTTGAGCCAGATCGAGCATCCGTCACAACGTGCGTTGCCGTTACGATCGCTGTGTGGGACTCGAAGTTGTGTCAGCGGCGACATTTGCTTGTTTGCGTAGAGTGCATTTCAGTGATAATGCAACTAGTTGCATTGACAGGTATTAATACATACGTAACTATAGAAACCGCATTGCTATACCGCTAGTGTTTAAGGTATGAGATATATTCCCAGGGGTAATATGATTATGCGATCTTTTTAAAGCAATGTATGCACAATTTTCAGTTATTTCTAGTAATTGAATTGTAAAAGAAATTGTTCAATTAAATATATATTTCGTAATAAAAGTTTGCTATCTAAAACAAAAATTTCGAACTATTACCAATTTCACAAAAAAAAAAAATCTTTATAAAATTCCAGTTTATTTTAATACACTAAAAAACAATTCAGATTTAAGATGTGTACGATGGTTCACAATAAAACAAAAAGTGTAGGAAATGTTCGCGAACATGTTCAGTTCGAGTTTAGCATCTAAATCGGCAAATTAAAGTATGGAGAGTTCAATCGTGCAAATCGCAAGTGAGGCTAGATGAAACAAGTTAAGCCTTAATTCACTTAATTCAAGACAGGAGAGCCTTTTAAATCTATGTCAATTTACCATCATTCTTATAACTTATCGACGCTGTACGTTTTATAGCTATTACTGTTCAATTACTCATACTACAAATTATAGTTGTCGTCGCAATTTGCTTGATCATTAGCACAATTGCTGTGGTTAAAGTAATTAAGTTATTGTGCCCCGATTGGAGTAAATATCAATTATTATTTTAATGTTTAATTTTCTATTTAATAGGGATCGTTTCAGGTTGCATGGCTAATTACTGGTACCAAAGGGACATAACAATAATAAAATAACTATCTTACGTCTCCCTCACTTGGAGTGTAATTTGGTTTTGAGCTAATAATTATCTACTCACAGACCCGTTGATATTATCAATCAAAAATAGTAAAAATATCGCAGCCCATATCGCTACCATAATGACAGAAGGTCGTATGTGAATTTTGCAAAATTTTATGTAACAATATGTTATACAGTGTGTTTCAAATCAGTGGCGGCTCGTGACTTTTCGGGACGGGAGGACACCTGGCGGATCTGGGTGGTACTATGTAGCGGGCGGTACACCGAGGGATCCATGAAACAGTGAATATAATTTGCAGTTTTGTGAATTTCTTTAATTTTTACCCGAACACTGTTATTTTTACCACTCATTACTGAAGCGCCATCGTAGCTTTGGGAGATTAATTTTGTAGGCGATTGGTCCAATTTAATTGTCTTAAGTTCTTCCAATATACATTTATTAAAATGGAATCAGAAGTATGATTCTATGGTTCCAGTAAAGACACAAATCGTTCTTGTATATTTCCTTTCAACTCGTAACGAACTATAAAAACTAACTAGGAAAATATAGTCGCTTCTGGCATCTCGTCTGCTTGAATAGCTATGTAGTGAGCTCTCGTCTAGAATCGAAGTGCGACAAACTTCGTAGATACTGTCCAGGAATTCATTCTGAATGGTTTTTGACAAAACCATAAGAACTGTATTCCGGATATTATCTCGGGTTTGCACTATCTTGTTTTTCGTCATGGCCGCTTAAAGCGATTTCAAACATGCCACAACACTTAATGCAGTCTATAAATTTTCCAAGAATATGTCTGTTTCTAGTGACGCCTTCATTATGCTGAATTATATTTAATCTATATGCACTGTTCAGCTGACACATTATATATATCTTACCCAAAACTGAATATTCTATCATGTTTAACTTAAATGTTTTTCACTCACTTTATGTCTTTTTACTTTTTTACCAAGGTGTTTTAAATCGCTAATACTTTTAGAAGTCTAGGCAGTCTCGCTTTGTGGAGAATTTCAAATTAAGCACACAAAACACAAAACAGAAATGAGCATTTTGCTCATTGCACCCACACAACCAGCCTGCTAAACAATAAGAGCTTCTGTTGAACTTTCTCGACACGGTGTTGCTAGTTTTCGAATTACTTTCAACTTGTTTAATCAATAAATCTGGTCTAGGGAGACCTATGTTTTTAATTCTGTCTTAATGTCATGACTCAGTGTGTTATTTTTTTATCCGTTCGATGATGTTACTAACAGAATTCATTGTTACGATTGCGACGTCAATAGAAGCACAGAAAATATAACAATCTCGCGAGACGGACAAATTAGTAAATGCCCCGCCGGCTGCATTAGCTGCGAGATATCGCCACTACCCCCTCCACTAGTACTACCGCCTGAGAGTATAGACATTGCAGGACAAAATGCGAGGTGCCCTGGGCTCGCCTCATCGCTGCGTCTGACGGGATTATTAACTATTGATTGTCACTTCAAAATCATAACTTCTCTGTTAACAAACTTATTATTAGGTATCAAACATATCAGAAAAGTTACATACAAATTAGGTATTTATAGTTAATGTATATGTTAGAAAATTCATCAGGAGGGCAGTGCCTCGTTGCCCTCCCTGCAGCAGCCGCCAGTGTTTCAAATTAAACTAACCAAATGTCCATTTCCATCCATCAGATAGCAGTTATTTTTTTGTAGAAAACAGTAATACAGTAATATTTGTATATTTGTAATATTATTAAACAGTAATATTTGTTTGACCATTCGAACATATTTAAATACTTCAAATGTCACTCAATTGTGAACCAATATATTGTGAAATGGTGGTATCAATTTCAAGTAGGGCATACAAAAATAACATTGATCTATTATAAATCTTGAGACTTCAACTGATGAATTGACAGTAATGATATTACAATATATAGATATTACAGGTACCTATTCTAAATGTTGGCTTCCAGATTTACTTTTTTTACCATAAATAAGCTCTATAGCTCTATATGGTGAATGGATATGGTGATTTGGGTGGTTTAACTTGAAACACCCAGTATTTTATTTTATTTGTGCTGCGATTTTATATTTTTATCCTAAAATACTACTGCTAAAATATTTTATGGTCATATGTAGAATCGCATCATATTTAATATAAATATTACATAATATATATCGCAATCTCCAACTGTAAACTCAATTAGTGTCATTGATGAACGCTCACCCAAAACTCGCACGAAGATTATATCGCCATGGTATAATTAGTTTTTGTATAATTGGAATTACAGCGCTGATAGCAAATAACGTTTACTACTTATTAATAATTATGAATATAGATTATTTATCAAAGATGAAATGGCAGCTACATGAAGTGGAGCTGACTTCATTTAGTCGCCATAACATATTTTATAAATAATCTATATTCATCGATCAAATAACATAACATCAGCTTTCAAATTTATACATGACTACAATCTAACATGTTTGGTGCATTCTGCATTCTGGGCCCATAATTAACCTCGAATACACCACAAGGCGTCAATTTTAACTTTTTCGGCTTGTAACTTATATCTATCAATTTTCACTGTCAACATATTACTAAATTTAAACATAGAATTTTCATAGGCATTTTACGTGAAACGAAACACACGTCGACCAACTTCAGCATAACTCTATACAGGGTGTCAATTTGAAAAGTTGCCATCTACTTTTTTCATAGAACACATGATTATTTTTAAAATTACTCAAAATCGTTTGGGTGGTTCGAAGGGGGAACCAAAATGACGTAGGTAGTATCGACCCCCTACACACCCTTTAAGCCACAACCACCTCCATCTAGAAAAAAAGGCACCCACTACCTGGGATACATCGTTGGAAAGCTCTTTAAAAATGCTTTCTAGTAATTATTAATACAATATGATTTGGTGAATTTGTTTTGGAATTAAGTGCAAATAAAGTGCAAAAGTGTTCAGTTAATTATATTCAAATAACATGTTAAAGTAAATGTTAGAAATAGTTTCTTTGTTTTCTAAACAAAAATATGGTCTGCTTTCAAACTCCTCGCGAACTTTCTAAGGTTTGTCTAGTAATAGCTCGATATTATTGTGCTATTCTTTCTCGTAATTGTTCAATAGTATCTAGTTGCGTTTTATAAACTATATACTTTAAGTGACCCCATAAAAAGTACCTATAGATGTTAGATCAGATGATCTAGGAGGTCATTTGATAGGCCCTCTTCTTCCAATCCACTGATTTGGATAGTGATGCTCTAACCATGCTCTAACAGGAAGTACATAGTGAGGAGGTGCACCATCTTCTTGATAATGTAATGTATTTTCGGTAAGTCCATATATTCCATATTCATCTGTTTGGTTTTCAACCCCCTGAAGTACAAGATGCTCAATGGATTCATCCAGCAAAGTAGCATACATTTCGCCCTTCAAATTTTCATTAATGTAAACAGCGAATTTTTTTATGGGATCCCTTGAAATCTGTAGTTTATAAAACATAAATGAAAAATTAACCGGATACGATTGAACAATTTCGATAAAGAATAACACAATAATGTTGAGCTATTACAAGACAAACACCAAAAAGTACGCGAAGAGTTTGAAAGTAGGCTATATTTTTGTTTAAAAAACAATAGAAGCCATTTCCAACATTTACTTTAACATGTTATTTGAATTTAATACACTGAACACTTTTGCATTTTATTTGCACTTAATTCCAAAACTAGTTCATCAAATCATATTGTATTAATAATGACAGGAAAGCATTTTTTAACAGCTTTCCAACGATGTATCACAAGTAAGGGGTGCTATTTTTTTTTTAGATGGAGGTGGCTGTGGCGTAAATGGTGGGTAGGGGAACGACACTACCTACTCCATTTTGGTTCCCCCTTCGAACCACCCTAAACGGTTTTGAGTAAATTTAAAAATAATCATGTGCCCTATGAAAAAAGTCAATGGCAACTTTTCAAATTGACACCCTATATATATCTTATCTGAATATCTCTTGATATGTTATATCTAATACTGATCTGGATTTCGATTATACGCTGGATGTAACATATCTATATAATTTGATTTTATGATGGATGTAATATAAGTATGAACTGCAAGCAACGCCACATAACGCCAATTTCACCTTTTTTGCTTTTAAAAAAACTTTTGTAACTTTAATAACTATCTATGTCAACATATTATGTTATTTATTATTTCATAAGCATATTCAGTAAAAGTAGACTCATGTAGACAAATTTTAACACAACTTCTAAACCTTTTAGTACGTTCAACAAATTTTGATTTACGACAGTATAACATATAAACTAGTGGTCCATATCTGACTATACATGGGATGTAACAAATGTTTAAGATACTACCTATTTGGGCTTCGACGGTCCCCAAACCAAAGCTGGTCCCATATAAACAAATTATTTGATTACACATCAAAAATCATCTGACAGTGCACACATTTCAAAACTTTAGAATATAGTTATTTTTATTACAAGTATTTTATTTATACTTCGGACTCATCGGCTATTCCAGACTCGCTACGCCTCGTCCGGAAACAGCAGCGATTAGTCAGAAAATACTTCATTTAGGTACGTGTTACAAACAGCATTTGTGTGTACCTATATGCTTTCAAAACATATTCAAACCTTTTATTATGACATTAATCAATGTCATCAGAGCAAATATTTCTCGAAAATAGTACGCTTTGGGTTTTTAATTATCATGCCACCATAGTAATCACATTGTTTATAGTAACTTTTTGGGACTGATTTCTGAAAGGTTTCATTTTATAGCTATTAATGTAACGAGAATATTATGAGATTTATAATAGACGAGGACGTAGCTAGGTGGCGAGGTGATAGCCGAGTCACCTGCGTAACGTCGGAGCCGGTTGAAATCGCTAATATTCAGTAGTTATATCCAGAGTGCATGCCAAATACGCGAATATTTTTACGAGTGCACAAAGTGCACGAGTAAACATATTAAGTATGGCATGCAAGAGGACATATCGAGGACTATTTCCCGACAAAAATTTCATGCGAAGTAGGAATTTCACGATATAAATAATGAAAGTCGATGGAAGTCATCACAAGAAGTTAATTGCAAAGCTGCGAGCACAATCCAAAAATTACGATGTTAAAACAAACGTTGGTTTCAGTGGTGGTACTTATAGCAATTGCACTTTCAATAATAACTACATAATTATTATTGTTCAAATACGAATTGTAATTTAAATCAATAAATTTATTTTGATAATTAATTGCCCATGAGCTTCATGAGAAGTTCAAGATCGTATATGAGAAAGAATATTTTTAATTCTGCGAATGGAGAACGAAGCCACACGTTCAATGAGCTGTGGAAGCTGTTCTGCTGTCGTATTTTGTGAAACTCTCAAATGAATATGCTCCTTCATCTTTATGGCTTGTCAACGCAGGTGGACACATTTTGGACCAGCAAGAGCTATGCGGGTGGGAAACAAGTAAAGTTACGAGAAGGTACCTGGAAGTAAACGTCACAAAAAAATTCTCGATTGTGGAAAAGATCCCGGTTGGAACGATTTCGAGGGTCTCTCAAAAGTTGAAATTCATGTTCACAACCAAAACAAATTTCAATTTTTGTTATAGTATTTAGTGTTTTTGTTGCTATACTATGAACTAGTTACCAATGCATTATAAGTAACAAATGTGTTATGGATTTGTTGTAATATTATGGTTGTCATAATGATGACTAAATATTTAACATAAAATGATTATAATAATTGATGATACGATAAAGGAGTTAAATGAGTCCCTAAAATAGTTATTTTAGGGACAATTATCACATTTGCACATTTGTACAAAAAAAAATATTATGTCTAATTTCAGCTGGATGTATTATAATTTTCGAAATTTTCCATTAGTTTGGGATTTCCCATTTTCCACTTTAATGATTTGTTGGAAAAGATTTTGATGTTTTTTTTAGCTACATAATACTTTTAATTCAATTATAAATTAAATATTATCGTACGTATATATGCCAAAAATGTCTTTATTTACTATCAAAATTATAATTATTTTTATTAATTTCAGGTATTTCTCCCAAAATTTTAATTTCTTATATCCGATATACACTGCGTTTCAAAAAAAATGTACCACCTAGAAGGAGTTGACGTAGAACTCTGAAATTATGTGAAAATAGTTAGTATGTGTTGAGAAACAATTGATTAAATTTTCATCGAAAAATAATAATATTTATTAAGAAAATAATTAATAATGTGTTGCATCTCCGCGCACTCTTATGCATTCAGCAACCCTTCTGGGCATGCTGGAAATCAAATGGTCCAATGCATCTTGAGGCAGCTCATCCCAGGCAATCTGAAGATGGTGTCTTAATTCATTTAAATTGTTGGGAGGATGCGCCTCAAGATGCATTGGACCATTTGATTTCCAGCATGCCCAGAAGGGTTGCTGAATGCATAAGAGTGCGCGGAGATGCAACACATTATTAATTATTTTCTTAATAAATATTATTATTTTTCGATGAAAATTTAATCAATTGTTTCTCAACACATACTAACTATTTTCACATAATTTCAGAGTTCTACGTCAACTCCTTCTAGGTGGTACATTTTTTTTGAAACGCAGTATATTTACAATTTATTTTTCTAAAATTTATTTAGAATCCCCTTAACAGGGATTTCGCCTGTTGCAGCCCTCGCTACGCTCAGGCTGCAAACTTGGCTCGGTAGAGTAAATCCCGCTTCCTTCCCTTGTAATGTAATATACTATTCACAAAAACATGACATTTATCAAACTGACGGCAAGGGTTTTTATGGTACAATGTCCAACTTATTTTTTTTATTATTTCTGAGGTGGATTCTGATACAAACGAATATTAAATGGATGATACATTTACGGTTTTAATACTCTAAAAAATATCCTTTTGCGATTTTTCTCTAAAATTAATAGCGGAGCTAATAATTACACATATTTAATTTTACATGTTATGTTCGCCCCTTATCTTAGATACTCGGTATAAAGAAACTGTACTAAAAATAAAAATCAAGGGCTACCGCCAAAACCGCCGGTCGGCATCGAAACACATCATTTGCGGCTAAGTGTTAGTAAAAACAATCAAAACTAATAAGGAATAACTGTGGCGTTGTCAAATAATTCGTGAAAATAGTTCATAATTCGTACCTTTTATCATCCTGTAAAATCATTCGAATTCTAATTCGTGGAAATCATTCCGATTATAATTCGCTAAAATAATTCGGATTATCATTCGTGAAAATAATTCATAATTCGTACCTATTATCATCCAGTAAAATCATTCGAATTATAATACGTGGAAATCATCCCGATTATCATCATAGAATGATTCATAATTCGAATTATAATTCAATTATTGCAATCATTCGTATTTGTATAATTCGATTATGCCCATCACTAGTGATAGGTACTACAACTAGGTACGGTCGCGGGCATGTCAAAAAAATTGTGCAATTTGCCTGATAGACCATCCATTTTTAATTTCTCTATTATTCCTGCTATAATAAAGGCACTAACTTGAGGGGACATTCCAAAATGTGGCTTTTTATTAAGTAACATGTAGGTATTTCTGTTACAATGACAATGACATCTTAGTTGATTTTTCTTTGCAGAGACTAATGATTTGATTACACAGCTCAATTTTAGACAAATTCACTATAAGACTTGTCCCCTTTTTTTGGCCGCGACCGTACATATCGAATATGATATTAAAATCTGATAAATGATTGCAAGATCGAAACAGCTTTCGATTAATAATAATAATAAAATACCTAATGAATCATGAACTAAACAGCAAGTATGTATTTAAAATACTTAGATAATGTTGAATACGGTGTTTAAATCTTAAAAATAATTGGAAGATCGAAGCAGCTGTCGATTTAGTATAATTGATCACGAACCTAAAAATTTTGTGTTTAAATTTATATTCAATATTTAATTGCAATAGGTATGTCAAATGAAACTTATAATATATAAAATATTTAATTTAAAATACATTGAAAACCAATAAAAATATTTTTTTCTTGCATGTTTTGTAAGGGGCATATATGCAGCAAGTACATTCATAAGTGTATGTTTGCTATTATTAAAAGTCGATGGGACTCGAGTGTGAACAGCGAGTGTGAGTGCACACAGCACGGTGTCGCGAGTTTTTACTTTCCATTTACCGCCTTAATAGTGGTAAATAATTAGAACTACAAACACAATTAACAATTAATAGAGGTACCTATAAATTAACGTAAGTATTTGGTGACAACGATAAGAGAAGCCGGCATGGCCGGCGAAGAGAAGGAGAAGAGCGGAAGCTCTTTGAATTCACATGAATTAATTTGCGAAAGCAACGGAATGCACCCAAATTCCAATCCGACGGCCTTGGAACGTCCACGAGGAACGTACATTGATACATCTCTGCGCTATAAAAACAGTGATACTGGACCTTTTTGTATCTACATCGAGTCGCTAGAAGAAAATGCTAGACGATTACATCCCATGCGTGTGGGGCATTTAATACATTCAATACACGATATTAAAAACGAGCTGGCGACAGTAACATCGATAGGATTTAATCGTATTAAACTCGAATTCCGCACACGGGCCGCGGCCCACGCAATAATAGGACACCCGCTCTTAGTTAGCAATAAAGTAGTTGCATATATCCCCAGACAGTTAATCCAGCGCAAAGGCATAATACACGGAGTGGACACACAATTCTCAGAGGAAACTATCAAAAATAACATTATTTCAGAACAACCAGTAATAGAGTGCAAACGAATAATGCGTACAAAAGAACTTGAAGATGGAAGCCACACACTAATCCCTCGACAAACAATAGTGGTGACATTTTCCGGCACCAAGTTACCAACCCACTTATATATATACAGCTGCAGCTTTCCAATTGAAAACTATGTCCAGCCCATTATGCAGTGCTTCCAATGTCTACGTTTCGGGCACACCGCAAAACAGTGTAAAGGGAAGAAACGCTGCAGAAACTGCTCTAAAGAACACGATGACGAAGTATGCACGGAGAACAAACAATGCGCCCACTGCAAATCCACACTACATAACTCAATGTACAGAGAATGCCCAGAATATAAAAAACAGCAATCTATTAAAAGCATTATGGCAACCAAAAACATATCATACAAAGAAGCAGAAAAAATAGAAAAATCCCCATCATATTCAAACATTGTCAATTCAAATCCTTTCAACGTACTGGCAGATCCCACAAATTTCCCACCCCTCAAAACTAGAAATAATAATGGCACAGGGAAAACCCAAGGCGAGACAGTAAACAATTGGGCGAACAACAACAGGTTGACAAACCCAGGCCCAGGAAGACAGAAACTCGCCGAAGTAACAAATAAAAAACGCAAGCTGTCCTCGCCCATAAGTAACATCCCAATTATATTTCCGTAATCCCAAACCCCCACAGGAATGAATTCTTGGAGCACAAAATAGATATTATCAATAACTTGGACGCATTAATATACGGGATATTTATTGGCATCCTACCGGATCACAATATAAACTACGACGAATTAAAACTGAAAGAATCAATCGAACATTGCATAAACGAGTGCCTCATCCCGAATAACAGCCGAAAAAGGAGCAACGAAATGGAAATAGAGGCATCAGGCCCTGATGTTTGACGAACTCATGGCTAATAAACTGAAATTTTTACAGTGGAATATTAGAGCTATCAATGCAAATAAAATTATGCTGAAGAAGCTGCTGGCAGACAATGACATAGACATTGCCATACTATCTGAAATTTGGCTAAAACCTAATTCAGCCTTCACATTACCCAACTACAACGTGCATTACCAATGTAGAAACGACGGAAAAGGAGGAGTGGCAATATTAGTCCACAAAAAAATAACGAACTGGACACCGCACCAACAAAAGTGAATTTCAATCACAACATCGAATGGTGCGCAATAGCATCAACCTACAATAATACCAGAACGACGATAGTCTCCGTCTACAAACCACCAAATGTTCACACAAGCCAAGAAGACTGGTCAAACCTACTACAACAACTAGAAGCACCAGCGATACTCGCGGGGGACTTCAACGCTCAACATTCTGCATGGGGGTCGGACTCCAACAACAGAGCAGGCGAAACGTTAATAGATGTCTTAGAAGACAGCTCCTTTTACTTTATCAATAACGGGTCACCCACAAGGTTCAATGCCCCTGGCATCAACAAATCAGTGGTAGATATAACATTCCTGTCTGAAGACATTAACGAGTTCGAATGGGAAGTAAATGAAAACCCACAAGGATCTGACCACTTCCCAATACTGTTCACAATAAACCACAATGTAGAAATTAGCCAGCCAATAAATCCAGCAAGCAGGTGAAATGAGAAAAAGGCAGATTGGATTTTATACAAAAAACTAATCCAGGAGATAGTACAAAACGGTCCAAACAGCTTTCTGACAAACGAGGAACGGTTTCAATCTTTAACAAGTGCAATCAAACAAGGGGCCGACTCAGCCATGCCAATTAAAAAAAAGTTTACACCCTTCTTTCGGTCAAAAAAGCAAATGATTTGGTGGGACGAATCATGTGTAGAAAGTGCAAACCAGAGCTCAGCAGCCATGAAAAGGTATAAGTCCAACGCAACCCTAGAAAACTTCATAGAATGTAAGAGAATAAATGCCAGATGCCAAAGACTTTACAAACAGAAAAGCAGAGCAGCGTGGGAGAACTACTGTAATAGCATTAACAAAAACACGCCACCTAGCGATATATGGAAGACCATAAAAGGAATCCCAAGGAAACAGCAACACAACAAACAGAATCCGCCAGCCCACATCTATGAAGAAGTACTACAGAAACTGGCCCCACCATCGGTGGAGCTCCCTATTAAAGAAAACAAGTCGAGCGAAAACGAACACCACCACATGGAAACAATTTTCACATCCGGTGAATTAGAGAGCGCACTGAACAAAACGCAAGCAACGGCGCCAGGTCTGGATTCCATCACCTACTCGATGATAAAACAGCTCCCAGGGAACGCAAAAACGCTACTCCTGGAAATATACAACGAATGGTGGACGAACAATGACTATGTAAACCAATTCAAAGACATTGCGGTTATCATTATCCCCAAACCCAACCAACCAAAAAGCGACGCAGCGTCATACAGACCCATCTCCCTTCTACCGTGTATCACAAAAGTTTTCGAAAGGATGATCAAATACCGACTGGCAAGCTTCTGCGACTCAGCCAATGTACGACCAGAAAACCAGTACGGTTTCCGCCAAGGCGTAGGAACCAGCGAAGCACTGGCAAAACTAGTATTCACGGTGTATGATGGCTTTACTACGGGCAAGTACGTCCCAGCGATATTCTTAGATGTAGCGGGAGCGTACGACTCTGTAAAAAGTGACCTTCTACTTCGTAGCTTATTAGAGGCGGGCATTCCTGCAAAACCATCGCTAAGCATCATAAACTTATTTACTAATAGAAAAGTCTTTATCCGGGACAATAACAACAACTTTCATGGACCAAGAAGTACATCCTGTGGATTACCACAAGGGTCAGTGCTAAGCCCTATTTTATTTAATATCTACACTGCGGGACTGCACAAATTATACTCCATAACCACAACCTGTATCCAGTTCGCAGATGACTTCTGCATACTTTCGCAAGAAAAAACAATCCCGGAGTCAATTGACAAGGCGAAACGAATTATGTCACAAACCATACTTGGTGCTCAAAAATGGGGTTCCACATCTCTGAACACATCTCTAAAGCCATGATATTCTCAAGGCATCACAACGGCAATATCGACCACATTACAGCAGATAATATCACCTTTGAGATAGTCCAAAATACTAAATACCTGGGCATCATTTTGGACCAGAAATTACTATGGAAACATCACATATCCTACTTACAAACTAAAACGCAACGGGCCTACAATATTATTAAATATGTTACCAAGACATGGTGGGGCGCAGACCCCAAAATAGCACTCGCCTTTTACCGAGCATTAGCTAGATCAGTGATAGACTATGGATCAATTCTCTATGGAAGTGCAGCTCATTGCCACCTACTGAAAATAGACCGAATTCAATATAAATTTGTTAAATTGTGCATAGGAGCCATGAAATCTTCCCCGAATAATGCTATTTTGGCTGAAGCCAATGAGCCGCCACTTCAATTGCGCCGAACATTTCTAGGAGCAAAGCTAATTGCCAAACACGTAGCCAATAAGAGCCCACTAGTAAAACTCATCCTTCAAGTCGCAGTGGACTCTCTCACCAAGCCATACTGGCGAGTCAAAAAAGACCCATTACTGGCTGCATGCTGCTACACCGAAACATCAGAATACCACCAGCTACTAATAAAACAACCGTACGTGTGCACTTCGGGCGAGCACTACGCGGCCCCTTTTAAACCAATACACACTATTGTACCTAAATTTGAAAACCACCCCACACATGATATTAAGCACTATCAATCAATAAGCAACACCTACCACAACAACCAACAAATTTTCACAGACGGTTCAAAGACCCCGACAAATGTGGGATGGGCCTTTTATGATTACACAAACGACTCTATTGTATCGGCTAAATTAAATAACCTATGTAGCATTTATACGGCGGAACTAGTAGCAATATACAAAGCCCTGCAATATTGTAGCAATAACCCCACCAACAAAAACATCCTCATTTTCTCCGATTCACTGTCAGCCATTACGGCCCTTCAAAATTTTAATTCAAACAAAAATTGTCACCCCGTTATTTACGCCATAATCAAAGAGTTGCATATAATCCAACAACGCGTACTTTTTGTGTGGATAAAAGCACATGTAGGTATAAAGGGCAACGAAACTGCAGACAAAGCTGCTAAAAACACCAATCAGCTGCACATATATGACAACTATGTGCCATATACAGACCTAACCATTACGTTTAAACAAATATTAACCAGAAAATGGGAGGACCTCTCCGATATATTCGCACGCGGCCATCCTACTTCACACAACATCATCCATCCTCATCTTCCCGGAAAAATTGACTACATCTACAATTATCATGTTTCTCGTTTTTTCTCATCCTCAATAACGCGACTTAAACTTAACCATGGCTGTTTCCCCAGCCATCTATCTAAAATAAGGATAGTCCCAAATCCCCAATGCGAATGCAATGAGGGTGAAGGGACACTAAACCACATAATTTTTTCATGTCAAAAATATTCCTCACCACGAAAAACCCTGATGAACGACCTATCAAATTACAATATCCCACTCCCCGTAAGCATTATTCATTTACTAGCTTTAAACAATAGAAAAATTTTCACATCAATCACTACCTTCCTTAGAAATTGCCAAATAAAAATATAAATATATAATCCTGACATCATTGAACTGGCTGTAGGCTCGTACCTTATGCCAGGGTTGGGAGCTCGCAGCCAAGCCCTATGGCTTGGAGGCGGGACTCCAACACCCTACAAAAAAAAAAAAAAGTCGATGGGCTACCAAAAGAAAAAAAAATATTTAGATAAATTATCCGACAACGATTGATGCTTCCTGATCTAACATTGGAAATACTTCTGGCCAACGTGTGGTCAATGGTCCACATAGATTAAATAGTAGCTTACAATAATATCTACATATACGTGTTCAAATCTGCGATATGGAGAAGGAAATACGGTTACTCGTCATAAAACAATCAGAAAAAACCTCTGCAGGTCGGTGAGTTCGTTTTTCCGAGTGTTTACAGACAGTGTTTTAGTTTCATGTCGGTTACTATTTTATCATGAACGATAGTTTTTTTTTTTCTTGAAATTATCATATTGTTTCTAAGTATATTTCTGGCAAGGGGGTATTGTAGTGACACCGTTCGGTCGTTCCAAATTCACATGAAATTTACATTTCGATACAGGTGGCTATGGGAATAGGAAGGCCGATTGGCCGGGCAACGAATATCAAGAATGGTTTGGAAGTCCAGGCAGTCAACAATAAAGTTTTTGAGTCGGTGGATTTTACGATTTTCATTGATCATACTTTGGTATGTACGCAATAACTTTATAAGCATAATTAAATAAAACAAACACTTTACTTTTGTTTATATCACACTCGTCTATTCAAAAATAGTGACTATAGTTTCGATCACGTACTAATCATTATCAAACTTAAAGTAAATTAAATACAAATAAAATACACCTATTTATACACATCTAATATCTATAATACCGCTTTAAAAAGTGGGGAGTAAACTAGGTCCGTCTGGTCATCAATAGTGGACTAGAACAGGTCCATCTTAATACCTTTCTCGGCGAAATGAATAATTTGTAGTACATATGTCCCAAAAGAATGCCGATTTTCAACGAGGTGGTTGGCAAACGTTGAATTGTCGTGATTTAGTCTGAATGACCTCATATGTTCATTCAACCTAATATTGAAGTTACGCCTAGACTGGCCAATGTAATAAACTATAGTCACTATTTTTCAATAAAGAAGTGTGATATAAACAAAGTAAAGTGTTTGTTTTATTTAATTTAATCATGTATCACGAAGTAGATGCCTACAACATTGACCAATTATAAGCAGAAGGTACAAAGTGTTCAGAGAAAATATTTTTGGGGTTACAAAGACATGTTTTTCCGCCTTGTGTAGTGCTTCTAAAAACTAAGGGATACCTCTCGTATGAGGAAGATTAGGGGTGCTTTTTATTAAACAAACTTTCATAAAACACAACATTCAGCTAAAACTTATACAATCGATCGGTGATTCAAGTAGTTACAAGGTGTACCTAAATGATTGCAGTTACGTAATCACTTCAATTCAATTGTGCCGCCTTTCCAATATGTATACCGTACTATTTGAGAACTGTCACTGTCAACCATACCTGTCAACTGTCAGACAACATAATAACAGAAGTTTGTTAAATTGTACACTGATCAGAAGAACACTTTTATTGGTGAGGCTTACTTTCGCAATGGACGATTTGAAAATGGAGAATGGATTTATTCAATTCCAGAGTGGGTTCGGGATTTTCAACACAAGTTCCCTGACCACCAATTTGAATACTCGGTTTTGTCAACACATATTTCACGAATAGTGCACCGTTTTAGGGAAACTGGTAGTGTTCAGAAAGGGAAATCCTCAGGCAGATCTTCAGTATCGGGAGAGGTTGTTGCAGATATTCGTGAACGACTCGAAGTAAGCCCTCAAAAGTCAATTCGTAAATTGGCTATGCAAGCTGGAATTCCCTCGAGCACCTGCCATAAAATTGTGAGAAAGAGGTTGAATTTACACCCTTATAGGGTCTCAGTGGTGCAAGAATTGTTGCCAGTAGATCCTCAACGTCGATTGAGTTATTGCCGATGGTTTATGGAAAATTTAAATAACGATCGATTGCTCGATTTAACATTTTTCAGTGATGAGGCTTGGTTCCCCCTATCAGGATATGTTAATTCACAAAACTATAGGTGCTGGCATGCTGAAAACGCTCATCTTTTTGTGGAAGCACCACTACATCCTCAGAAGGTTGGAATTTGGTTGGCTGTGTCTCGCCGTAGAATAATTGCGCCTATATTCTTTCATGTCACAATAAATGGTGAGAGATATCGGCAACAAATTATCCAGCCTTTCATAGAACAATTAGATGATGAAGAATTGCAGAACGGATATTTCCAACAAGATGGTGCAACAGCTCATACAGCCCGAGCAACGTTAGCCTATCTGCAAAAATGTTTTGATAATAGACTAATTAGTCAAGGACTATGGGCGCCACGCTCTCCAGATCTAACTCCACTGGACTACTCAATTTTTGGATTTCTAAAAGATAAAGTTTTTCGAAGAAGACTGCATACGTTGGAAGAGTTAATGGCAGAAATCATAAATGTTTGCCAAACCATAACTCCTGAAATGTTAATCAACATTTTTAACAATAAAAGAAGACGAGTGCGAATGTGTTTACAAGCAAATGGTACACATTTTCAACATCTGCTTTGATTATATATTTTATTTATTAATTATGTTTTGTAAATCTTTACTTCGATTGATTCCGTTTATTAAATAAACTATTTTGATTACTTTAATAACTACATGTGATTGTTTTATTGTCTGCTACTCCTCAATTTGCAATAGTAAAGCGTTTTGTCTGCTAGTCCTCAATTTGCAATAGTAAAACATTTTGTAACATTGTCAGATTTAAAGCAATTATTAGCTGCATCGCAGCTCGTTTATTTAATTAATTCCTGCATGATTTTCAGTTTACAGCTTGTTTGTGCCGTGGAATAATCTGCCACACTTGGGGATGTTGCCTGTGAGGACTTAATTTTCATGCATAGGTATCTGGTTATTTTTATGTACACACAATTTAAGAATAACCTCGACTTTAAAAGTAAGGTTATGTAGACAATGTACATTCAAATTCGTTGGGCCTAAGTAATTCTTCATTGTAATCTTTTCATGTGCTTGGAAGCCACAAATATTGCTGAATCTAATAATAATTTAGTATTTGAGTAGTGAAATATCGACTGACAATTGATATTTCAATTGCATGAAGATAGCTTTTAATGCCATCTTTATGAGTAATGAGTAAGATGTCTCTTTAAATAATTCTTTATTGTTGTCTTTTCATGTGTTTGGAAGCCACAAATATTGCTGAAACTAATAATAATTTCGTATTTGAGCAGTTAAATATGAAATTCCTCAATAAAAATTAGAATAGCATGAAGGTAACTTTTATTGCTATATTCATGTCTAATAAGTGTAAATGAAGTTGCCTATGTCCAAAATTGAATTATTTTGACTAGAGCGGCACAAAAATAATTTACATGGTTACGTAACTGCAATCATTTAGGTACTCCTTGTAGTAACTTGATAAAGTATCAATGGGGTGGAAAAACGCAACACAAAAGTGCACTGGGACAACACAAATAGCCGGACAGTCACCACACCCGCATCTCACATACACACAAAAAACCACACACAAAAAGGCCATCATTGTGCACCACAGACATGGCCCTCGTCGCCGTGAGTAAAATTTACCGTGGCAGCAATCAATCGTTTAGCATTTCATGTGATCGATTAGACGACACCATGCTGTTGGGCTCCCGTTAATCCAAATGTGTGTGCACAGGAACGATGGGGGTTCCCCGGGCGTGCACGCGTCACTCGCGCCGCGACTTCGCCAAGGGGACACTTCAAGAGGACGCGAAAACGGAACGTCCGAGGACGGCCCCCGGTGGACGTGCGACGTGAAGAAAAGCCACAATGAGTGACATACGTGCGGTGGCCGTGATACAATGTAGTGTCAGCAGTGGCCACTGAAAGGGGTGACGGCGGCAGCCGACTTCCGCCGGAAGGAAGCGAGCGGCGGCCACATGTGATACACACGCGATCAAAATAGCAATTTAATTACGGAATTAACTCTTTCACACCACAAAAGAATATTATATATAAGTATATATATTTATATATATATATATATATATATATATATATATATATATATAAATATATAAAAAATGTATAAAAAATGTGTGTATAAAAAACTGGACGCGTCGACGGCGGGGGGTGGAATTAGACTGACTGGTGATGCCGAATTCTGTCTGCGACGTCGACAATACCTTCCACCACGCAGCACTTCGTGTACGTGTTTAATATCGATTCTATTAATATTTATTTATTGCTTCGGAGTCATTGCTCTGCTCTGCTCGCGGCCATTCGACGGGCACAATAGTAAAAATCGCCATTATTCCCGCACAGGGGCCGTAAAAACGCCGAATATGGACGAGACAAAGGCTATATCGAATTATGACCAACCCCGACAAAGCGGTGGTTGAGTTATTAAAGTGAAAAACGTTTCACATAATTTGCACCCGTGGAAATAGAATGTGCGGAACGAAAAATGTGACGCATGGGGAACGTGGGACAAAGTACTTCCTAGTATTTTGCTGACGAGCAATTCTCTTCACGTTAAAACGCGCTTATATGTACAGATTTGTAGGTCGGCTCACGCCTTCTTTT
The DNA here is from genome assembly GCA_951805005.1 of Othius punctulatus. Lineage (NCBI taxonomy): Eukaryota > Metazoa > Arthropoda > Insecta > Coleoptera > Staphylinidae > Othius > Othius punctulatus. The sequence goes on from OX638138.1 coordinate 72,426,283, forward strand.
GTATACTGAAAAACAATCCTTTTATAAGGTTATATAAATATATCATAAAATATATATGGAAGATACAAGAAAACGGAGTTCGTGGAGGGTTAACACAGTGCCCAAAGAGACACTCAAAGGCCAACAATAAATATATGTCACACTATGACTCAAGCAATATATCGAAATTTTTAATGTTCTACGACATTAACGCAATGTAGGCGTGGGGCATGTCCCAACATCTTCCTACCGGGGACTTAAACTGGGTTCAGGGTGATGGTGACTCATTTCAATTTTCATAGGCCGGACAATGGCCCTATTGGGTACATTTATGAGGTAGACCTGAGTATCCCGAGGTGTTCCATGATAAGCATAAAGATCTGCCCATGGCTCTCAATAAAGGAATTCCTCCGGGCTCTAAGCAGCAAAAGATGCTCGCCACACTTTACCATAAAGAAAAATACGTTGTACAATACCGAAGCCTGAAGCAGTTCGTGGCTGAGGGCCAATTGTAACAAAAATCCATCGAGTTCAGCAATTTTCTCAACAGCCAAGGCAGTGCAAATACACTACATACATACATTGAATTTAACACAACGCTCCGACAAGCGGAAAAAAATAATTCGAAAAGGTGTTTTCTAAATTTATGAATAATGCTGTTTTCAGCAACACGATGGAAAATGTTCGCAATCGACGTAATATAAGGATGGTGAGAAATGGGATGGGCGTTATGGAGCCGAATCCCCAATTTCTAAACCTAATTTCCACTCTCAGAAGATTATTGACGAACATCTTGTTCTGATACTTAAAACCACAGTTTATCTCACATTGATTCTTACTTACACTTTGACAGTTGTTTTGTCTCAGTATGACCTACTTCAGTGCATATAAATGTAATTAAATGGTTACTGTTAGGTATCAAATTGTATTATTGGCTAATAATTGATTATTAATATTAGAGGCGAGATCTGTGCCTTTATTTGTTTATATAAGCCAGAGCGACGCGCTCAGTTTACGAACGAAGGGCAGTAAGTTACTGGCCCTTATGGAGTGTGTATGCAAGTTCGGGTGCTGATTGTGGGGAATGGATGTGTGATCTAATGTTTTGGTGTGCGTTGCAATGTGGACGGTTATGGATTAGGTGTTGGAATGGATTATATGTCAGTACCTAAACTACAATATGTATATCAGATTGAGGTGTTCCGACACATGCAATTAGATTGTAATATTCACATTATGTAAAGGCATGAATCTTTGTAACTGCGGGGCTCACATAAAGGGGAGGTTCGTCCTAGTAATTGCAATAAGAGAGGTGTGTCCTAGTAATTGCAATAAGAGAGGTTTGTCCTAGTAATTGCAATAAGAGAGGTTTGTCCTAGTAATTGCAATAAGAGAGGTTTGTCCTAGTAATTGCAATAAGAGAGGTTTGTCCTAGTTATTGCAATAAGAGAGCTTTGTCCTAGTTATTGCAATAAGAGAGGTTCGTCCTAGCAATTGCAATAAGAGAGGTTCGTCCTAGTAATTTCAATAAGAGAGGTTTGTCCTAGTAATTGCAATAAGGGAGGTTCGTCCTAGTAATTGCAATAAGAGAGGTTTGTCGTAGTAATTGCAATTAGAGAGGTTCGTCCTAGTAATTGCAATAAGAAAGGTTTGTCCTGGTAATTGAAATAAGAGAGGTTCGTCCTAGTAAGAGGTGTATGTCACTGCTTTGCACATGAAGGTGAAATACAATAGTCGTAGAGAATAATGGTCGAAGTCATGATAATGGTAATGGTCCAGTTGGTGATCCTTCCAATTATAGTTAATATACAATATTATAAGAATACTCCTTATATGTGGGGAAATCATTTGGAGCCAATGCCATCTTCGGATCAAGTTCAATATAAAGCCTGCGGATCCTGACCAAAGAATATACAGTATATTATGTAAGTGATTATTATTATTACTAGGTAAAATGGCGAAAATTTATATATTAAATATGACATCAAGTTAAGGCTACGATTGGAAAAAGAACTAGCTTAACATTACTTATGTGAAAAAGATTGAATATCTCAACAACCATGGGGTTCAGATATAAGATGTGCCCCATCAAATTGAAGAGAAGAAAAAGACCTATCGAATGCTGACATAAAATAGGCGATTCTCATTAAATAAAAGGGTTATATAGCTTTGAAATTTGCAAAGTTTGGCATTTGTTTCTGGTCACCCTTATTACTAAATTCAAATTTCTCATTACAAGAAAGTTGCTTATTAACCACACTGCAATTATTGCTAAAACTTATTCTTACCTTGAAAAAATTAGGTCGGTACGATTTTTTAAAGTAGAGCTTGCTTATGCATGATATTTGGAAAAAGAATGTAAATTGGCAACACTGTAACATAATCCAAAACTAAATAGACAACAATGTAGAGGTAGAAAAATGCCTTCAGAAAACTTGAATAAATACAGGGTGTTCCATTTAAAAAAAAAAGTCTATTATTGTTATTCCGCAAAATTGTATATTTGAAAATAATTTTACGGCATAAAGATTTTGTAACCAATAACTTTTTGTATGAAACATTTTTTTCTATCTCTCGCGGGAAAGGCGCGAGGAAAACCCGACGCACTGTTGCAGGACCCTGTATAAAATACATGTAGGTATATAGTTTTCATTAAAATATTATTATGTATTATTTATAAATAAATACTTTATACATTTAAGATTATGTAAATTAGCCTATTTAAGTAAATTAGAGAAAACCCCGATATCTTTGGGGGTGTGGTCATCATTAACAAACTCTTGAATTGTTTTAAAACGCATATTAATAAATCGTCGACTTACAAGTGAAATACACTAAGTTTTATTTTGATGGTTTACTAAATTGTAACAAATTTCAGGCTTAGTAGGGGTATAGTGAAGAGTCCTGTCCTAGTGAAGAGACGAACTTCCAAATTCTTTACTCATTAAATGACTGAGTAGGAAACGTAACAGCAGAATATAAAACTTTAATTGCAGTTTCTCACATTTTATAGTTTTTCACTTAAGTGATTTCACTTGTAAGCCGATGAAATAGAGTCAACGGCTGATACGTCAGCCGCATTTTATGCTTATTCAAACAATCTGTTCCTGGACGTGTCAGTAGTTCACTCTGATAGTTACTTAGATCTTCGTCTGAACTCACATTTACACCTCAAGTAATGACCTCATAAGGTCAAATAATTCTTGAACTTGATTTTCACTATATAAATTATAAATTTCCCTCGGATTGTTCATTTTTAGGACTTTTTATGATTTTTTATAAAATTATATATCCAACAGCACTTTAGACCATGTGTACATCTCAATGTACAACTAAAACTTACAGTTCAGACAATTTGTACATATACAGGCATGCTCACATAAATCTAGTACAAGAAATTAGGTTACAATAGCAATTTTATATAGCAAGGTCAAATTTTTTGTACTAGATTTATGTGAGAATGACTACATGTACATCACATTTACAATCACTATACAAACAAAATATCATAAATTAGCAATTATTTAGTATTGTATCTTTCAAACTTACTATATGTCAGTAGGTACTTCCTACAAGTTTTATTTTAATATTCACCACGAAACACTATTAAAATGTGTAATAAAGTGTGTAACACCAAATTACACCGCAAGTTTTGGGTTAGACAGTACTACCAAAGTGAATTATTACTTTTACAAATCTGCCACAGAGGGCGCCAAATGAATAATATGTTGTTTAAATATGTGTTAGTGGACATGTGCAAACAGTCTGCATTACAATTAAAATAAAATCGAGAGTCCTAGAAATATAATAAGATGATTGTACACTCGAATGTACATAGTATCTGAAGGGGTTAAATAAAATGTAGTGTATGTATGTAAGTTTGATTATATAATAGTTATTTACGTAACCAGTTATGAAAAGTGCGGTATTGTCTGACGAGTGTAATATTTGCCAGAACGAGCGAAGCGAGTTTTGCAAATTAGACGAGTCAAAATAATATCGCATATTATTTTGCATAATACTAATTTCTGATGTTGACTCTGCTAATGTTGCCATGGGCAGTTGACTACCAGACAAATCCAGAAATAGATACGCTGTAGCCTACAAAAAGTTTGAAGCTTGGTGGGAACTGCAGTTATGTAATGTCTTTACATAACTACATTACATAACTCGTGCGTGACAGTTGTGAAAAATTTGACGTTTCATAACGTCATAAATTGATGTAAGGTTTGTGTTTTCATAACAGAATTAAATAATAGTTATTTACGTAACCAGTTATGAAAAGTGCGATATTGTTTGACGAGTGTAATATTTGCCAAAACGAGCGAACCGAGTTTTGCAAATTACACGAGTCAAACAATATCGCATATTTCATAACATGTTACGTACAAAACTTTATTTAATTCCGTCAGAATTATTTATTTAATGTACTATTTGAATAAGAACGTTCCTTACTACATCAGATTACCTTATACCTATTGTTTCTACGGAAACATGATTGCATTGGCATAAACAAATTTGTCAAGAAACTAAAATAATTTACAAATTTAATAATAATGCCAAAAAATATCCTCAAATAGCGATTCAGAACTAACTTATTATGTCGAAGACTTTGCTAATATTGCCATGCGTACTTTACTACCAGAAAAAATCCAGAAATAGATACGCTGTAACCTACAAAAAGTTTGAAGCTTGGTGGGAACTGCAATTATGCAATGTCTTTACATAACTACATTACATAACTGTGTGCGTGACAGTTATGACAAATTTTACGTTTCATAACGACCGAAATTGATGTAAAATTTTGTTAATTTGTTGTTCAAACTTTTCAAAACGGAATTAAATAAAATGTACTTAGGTAGACGGGTCCGTCATTTCACAGCTCAGTTACTAATAGAGTTAGGATTTTGTTATTTTGCAGACTTTACTTGCACTCTGAGGCGTATTTCAGGAAAATATTTTTGATTATACAGGGTGTCTCAAAAAAGTGTGACGTTATGATGATGTATATTTTTAAATTGCATGGTATATTTTTTGTTGCTTATTTGGGTGCCCTTTATGGATGCCTACATACCCATATTTTTTTATAAAAATTGTTCAGTGATTTTAGCACAAAAAAATAAAAACTGAAAAAAATCAGTTTTACACCATTGGTTAAGAAAGTTAAAAAGAGATAAAAATATGCTTTGTTAAAAAACCATACAAGGTAGTCATTAAATAAGGTCTGACAGTTACGTTAACCAAGTTTTATTTATATGCAGTATACATCGTGTCCAAAATTTAGTGTCAAACCTTTCAAACTTGAAAGTACTTTATTTTTCTTATTTTAAATTGTAGCCCATGTATATTTTGATGTCATTCTATATGGGAATAAAAGACAAACATTTTTTTCTAATTACAACCCGATTATCTCAATTCCTAACACATTAAAAGTTATATGCAGAAAACTCGATTTATAAACTATTCCAATAGCCATTTTAATGAATACAACTCGAAGATGACTTTGAAAAACAATTTATTGACATAACATGTTTTGCAGTTATAATTAATATCTCGGAAGTATTAAGGGTTTTACAGATCTTTGTCTAAACCTATTACACATCGTAAAAGTATTAAGTTTTGTATAAAAAATAGTTCTAGTAATAACATTTCATAAAAACATAACATAACTGTGCATTTCTAAAATTAATTAATTGGTAGAACTTATTTTTGATATGCCTTCCGCCCTCTTGAAGGCACAAACGAAGAAGAGTATGAAATGACATTTCCACTCTTCGTAACAGGTTGGGTGTAATATTTTGAAATGCGTTTAAGATTCTTTGCTGCATGTTTTCTGGAGTGGTTGGAGGTTCTTGATACACGTTCTTGATCCTTGATGTAGCCCCACAAAAAGAAATCTAATTTATTTAAGTCGGGTGATTGGGGAAGGTAGTGTTAATATATTCCCTGACTTGTAATGAATAATGTGCTGGAGCTCCATCATGTTGGAGCCACATTGCATCCCACACAGCTATTGGTAAATTTTCACATAAATTTGACAATTGATTTGGCAAAAAATCCAAATACGTTGGGCCATTCAAATGTTCGTTAAAAACGTGAGGGCCTATAATATGTTCACCAATAATTCCCATATCAATAAAAGTTGGTTAACGCAATTGTCAGACCGTTTTTAATGAGTACCTTGTATGGTTTTATTAACGAGGCACTATTTTAGTCCCTTATTAATTTTCTTAACCAAAACTGATTTTTTTCAGTTTTTATTTTTTGTGCTAATATCACTGAAATGATTTCAATAAAATTTTATCGGTATGTAGGCATCCATAAAGGGCACCCAAATAAGCAATAAAAAATATACCATGCAATATAAAAATACACATCATGATGACGTCACACTTTTTTGGGACCCCCTGTATAATCAAAAATATTTTCCTGAAATACGCCCCAGAATGCAAGTAAAGTCTGCCAAATATCAAAATCAAAATGCTAACTCAATTAGTAACTGAGCTATAGAAGACGGGAGGTGAAATGACGGACCCTGTATACAGTGTGTCTCTAAATTACGAGGACATGGCTTAACCACATATTACTGCGATCAAAAAAGACGATTTAACAAAACTTATCTATATACAAATGCGTTTGGTTTAACCAGTATTCAGCTTCAAAGTTAATTAAAAAAAAAAAAAATTGCTTATAACAAGAGAAGGTTTACATTGATTTGGATGTTGTTTGGTATGATACTCTATACAGGTATAAGTCATATTTTGACATAATATTGTTTTTATCAGTAGACCGGTTGTGTACAAAATAAGGGTGGCCCAACAATAATATATTCATATTTTTTAATGACAAAGCAAATAACTTTAAAAAATAACGCAAAAAATAATCAAATCTGACGCAGGCATTCGTTATTAAGTTGTTTTGTATCTTTATAGTTTTTGACATGTGTTACAGTTTAGGCACAAAAACATAAAATATGAGTGACTGCCCTACACTCGTTTGGAAACAAATGTAATCTAGTTACCGGGTTGATGATGGTTTATTCACAATAATGAATATAAAGTACCTATACTTACGCCGATAAAACAGATATGTTGCTGGTTTTAGGATTTTAGGAGCCCTAATAACGAGGAAGAAATTTTGAAAATTATAGCAATTGCTTCATCCATACGATATTCAAATAGTACAAAAGCTTTTACCAGCTGATTATGACCTACGTTTTGCGTTTTGACGATTTATTCAGGAAAAAAGAGCTGAACATATACTCTTTAACCAGAACATTCTATTCACTGATGACCCATATTTTATTGTTTTGTGTCGAAACTGTAACAGATATCAAAAACTATAAAGATACAAAAAAACTTAATAATGAATCCGATTTGATATTTTTTTAATTTATTTGCTTTAGTCATTAAAAAAATATAAATGTATCAATGTTGGGCCACCCTTGTTTTATACACAACCGGTCTACTGATAGTAACAATATTATGTCAAAATATGAGTTATACCCGTATAAAGTGTCATACGAAACAACATCCAAAGCAATGTAAACGTTCTCTTTTTATAAGCTTTTTTTTTTTAAATTAACTTTGAAACTGAATACTGGCTAAAGCAAACGCATTTGAATATAGATCAGTTTTGTTAAATCGTCTTCTTTTGATCCCATTAATCTGTGGTTAAGCCATGTCCACATAATTATATGTTCTACTTCTTTCGGAATATTATGCAGTCTGACCGAAAGGTCCTTAAAAACATCCCTTCCACACCCAGGCATATCACACAGGAATCTGGTACACGGCATTTATATAAGACTAATTAGATTAGAGAAAATTAGACTATATATTTCTTTAAATGCGTATCGTACTTACTATTTTATTAGAGGTTAAACTTTTCACTAGGCGTCTTGAAAAAGAATAGAGATTAAAGTGAAAAAAATTCACACACTGTGAATACAAATGTACAATAAAATATTCTTTGCACAAAGCAATGAACACATATATTATACTACCGAGCATCATTTATAAACAATGGAAATTATGATCTGTACTATGGATTGCTGGAATATTCAGTAATATATAATCAGTGTCAATAATGGCCTTTAGAGTTCGTTCAAAAATTACAGCTGCTCTGTAAGCGACTCCATATTTTGGCGCCATCTATTTTTTTTGTTTCGGTACTTACACAAAACCTGGTAAATTTAAATCCTATAGAGTGCGCAGGGTATGACTGACCCTTCAGTTCGTACGCCACCCCCTAAGACTTTTACTTAGTGTTTAAACTCCGTGTCTGTATATATTCCCCGGTAACATCTTTTACCTATATTCATTGTTTATACCTTGTTGTGAGAATAAATCTCAATCAACTCTATTCTGTGCGAATCTCTTCTGAAACCTCTACGCTGCCCCGTGCCGAATCATCATGACGCGCTCAACCTAATGATACGACTAGCCGCGCATTCGCTAATTAGCAACCATCCATTCCTGGTAATTTATCAATCACCGGGCGTGAAACGAATACTCCTGGAACTCGCCACCTAGAATCGTGAGACGCCCGGAGAGTTTAGCATAATGTTTTATTTTTATCAAATATTGATGTTTTCAATGTAATTTTACATTTAATTTTGGGTATTTATTATGAAAATTTCATAGGTTATGAATTTTTCTAGAAACTAAATCGATCTCTAAATGAATAGCAAATGCATTACATTAGATTTTTTCATGTCTAAAAAAAATATCTTAACATCACTGAAGTGTTCCGAGGAATGTATTGAAAATATAAAGATTATAATCATATCATATTCCTTAATAAGGCAGTGATTTCTATTACAATAAGGTAAAAATCCTATTTCATCGTCTATTTTGATTATATCTGATTTCTTTAATAGATGTTATGTAAATTTAACCAAATATTGATTCAGATATCTATGAAATTTTCAATTAATTTTGATTTAAGGTACATCGATCTCTAAATGAATAGAATTCATTATTCTGTTTTTTTTTAATGTCTAAAATATATATTGCATAATATATTTTCCGTATTTTATAGAAGCGTAATAATGTGTAATAACACCGTCGAAAAAATATTATGATAATACTCCATAATATTTCTAGAAATTTCGTAACATATAATAACTTCAGCCGTCTACAAATCCATTTTGCATTAACTAATTGAACCATGTGCATGATAAGGAGAAAGTAAAGCTGAATGTTTCATAAACTTACATTAAGATTATTAGTTGTTTGCTTTCTTTTATTTGTTACAAACAGTAAATTTATAAATAAACCAGAGTCGTATTACTGTAAGCAGGTGCATGATTTATTATTAAATGGGTATACCCAATAAAACGTATAAAAACAAAGCTACTGATTTATTATTACTTTCCATTGTTAAACAGTCTCCAAACACCGCAAAGGTCGCATTTCAGCAAGTGTGCCACCGTTCAATGCCGATACAATCATGTACAAACAAAGTTTCATGCTTATTGAAAGGGGGGAACAAACTAATGAGAGCGACTACTTATATGCAAATAAACTTCTAACCAGTTAATGTCTTATTTAAATTTAATTTATTCCTGAATAATTATTATACATATTTTACAATTAATTAATTAATATAAAAATTAAAAAATAATTAAAAAAAAATAATATAATAATAAAGAATAAATAATTAAATTTATTAAATAATAATTTGAAGGATACAAATATATATTTTTGATTTATAAATGTAATGGAAAAACCTGTGATATAGTTTAGTATGTAGACTGACAGACTTCATTTATTAAAAATATATATATTCCAGTACCTACCCAACAAACACTACGCTACATGCAATAGTGTTTTAAAATGAAAATATATTTGTTTTATTTTGGCATTATATAATCAATTGGATATTGCTGATAAAAAATGTTGCAACTTACCAATACAATCGAAATTCTATATTTTAACCGCGCATTGTAGGAAGCAGCGACTTACCTGAAACATAAATAGAGACATATTAATAATGAATTCATAGCTACGTGTGACATAATTAGAACGACGTGAACGAAACAACCAACGGTCGTAAAACTAATGATTTCTACATGAAACGGCTAACCGCGGCGCACATAGTTCAGTGTTTGTTGAATTGAAACATAACGGCGATGTACACAATTAGAAATGCGTAAAATTTATTTATACCTCGGATTACTCTACAGATAAACCACACATTGGTTGCCCGATAGATACGACTAAACATCGTAAAAAAGTAGAGATGTGGTGTATCAAAGATTTATTTCTTCGAGAAATAATTAAAAAAAAAAAATTGATATCAATTACATAGTAATTTATACAATTTGTTACCAAATGTAGGAAAGTTTTTTCTTAAAAAATTGTATCACTTGGATCTCAAAACTGGATTACTGGCCGTAACTTGGATTTAGAATTGGATTGGTGATCATAACTCTGTGTGGTGTGATAGATGCTATGCGGCTATTCGAGTTGCATAATTACAATGAGTGACAAAGAATACTTCTCGCACGCATTATATAGACTATTTTTTGCAATTTTCATTTATTATAATAAAAGGCGGAAAGACCCCATATGGGGTCGATAGCCCAATAAAGATCGATTATATATATAATAAAAAGAAAAAATAATTTTGACGCATTTTCCTAGTTCAGTGGTTATAATCTAGAAACTTTTGTTTCCCAGAGAATCATCTGACCCTGACGGCTATACATAAAAATGTCAAATTTAATAAATTGGTATTTGCACTAGTGCATTATCCCATGAAATCCCATTAAATCATTAGAAAAACCACCTAATTTAGTAACGAAAAATGTTTCAGAAAATAATATTCTTTATTTAATTCCGTTATGAAAACACAAACCTTACATCAATTTCTATCATTATAAAACGTCTAATTTTTCATAACTTTCATGCACTCAGTTTTGTAAAGTAGTTATGTAAAAAACTTAGATAACTGGCCATGTTTAAAGCGAAATAAGGAAATAAGGTAAGATATGACCATAGAATTTTAAGATTTATAAACATTAAACACAAAATTATTACAAACACAATTTGTTAAGTTGATTCCCGATTCTGCAGAAATATTTTCTTGCATTTCTTGCCTGATGTTAATTTCTTGTCTCAAAATATACCAACTTTACCTTTTCATTGATCCAGGCTTCATATTTTTTGTAAGCTACGGCGTATCTATTTCTAGATTTCTCACGTATTAAGCTACCCATGTCAGCATTCGCGGAGTTTTCAACATCGGAATTTAGTTCAGAATCACTATTTGAGGACATGTTCTTAGGTTTAGCTGTTTGACAAAGTAGTTTACGCCAGTGCAATCATGTTTCTGTAGAAACAATAGGTATAAGGTGATCTTATTTTGTAATGTAGTAAGGAATGTTCTTATTCAAATAGTAGATTAAATAATTCTGACGGAATTAAATAAAGTTTTTGTATGTAACACGTTATGAAATATGTGATATTGTTTGCCTCGTGTAATTTTCAAAACTCGCTCAGGTCAAACAATGTTGCACTTTTCATAACTGGTTACGTAAATAACTATTCTATCACTTCTAAAGAGGAATATAGTTGCTAAGTAACTACAAATAAAGATTACTTTTTTCACTCATATTAAAAAATGAAAAAAAGTATTGTTTTTTACTTTAATACTTTTAAACTTATCTTTGGGATGGCATTTGTACTTGCATCGGAGAAATAATAAAAAATAAATTCGTACACGCTATTTGGTTCCGTTTTAATTAACTTCTTCTTATATCCCTCATCGCTCTGCTTTTCAGAGGGATAATGCAGGAGTTATTTGCCACAGTCTGGCAGCGACCAAACCTTGGAGTGTCCATTCTCCTCCCTCATCGCTCACACTTACTCTCATTAAGGCTGGAAGTTATGTCGCCTTTGTTGCAGTAATTTGCTTAACACAGGCATATAATAGTCAAGTTTTTAGTACACCAGATTGTGCCAACTGCATTACCGGCTTTTCATAATCTTCGGATTTATCAAGGATTCTTCGTATTTCTGGGAGAGCATGTTTTGCACATGTCTTATATGAGGCGTTAGGAGGCTGTGACGTACCTGAAGGGCAGTCGGCGCGTTAGGCCGTGGAGCGAGTGGAGGGTCCCTTTGAAGTAGTGACGAGGGCCAGGCTCTCGGTGTCAGAGAGTGGGGGGGTTAAAAAAGGCTCCACGTAATTTTACCTCGTTGCTACTTTGTCGCAAGGGAGGCTCCACTCTACCTGCGTGGGTGGACGGCAGACAGTCAGCGAAGCTCAGAAATCACGAACTGTCACAACGCTGACCGTTTGACGCCAACACCACCAGGTGTAAATCTCGCAGTGAGAATAGGAAACTGTAAAACTGTAACTGAATATAGAAAACTGTAAAGAGAAAACGTGGGGAGAGCAAAAAATAATAACAGGTGTGAGTTTGGTATGGTAAGATGGCGTTTATTCGCACACACAAATCAAGACGGACACCGTGTCCTGCGCTCCTGAAAACAATACCTCCGAGCGCCGCCCTTTCGCGCAGGGCCCACTCTATTCGGCCGAATAAAATAAGCTCCTAATCGCGCGATTTAAAGGGGCAGAGGGAGCGACCTTTCTCGTACACTAGCGCAAACACGTACGACACAATTTACACGTAGACGCAATTTACACACAAGAATAAACAGAAAAGTGGCCCAATCGAGCACACAAAAAAAGAAATTATATTATTGGAATTTTTATATCTGGCCTGCGTTCCGGGTGGTCGTCGCCGGTGACTGGTACAGCTTCCGGAAGGCCGACGGCTCGCGTCGTGGACCTGAAGCTCGCTTGCGACCTCCAGCCAGGAATGTTCCGGCTGAGCGGGTTAGCCCGTCGGCAAACGCCTACAAAACACGTGGCCTTAATCAAAATGGCCGGACACGTGGCTTCACGAAGAGGAGAAGAGATAACTACTTACTCGGGTGTTACGAGCGTGTTCCCTGCCCTGTAGTCGGTGCCTCAATCCCCCTCAGGGTGGTTAGTTGAGAACCGTTGATTATTCCCGTAAAACGGATGGTGAAATACCTTATCTGCAACGGTTCTTCTGACACGATCTATCTCGGGCACGAGTCAATGTAGTTCTGCTCGTAGTGGCGCTTACGCCGGTGAATTTAAAAATCGCTCACCGGGGAGACGCGTCACCACAACAACAAAAATGCAAGCATGGTTGCCTACCGTGTAGGTCTACACGCTAGTTAATTTATTAAAAGCCGTTTCTGCCGAACGCTATTTTGGACCGTTACAAATTCCCCCCCAACAAAATTAAAAACTCCGGGAAGCGGATGTTTTTTTTTCAAACCCCCAAAAAGAAAAATAAACTCATAAAAATGACGAAAGAAAGATAGTACTAGTGGGAGTAACAATGTCCCGACACACTCGATGCGTAACCACAATCATATTCATTAAATCCCCCAAAGGGCTAAGCTAAATAGCTAAACTCGGGAGTCGTCGAAAAATTCCGCAATGCGGCATGTCACTCAAGGACAAAACACGAACGATCCCATAGAATATGAAAGTTTACTTACACCGTATGGTTCTAGACAAGTGACAGCCACTAATTACAATCACTCAAACTAACAAAACTAACACAACTCATAGCTTGTCACAACTATCCTAATACTAAACTGAATAACAATAAGAATTATCAACCAAAAATTCGACATACTCAAAACACACAATACGTAGTGAACATAAGCCTCCTAACGAGATACGGTTGTCGCCATAATACCACCCCCATTTCGGTGGCAGGACCTATCCGAACATACGACGACAACACCCAAAACACACTTAACCGTAGGTGTTCGAGCGTCGACTCAACTAACTACCTCTATTCCAACAATAACTATTAATTGACTGGTCAACATGTATGGCACTCTACAGTCATGTACCAAAAAAAATAAATACCCAAAGGCTTCGAGATTGCCATTATAATCCCGCTATGCGGCTGGTCCCAAAAACTAACCACTATGACCCAACAAATGGCGAATCCCCTGATACAAGCAGAAACTAGGTCCAACAACCATTGATCCACAAATCAAAAAAAGTTTACCAAAAATCAAAATCACAAAAAACCCAATCGAGAAGCGATGAAAAATTTTGAAAGTCCGGTGCACTTTGAACTCTGTTGGTGTGCCTCAGAAGATTGTCGCAAAAATCCCGCAAGCGGATGGTTACATAGAACCAACACAACAGATCTCCCGATGCACGATCCCACAGGTTCTAGCATCGAAACTATCACTACCAAATAACAAAGTATGGGCTACAAGATTGTGCTACAAAATTTGTGACAGCTTATGAGCGTTAGCAAATTACCAAAAAAAGTCATAAGGACATGAATTCAAAATTACTATTACAATTAATTAGAAAAAGTTACAATACTAACGCCAGAAGGGCTGAACGCGACATGAAAATGATAACAAAAAAAGTTTAAGCAACGTATCCGTAAGACAAACTAACTAACTAACTCGTTGAACAAACAATAAGTCAAAACGGCATACGCGCCAACTATAGTAGAGTAAAATCATCGACTCACCGCTATGGGTAGCCGGAACAAAAATAACTAACTCACGTTATACAAATACGCGAAACAAAACAGTACGCGATAACTAACAAATTACATAACCTACAAAATATACTGTATAAAAAGACGAGCCGAGTGCGAACAAATAATGGCCGTCGTCAGGATCTCGGAATCATTGGATCCGAATCCACACAAACTACGAAAAAAAAATTAAATCACCCACGCGCTACTGCGAGCTCTCTAACGAAATGAAGAAGAAGAAAAGATATCGAAACGCAACGCACCATGAACATACGAATGGTCGTGGTCTCTAAGGAATCGTCATCAAAAAATCCCGTAACTAGACGGATAGTCTACGACTAACAACAATCGATTTCCGCACCCACGAGCAATCGTAAAGCTCAGGTGGTTTGCAACGAATCGACACCAAGGACATGACTAGATAGTCAACAAAAGAAAAGTGAAAAGATGGTTACCTAGGAAAAGAATCGAACACAGCTGCATAATTTCCCTTAGACGCAACCGAACAAAACCAGAAGGAACACATTAAAATCGCATGAACAGATTTTTCATCACAGAAACATAGAGACTGATGGTCTCATTAGGTCCCTGTGTGCGAGATTTGATTTCTTCGAAGAGACGTTCTTCGTAATCAGGAGATTGGAAGGCCTCTCTCAACCCTAGGACTAACTCATCCCAGTTCCCAAAAGATCTACGGTTCGCTCGATACCAAATAAGGGCGTTCCCCGTGAACAAATCTAATGCCGACGCAAACAATAATGCCGAAGATACGTTACGCGCAACGCGCAGTTCTTCTACTCGCTCCAAAAATGAGGACAACGAAACTTTGCCCTGCTCTCCACCAAAAGTGAGATTCCAAAACCTAACCGCGACAGGTTTTACATCTGTAGAAGCCAGATGATCTTGTTCATTGTCTGAATCAGAATCTGAACTTGAACTATTCGATTCAGCAACTACTCGCGATGAATGAGCGACAGCTTGAATTACGGACAAATTAAGCAACGAACTCTGAGTTGCAGTGGTTTTGCGCTTAGCTAATTTAGCCCCGGAACGCATAGTACCGGCGCACGCTGCTAATCGTACTAAAAGTCTGGAGACCTTACCTCGTTCTTCGTCATTCGTAATGACACAACGATTAATTCGCCCGTGTGCGTGTCCACACTTAGTGGCGAGCTTCAAATAGGTCGAAGAGGTAGTAGGCTCCTCGAAGTCCTTTACTAACCCCTCGATCTCCGTCAACTTCAATTCTAGTGCCGCAAGGTCGTCAGTTATTTTAAAGGGATTAGGCACCGGCGCATAGGAGGCAGAAGACTCCAATCTAATTAGAGTTCGTAAGGTGCTACGCTGCGCATCAGCAGTAGTTACCCCTGTAACTCCTCGACGCTCAAGCTCATACACCCGCTCATCGGCTGATAGCCTATTAACTTCTACTTTGAAATCCATCACAACTAATGGACTAGTGAACAAAAAGAAAAGATTCAAATTTCAATTCAAATTGAAAGAAAAATATACGGTATACGTGTACCGAAAAAGAACAAAAATTTAAACTAACTTATCGTAATTATTACGATTACTATAAAAATCCAAAACAAAATTTACCTAGTCGTAGTGAGCTCGAACCCACAAAATCATACGCCAAAAATCAAAATATAAATCAACCAATCAACCAAATATGTATGATTCGTGGTCGCCCGTTCACTATCTCACCAAGTTTCTACAAAAACCAACAATAACCAATAATAAATTTATGGTTTTTCGTAACCAGCGAATAATAAACTAATTTCTACACTATAGTAGAAACTATACCAACAAACACTGAAAACAGGCCAGAAAATTCCCTAAATTAAAAATATTTAAATTTAAAGTTAACGTCAAAGTCAAAATATTTTCTTGTGTGTATTCTATATTACCCACAAAACTCACAGAAATTCTCAACAACTGACAAAACAACCACCCCAAATTTTCTCAATATACTAAGTGCTGAAGGCTGATTAAAAATTTGAAATACTGTCAAATTTTCCAACTCCCAGTTCAGTTTCCTTGGCGCAAACTTAAGGCCTACCACAAAAATATATTCCCAATCAAAAGGGCACAAAAATAAACCAAAGGGCCAAAAAGTTTTCGCGAAGGGCTGAAGGGTCAAAGTGAAAATTAGTGCCAAAACTACTAACAACGCATAAAATTGAAAAAGGGCACAAAAATTTTCTAAAGGGCAAAAAGGGCCAAAACAAAAATTGAAAAAGGGCTGCAAAATTAATTAAATGAGGTCTATTTAAAATGAAAAACAAAATCCTGAAGGGCTAGAAAAAAATTTACAAAGGGCTGACAAAACCCTTAAGCCTCAAAAGATGTTAATGAGCTAAATAAATAAAGATACCAACGATAGCTATTGTTGCTATTGTTGCTATTGCCCTATACGTTGGGCTCCAAAAACGTGTGACGTACCTGAAGGGCAGTCGGCGCGTTAGGCCGTGGAGCGAGTGGAGGGTCCCTTTGAAGTAGTGACGAGGGCCAGGCTCTCGGTGTCAGAGAGTGGGGGGGTTAAAAAAGGCTCCACGTAATTTTACCTCGTTGCTACTTTGTCGCAAGGGAGGCTCCACTCTACCTGCGTGGGTGGACGGCAGACAGTCAGCGAAGCTCAGAAATCACGAACTGTCACAACGCTGACCGTTTGACGCCAACACCACCAGGTGTAAATCTCGCAGTGAGAATAGGAAACTGTAAAACTGTAACTGAATATAGAAAACTGTAAAGAGAAAACGTGGGGAGAGCAAAAAATAATAACAGGTGTGAGTTTGGTATGGTAAGATGGCGTTTATTCGCACACACAAATCAAGACGGACACCGTGTCCTGCGCTCCTGAAAACAATACCTCCGAGCGCCGCCCTTTCGCGCAGGGCCCACTCTATTCGGCCGAATAAAATAAGCTCCTAATCGCGCGATTTAAAGGGGCAGAGGGAGCGACCTTTCTCGTACACTAGCGCAAACACGTACGACACAATTTACACGTAGACGCAATTTACACACAAGAATAAACAGAAAAGTGGCCCAATCGAGCACACAAAAAAAGAAATTATATTATTGGAATTTTTATATCTGGCCTGCGTTCCGGGTGGTCGTCGCCGGTGACTGGTACAGCTTCCGGAAGGCCGACGGCTCGCGTCGTGGACCTGAAGCTCGCTTGCGACCTCCAGCCAGGAATGTTCCGGCTGAGCGGGTTAGCCCGTCGGCAAACGCCTACAAAACACGTGGCCTTAATCAAAATGGCCGGACACGTGGCTTCACGAAGAGGAGAAGAGATAACTACTTACTCGGGTGTTACGAGCGTGTTCCCTGCCCTGTAGTCGGTGCCTCAATCCCCCTCAAGGGTGGTTAGTTGAGAACCGTTGATTATTCCCGTAAAACGGATGGTGAAATACCTTATCTGCAACGGTTCTTCTGACACGATCTATCTCGGGCACGAGTCAATGTAGTTCTGCTCGTAGTGGCGCTTACGCCGGTGAATTTAAAAATCGCTCACCGGGGAGACGCGTCACCACAACAACAAAAATGCAAGCATGGTTGCCTACCGTGTAGGTCTACACGCTAGTTAATTTATTAAAAGCCGTTTCTGCCGAACGCTATTTTGGACCGTTACAAGGCACACTGGTCCAACCCTTATAATTACATAATTACAGTTGCAAGATAATTAAGTGTAAAGTTCAAAAAGTATTGTGAAATACGGTAATAAAGTATTGAACATTTTATGTAAAATTAAAACGTTGCTATGAGATATTCCACTGTAAAACTCAAATCAACTAGTAGGTATGTCTTTTCAGTTACATTTATTTTTCATTATTATGTAATCTATTATTGATTTCTGTGTGATTTCTGTTGAATGATGGCGACGGTTACTTTGTGATACATTTTAATTAATAGTTATTATTAACAAGTTGTTTTATTCGTTGTTTTATTGATTGTCAATATTATCGTTAACTAAAATTATATGCTATAACGAAATACATTCCTATCTAGGAATGGCATACAAATCCAAAGCAACGTAATTGATTTCAAACAAATAATCTAAAATTAAAATGTTGGTAAATTTAGTGTTTGTCTATTTACGCATAGAGAAGATTATTTTGTATAATTATATAATTAGTCTAGTTCTTAAGAAATACAAATGTGAGTTAGAATTACACTTATTATTACCAGGGTAAATCGATTTCAACGTGACACAGTTGAATCAGTGAATTGTTCCATATATTCGATTATCAACAAAGTACGTCATATTATATAAAAATAAAATATACCGAGGAGCTTTGCTGCTATCGATTAGGACGACAATAAAAAAACTGGAAGAGATTACCACACTTTATTTCGCGTAACTGATGAGGTACATTTATGCGCGCGAACGTAAAAGCCCCCAGGTAAGTTTTTATAGTCGGGATAATCGTCGAGTTGAGGAAACTCACTTCCGCGAGATACGCGCCGATGAATATTTATTTTCTGCATCGTCAATTTCCCACTGCGGATGAAAAACTGGGAAATTGATCGCGGCGGGGCAATTTCGAAAGTTGACATTTTACGGGTGGTTTACGGCGGGGACTTCATTGTCTTTTCAAGCGCCGCTCCCGACACGCCTAAACACGGCAGCGCAATTATTAATGTCGGATTGTCGTTTTTTTATGGAAATATGAATAGTGAAAAAAAAATCTGATGACTATTTACGTAACGATTAAGATATATCGCGACTCGGTGAATGAATCCGAACGTGGATTAAGCTTCGAAAATTCGAATCACAAAACTGTAACTGTATCACAAATTAACAAATGTACATTTACAAAAAAAAATTAGATATATTTTTTTAAATCCATATGATTTCCACAAATCCTGTCATTGACTTTTCTTGCATAATTAGTACTAAAAAATCATTCGTTAATTATTAATAAATGAACAACGGGGTTGATCTTCTAAACAACATGGGGTGATGTTGTTAAGAATTAAAAGATTATGTGTGCTGTGTTAGTTGCACTATTTTGACAATAATTAACTTGTAAGTCTGACAAATTTACAATTTTAACATGTAACATTGTGCTGTCCGCAGCGTTTTTGCTCATATTTTATTTATACAATTATAGTAATTTACCCTGATAAAGGACAAAATATACACGTCCGAAAGCTTGGTTTCTTGAAAAAAACATTGTTTTAATTTCGCCCTGGCCGACTACCCGTTGTCTTCCCAATATTAATTGGTTAAACAAAAATTAATTATACTATATATACCGGGTGTACATTTCAAAACTAGCCAGTCTCAATAACTTTTAAATGCAAGCTAACTTGATAAAAAAAAATGTCGACTGATTTTTGGACATTGTACATGAAATATGTCTAGAATTTTCTGAAGAATCCAAAAATTGAATAATATACCAGGTGTTGCATTTAAAATAAGAAAGTTGGTATTGGCCACGGTCACATGACACACCCTGTATAAAAGGTTTTTGTTGAAAAAAATGCGCAACTGAAAATAACAATCGACGTGTCCGAGCGTTTTTTCGAACATGCCCCCATTTATTTATTATCGAATTTATTCCATTTGGCTGATACACAGTGTATAAGAAAAATTCCAAAACATTTTATATTGAACAAATCTGCTATTTTCAATGAAACAAAAAAAAAGTCGAACCAGTTTTCGAGGCAGCTGTTAAAAAGTATGTTATTGAATATAAAATATTACCCCCTCCCCCTAGCGACTCTCACTTTTATTACAAATTTTAAATTATACCCCTGCGTTGTGATATCTTGTATTAAAGCTTAAAACAAATACAATCTAGAGGTATAACAAAAATATATTCACGTCAGTACGTTTCCAAACCAAAATATATTTTTCAAAAATAAATTATATTTGAACATTTATTTTTTAAATTGCGATAACAATATGTTTTGTCGATTATTTCTATTGATTTATTATCAATGTATTAATTAAGGTATATTTACACTTAAAAATTTCTTTGACATTGTTTTTAAATTCCACCCTCCAAAAGTCAATCGACGTATTTTTTATTTCTATCAAGTTAGCTTGCATTCAAAAGTTATTGAGACGGGCTAGTTTTGAAATGTACACGGGGTATATATATATATATATATATATATATATATATATATATATACAGAGTATCCCGTGACACGATGCGTATAGCTTATGAGCGTTTTTCATGGGCAATATTTTGTCGAAAATGTCTTACAATTTTGTTCAAAATATTACACTTAAACAGTTATGGGCAAAATTTAAGAAAGCAAAAAACATGTAGAATAAAGTAATGTTTTACTGATTAACATTTTTTTTATTTTTTTTTATTACCAACACAAATTTAATCAAAGTGAAAGACATAGCTCTCTGCAGAGTATCTGGGTAGTCTCGAATGGATGCAGCTGCAGCCATAATATTTTGAATGGTGAATGGTGACCTTGGTGGCGAGAAAAATGGACCTCTTCTCCAACGGTTAGCAAACTTGTTATTTAAATATGTTCTTACATTTATACCATAATAAGGAGATCCATAATGAGGAGATGCGCCATCATGCTGAAGCCACATATTAACTCTGTTCTGAACTGGAACATCCTCGATTGCTTCTGGGAACTCGTTTGGTATGAAATAGATACTGCTCAGATATTAAACGTTCTTAAAATACAAATGATCCAATATGACGGTTATTAAGAATACCACACCAAATATATACAGAAAAGCGATGTTGAAAATGCATTTGATTTGTTTCAAAAGGGTTTTGAAGTGCCAATGAATGTGAATTACTGGTATTCGTTATTCCATCCCTATTAAACGTGGCTTTCATCAGTAAACAGAATTTGCCCACAAAGCTGTTGTTGTGCAAGTAATCTACAAAATCCACCTACAATCTACAAAATCTACAAAAGTCATTACGCGCTGTATAGTCTGCAGCTCGTAAATTTTGAACAGGTTGTATGTGATATGGGTATAAACCAAAATTGTGTAATGTTCTGCACACTTTCATTCGACTAACGATCGCGTTAAGAATAGCATTCTCTTCAACAAATTCTTCCTGTACGGGATGTTCTGCAGTAGCTTTAAGAAAATTACCTGTCTCTGTCAAATGACGATGTACATTGATGAACACTTTCGGTTTAGGTATTCTTCGAGCAGGGAACATCTGCTGATATGCCCGCACTGACGCGGGAATAAATTTACTTTCTTGAACAATAACTCTTCAACTATTAAGTTTTGGACAAAAGTGTATACAGCGTTTTCGACCAAAAATTGCACAAGAAATACGCTCACTGGATTGTCACTGGACACCCTGAATATATATTAACACAGAGTATTTTGTTCTTTGGCCGTCTGAATAATTGTTATGTAAAACTCCGTTGCACAGTGCGTGCATTTAGGAACTCGCGGAATTCGGCCTTTTTCTTTATGGCCATGCCGAATTCTCCGAGTTCCTAAGTGCACGCACTGCGAAACGGAGTTTTACTTAACAATACAGGGTGTCCGAGATAAGAATTAACAGCATGGGGATCTCGGAAATCGTAAAAGTTACAAAAGTGGCTAAATTATAAAAAGGTTGGGCAATTTAGTGGTCAGTAATATTCTTTTGAGAAAACCAGAAATTTCCGCTTACTTCCGGAGATATTCAACAAAATCAAGAAATTTCGTTTATAATTTTTTCTGAAGTATTGCCACATTTTTAGCTCTACAAGACACCGTTTACACATTTTCAGTACAACGTTTCGTTTCGAAGAAACCATTATCACCTTAATTTATTTATATAGCCCATAAAAAATGTACACCCTGTATTAGATAGCTTTTCCTATTACGAATTCAGTTAGTTATATCACAGTATGGTTTCTAATGTTTTTATTCGGAAAAAGGCTTGTTAATACATTTCGAACATTTTCTTGTAGTAGGCGATGAAATGATGACGAAGAAAAAAAAATTATATAATTTAAACCCAAAATAGGTAACAAAATAGTAAATAAAAATAATTTGCCTTGAATAGTTGTTAAACATTGAAACATTATAACTATTTACGATCACACTTATAATTTGTTTACTGTGATATGAGAATTGTTCTGTTCATTCAATGGCGGCGAAGGCAATAATTATTACATAATTTGAATTCAGAATATGTACCGAAATAATAACAAAAAATAATTTAGCAACAATAGTTGTTAAACATTGAAACATTATAGTTATTTAGAACTACACTTTTTTTTCTGTGATATAAGAATTGTTATGTTCATTTAATGGTTAACGAAGACAACAATTATTACCTAATTTGAATCTAGAATAGGTACCAAAATAGTAACTAAAAACAATTTAGCACGAATAGTCGTTTAACATAGAAAGATTATAGGCGATTTACATCAAGGCGGCAGCGCACGGTGGCGCATTTACATACTAGCCATGGGTATTTGACGCTTCCAGTCAAATGTGCTCCTATGTGTTTGTTGTGCTAAAGTGTGCGATTCGTATCAAATTCGTCGACTTCTGCCGTTTATCGTAGAGTTATCAATCTGGTGGGTATGGTTTAACATCAACAATGGCAAAAAAATATAAAAGGGTTTGTACCGTATTGTACGCCAGTTTCCACCGATTCCCGGCTGCAGGTAAAAGGTGTGCGATTCATATCCAATTCGTCGATTGATACGCGCATTATAAGTGTACAATGAATACTACAATGTATACGATGGGTACGCAACTTGGTATTTTCAAGAGAAAATTCAAACCTTCTCTCATTCCAACATAGTTTTCACGAAGAAAATGCTTGAAATACATATGTAAACCCTTTAATGAACACGCTGTACATGCTTTTTCCGCCTACCTGCTCTGAAAGTTCACTTTTCGGTACTAAATTGCGGGCGGACAACGAGATTTAGAGGCTCCAGGGCCTCTAAAATGTTTCAGACATTTTCCCATAGATGGCAGCATACTTTTCATAAACAAATGTGACAGTGACAGACATATTGTACCTTCTGTCTAATTAAAAAGTGTATTAAGTGCAATTGATGTTAGCAGCGATGAAGACGTGGCCTACACCACTCGATATAAGGGAAGTTGCCGTTGCCTCTACCGCTAACCCAATTTACCAATAAAATCTTAGACTCGGTATGTACTCCAATATAATAAGTTTTGTAGTTGGAAACGGCCAAACACCCAAAAAACATTACAGAAAATACAGTACTGG
This sequence comes from Othius punctulatus, assembly GCA_951805005.1. Lineage (NCBI taxonomy): Eukaryota > Metazoa > Arthropoda > Insecta > Coleoptera > Staphylinidae > Othius > Othius punctulatus. Next base: position 72,450,031 of record OX638138.1, read on the forward strand.
CGTATATAGCAGAAAGAAGGAGGTAGTGCTACATTGTGGTTGAAGATTCAATGTTGAAGTCAGTTCTTAAAATAAAACAAAATATTGACATAAGAAAACTCATCAAAGTGCAGCCGTACCTGAAACGAAATTCGGTTGATTATAGACCAGAAAGGGCATATATTGTCGGTAGGCAGAAAAATAGCGTGTGTCCCGTAGGCCGAAAGGCTTTAGCAGCCCTTTGTTTCACCGCGGGCTGCTAAAGCCTACGTTCCGCCCTTGATGCACAATATACTATTTCATGCCCATTCGTAATTTGAGCTTCCATGCGCTTTGTATATCCATGAGCTCCGTGTTTGCCAACTTCGTTAGGTATTTCACGTTCACTTTGCCTGCAGCGGGGAATCGATGCGAACTGACGTCAAGATTTTTGTTGCTGTCAGCGTTGGAATAATACGGTGCAAACCTTTTTATATTGTGCCATTGTTGATGTTAAACCATAACCGCCAGATTGATAAGTGTACGATAAACGGCAGAAGTCGACGAATTTGATACGAATCGCACACTTTAGCACAACAAACACATAGGAACACATTTAACTGGAAGCGTCAAATACCCATGGCTAGTACGTAAATGCGCCACCGCGGCGCTGCCGCTTTGATGTAAATCGCCTATAGTTATTCAGAACCAAACTTATTATTTTTTTACTGCGGTATTATTAGAATTGTTCTGTTCATTTAATTATCTTAAAATTATAAAATTAGGTGATAAATTTTGTCTTTTTTTTGTGAATAAAAAGATGCATTCGTAATAGGATATGCTATTTAATGCAGGGCGTACTTTATTTACGGGCCATATAAAAATATAAAGTTGACGATGATTTATTCGAAACTAAACGTTGTACTAAGAATTTATAAACGCTGTGTTATAGAGCTGAAAGAGTGGCAATGAGAAAGTGCCTTTTATTTTTTTATACCTTTTCAAATAACTTCAGCAAAACATAAAAACGATATAGCAAAATTTCGGATTTTGTCCAATATCTCCGGAAGTAAGCGGAATTTTCTGGTTTTCTCAACAGAATCTTACTGACCACTAAATTGCGCAACTTTTTTTAATTTAACCACTTTTGTAACTTTTACGGTTTCCGAGATCCCCATGCTGTTGATCCTTATCTTGGACACCCTGTATATACAACGCTATTCGCGCTATACGACACGGAATATTGTGGCCAATATACGTGACTTTCAAATAGTTTCACTTTTGGGATATATGGGCGTCTATTATGGGTACTTTTTTTAATTAATTTCATATTATACAGGGTATTCCAAAAGCCATAAAAGTATCAAATTTGTAATTTTTTAAATGGATCTCCCTGTAAAACTTTGCATATTTAAATTTGCCCCTTTTTGGGCTTTATAAATCCCTTTAGTTTTTGAAATTCGTTCGTTCGTTCGTGCGAGGCACTTAATAAAAAAAATGGAGGGCACTTGGATTTTAGGATATCAGGTTGGAACTTTGCCTGTGTCTCAACAACTGCTTGGGCTATCTTTTGGTGGCAACACCGTTTATTTGAATTGTGGCATCACCTTGCTGTGACACATTAATCTTGGTAAACTTTGAAGGACCATAACTTGATTTATTTAAACAGCATACCCTATTTTTTATAACTTAGTCGTATTCAGCATCCCATTGTAACCAAGCAGCCAGAACTTCCAAACTTCCAAGCGAGCTCCGCTTGGAGGACTTAACACAATACTTCCGCGTCTCGAAGGAATTAACCAAACCATAATAAGGGAGCAGCTTGCATCCATGCTAAAGGATGGTATAATTGAGCCCGGCACAGCAGCGTATGTGCCCCGGTATGTGCCCCGGTAACCACCCCGGTGGTTATTGTACCAAAAAAGATTGGAACTTCGCGTTTTTGTGTCGATTATAAGCGGTTGAACAATAGGGCGTATGACGAGACTACTATTTTGCCCTCGATTTGTGAAAAGTTTTAAAGGATTTAGGAACCGCCTGTGTATTTTCCACATTGGACCTCAAATCTGGTTTTTGGCAGATACCGATGGATCATATATCAAAAGGCCTCACCACGTTTGCAACGACGCGCGACGGATGGAGCCGCTTACCAATTCACGGTGATGCCTTTTGGGTTAAAAAAAAACTCGCCAGGCACGTTCCAAAAACAAATAGTTCACGAAGTTCTCGTCGGGTACTTCCAGAGGTTTGTGCTCGTATACCTCGATGACATAGTTATATATTCACAGAACCACAAGGAACATTAGATGCACCTCCGGTTGGTGATGGAGCGTCTACAAATGCATGGACTGCGATGCTCTGGCTCGAAGTGTCATTTGGCTCGCAACGAATTGGACTTCCTCGGACACCATATAACTGAACCTTGAGATGCCCCGGACAAAAAAAAACAACTTGAGAAGTTTCTAGACACCTGTAATTGGCTGCGCGAATATGTACCTCGCTACGCCGATATTTCAGGAACACTCACAGATCTGTTGGGTGGCACAGGCAAGTTTCGGGTGACTCCTGACGCTGATCGGGCCTTCGATAAACTCAAGGAAGCCGTCGCACACCCTCGGCCGCTTCACCACCCTGACGCCACGAAAAGGTGGACCCTGGAACCCCGAAACCGATGGAAATCAAACGCTCAACGCTTGCTTGAACGTAAAAAACCGGAAAACCCATGTTAAATCCCATTTCAACCTGCATGGGGGACGGTTCATTATTTTTTTTAAACTTTTGTTTCGTCATAATTATGATTCAGCCTCTACTTTTGATTTAGGGGAAGCACTAAAAAAAGTGCTTTTCCAAAATAAGGACCACCCTAATATACAGGGTGAGTCAATAGGACGGGCAGGCTCAATTACACCTACACCGTTAATGATATCGAAATGAACCAAAATACACTGCAAACGGGAGGCCAAATTGCAGTTTATAAATTTATTATTTTGCCATATACAGGGTGTTCCATTTTTGCAGAGCAGCCTTCGACCTAGTTTTTGTAAATGGCACCCCCTGTATAAATTGACATTTTTATATTTGCCCTTTTTTGGGGTTTATATATCCGTTTAGTTTTTGCAATTCGCTATAACCGTTCAGAAGTTGTTCACGTTTTTCTAAAAAATAATGCGTTTGCAGGCGCTTATTAAAAAAATCGCAGGGTACTTGGTTTCTGGGATATCAAGTTGGGACTTTGCCTGAGCCTAAACAACTGACTGGGGTATCTTCTGGCGGTAAGACCGCCTATCTGCATTGTGACATCATCTTGCTGTGACACATTAATTTTGGTAAACTTTGAAGTGCCATAACTTAATTTTTTTAAATGGCACACCCTATATTTCAGTACTTAGTCCTATTCAGGGTCGTAGTTTGCATCTTTTTTGCCCCTTATATTTTTTCTTAAAAGTTGATAGTTGAGAGATAATTCTGATTTTCTTAAAAATTTACACAGATCTCGTCGATATAAACTTAGCGTTATATGAAAATCACCAAATTCTGTCATGCCAACGTCAAAGTGACATTTATTGTACGACGCGTTTTATTTTTCTTAGCGCATTTTCTTAACGAATTTTTCTCATAATGAAATGGTGGATATGGTTTATGTACACGGTGACAGCGCAAACCGTTGCTGGTAACCAGAACCTATTGAGGCATAATAAATCAATAGCAGAAACAGCTACGAATTAAACTATAACATTGCAACATAACAAAAATAACATTTAACTTTACAATAATTATAACATTATAAAAAGTGTTCAACGTGGCGGCCCTCTTGTGCAATACATTCGTAAATTCTATTTAAAAATGAATCATTCACTGTTTCTAAGGTGGCATGATCAATGCTACGGAAAGCCTCTCTAATTCTTTCCTGCATATTTTTCCTGGTAGTAACTTCTACTTTGTACACCCGATCATGAACAAATGTCATTTTGACGTTGACATGGCAGAAACAATTGATATTCAATGCACGTTAAGTTTATATCGATGAAATCTGGGTTCATTTTTCAGAATATCCAAATTATTTCTCAAACTATTAACTTTTAAGAAAAAATATAAGAGGCAAAACAGATGTAAAATAAGATGCTGAATACGACTGAGTAATGAAATTATAGGGTGTGCCATTTAAAAAAAAGTTCAAAAGAATGTCCCACAGCAAGGTGATGCCGCAATGCAAATCGACCATCTTGCCGCCAGAAGATACCCCAGACAGTTGTTTAGGATCTGGTAAAGTCCCAACCCGATATCTGAGAAAACAAGTGCACTGCAATTTTTTTAATAAATGCTAGGAAATGCATTAAATTTTAGAAAAACATAAACATCTGAACGGTTTAAGCGAATTACAAAAACTGAACGGCTTTATAAAGCCCAAAAAAGGCAAATTGAAATATGTAAATTTATACAAGGGGTGCCATTTAAAAAAACCATTTCCAACGCTGCCCTGCAAAAATAGAACATCCTGTATATGGCAAAATAATTTTACAAACTGCACTTTGGCCCCTAGTTTGCAGTGCCGTTTGGTTCATTTCGATATCATTAACGGTGTAGATGTAATCGAGCCTGCCCGTCCTATTGACCCACCCTGTATATACAGCGTGATTAATTGGGAAATTCGCATACAGTAATGGTAGATGCGGCACACCGAGGTTATCCAATATACAGGGTGATTAGTTAATATTGCCCATTTTTCAGTTAATCATAACTTACGAACTACCCTATAAATTTTTGTAATATTTGGTACGTATGTTCTTTATCCACTGTAGTGTCGACTAACATAATAAATAAAAATCTTATTCTAGGTCTGGCCTTGAAAAAATTAATAAGCAGGTTTCGACTCGAAAGAATACCCTGCATATGAATATTTTAAAATTTTGTTTGCATATTTCGAAAGAGCAGAAAAAATTAAGTAACACTGAATGTATTTGGTACTTTCGCATACAACTTTGATACTTATTAACTTGAGTCAAATCAAGATGTTTCTATAATAGGTGGCCAAATTTAAAAAAAAAATCCGTTCCTAAATGATCATTTTCCAGCTTTAATCAATAAAATCATCAACTATTTCACATTCTCTTAATTTCTGAATCCTAACTTTAATGTAAAACCAGAGGACAGGTCAGTATTTAAATGGTGTTATAAATAAATTAGTATCAAGGTGTGTACGAAAATTCAGGCAATTATTAATTTTTACGTCGAAAAATATTTATTTCACTGGACTATAAACACATTTTTCACGTTTTTTTACGATTTACGATAGACCATCGTCACATATGTTTTCCCTCGATTCCATGTGAAGCGCAGAAAGGAGAAAGCATGCATAAGTTGCAGTGCATCTAGATTACTGCACAATTAATGTCCGAAGCAAGGAACCCTGGGAGAAACCTGGCTAATAGCCGAAGGCGCAAGAGGAACCAACCGGATCTCACCCAGAAAGGCCCATAAGTACCCTAGTATTAAGAAACCTAAAGACACACGCAGCGTGTCCTAGGAACGGAAATATAATTTTTGTTGAAACTCCAATTAAATAGGTTTAATCTGACAAGCATAAACATGTAGAGCTCTCATATGGGAATAATTAGTTTTAGTTTAAGTTACCAATTTAGTTTTTGGTCTGTGAGCGCTAACTCACAGTAGCTAATAGCCGGAGGCTCAAGAGGAACCAACCGGATCTCACCCAGAAAGGCCCATAAGTACCCTAGTATTAAGAAACCTAAAGACACACGCAGCGTATCCTAGGAAGGAAAATATAATTTTTGTTGAAACTCTAATTAATTAGGTTTAATCTGACAAGCATCAACATGTAGAGCTCTCATATGGGAATAATTAGTTTTAGTTTAAGTTAACCAATTTAGTTTTTGGTCTGTGAGCGCTAACTCACAGTGGGGCCCACTATTTGTATTATTTCTAATTTATTATTACGAGTTATTAAAGAAGCTGATTTTGTTTTTAAATAATTCATGTTGTGTCTTCTATTTGCCAATCACCCCCCTGACTAGTAAGCTACCCCGACACCGACATCAAGCTGTCGATGTCGTACGCTAGTGGAAGGTGTGCAGTTTGTATTTAGAATTTAAAAAAAATGTAACATATCTCCTTAACAAATGAGATGTCTAGACATTATACGTATTGAATTTATCGCAGTTAATGTAACTTTATTTTTTGAGGGTTTTGGCCGTTCTTTAACCGTAGGACGCGCCGAGAATAGCGACAGGGGTGTAAAAGTCCTGACGCTATCAAAATAGATCGGAAATCTTCGTTTTCCAGAATATTACAAAGTTGCCTGGAAAGTAAAGGGCGCACTCCTTATTACAAGAGAACACTTCGGCGTAGTTCCCGTTTAAACGGTGATTAATTTTTGTGTCGATACGAAACTTCTCGAAGTCTTCGAAGTCACGGGAGTATTTAAGGTCCACAAAGGCAACGTACGAAGTGACCCCTTACTCGGAAAACCAGTTCCGCTCTTAATCCCAGCCTTTTATCGGGATGATCGATATGAGAGCATCATTTTCTCGCTTTTCTCTTCGGCCGGCCGGTCGGTCCGTGCGGACGAAGGGAGCCCACCGCCCGGGGTCATTAATAAAGCGGCCCAGGGGCGGGCATGACGGCCGAGAAATTTGAAATAACAATAACGATAAAAGTGAAATTTGGCGAGATCGCGTGATTGGTGAGTCTCCTTTCAACTCTTCAACGGGGGGGGCACGACTCCATAAATGAAGCGGTGTTAAGCGGCGCCCCCTCGCCGGGGCCGTTAAAATGATTGGTAGCGCAGCCCAATTTGGAGCGCTATCGAAAAGATCGTTACGCTAAGTGCCCCCCCCCCCCCCCCCATTACGGCGGAATACCTGCACGTATATAAAACGAAGCCTTTGCGCTGACTGGGATTGGGTTGGGGACGTGGGGGGTGGTTTCTGGGACTCACCCTCCGGCCACCAGTATCATCTGCATGTCTCATGAGGATGCGGTGAGTTGCTGCTGCTGTTAGTGGGGAAGATGGGCCTCGTGTTCCATCCTGTCGGCTCACCAGGTCCACCTGGGGCGCCCGCAGCGGACGGCCTCCCCGAAGAATCACGTGCACTCACAGCTGACGCACACCGCCGTCAATCACGACCATCCGCCACTTTGATATTACATGGGCGCACTTCCGTTTCTTTACATATTTCAACATAAATTACTCTCATGTACTGATGGGGAGTTATCCGCAGCACCTGCACCAGGTAGTTATGGTTAGGCTCGCGCAAACAGGGTCACTACAGTAACACACTGCTTTACGTCAACGAAGGCGTCACTTCTGATCGAAGCCTCTTGTCATCCCACTTAATGCGAACCTCTTCCTCAAAGACCCGACAAATACAGTAAAACTATACCTCAGAAATGTTTCTAAGGAAGTAATAAAACGTAGCGTCTGATTCAAGCAGCTATAGCTAATTTACGTCTGACGGTGTCATCTTAAGCAACCAAATAAGCGCAATACCGCTATGTCTCCAAGCTAAACGCGCAAGAAAAGGCATGCGCAGCACTGCAGTCATGGCCATTATCAATATACACCAAGGCCAGTGGTTCCCAAAGTGTGTGACGCGGCGTCTTTACTAGGGGAGGCAGCTCATATTAGTTTCACTGAAGTTACTATGATTGACTGAGAAACTGTTTTTATTACTTACTAGACGTACTAATGTTACTACTTAATGCTACTCTATGTTCCGAAAGCTTCTACCAGAGAAATATTTCTGAGGTTTTGATAATGTTATTGGTATGTTTGTGCGATGGGCAGATTCTAGGGGGCGATGGGTGCAGCAGCTAAACCCCCTGCCCATTAGCAGTATAGCATCATACCATTATAATATAATACATTTTTATAAATTATAATAATTTTACGTTCAAGACACACAAAAAATAAAGTCAAATCTTCAAATTCTTGATGCAAAATCTTTGTTTTTCATGATTGTAAAAAATGTTTTACTTTAAAGGGGACACACAATTGTAATAATAAAAAATAAATAGTAATTTTCAATTCATTTACGTTTTTTTTTGTGCGCACAAATCTACGACATTGTAAAGTAAGAAGAAGTGGGACGTTCGCCCGGCGCGTCCACCAAGAATGCCGTGGGGCGTAATCCAGTGCGAATTTTTTGCTGGAATTAATTAAATCTCGTGACGGTAAGTTTTCTAATTAGCACACCGGAAGGTAATCTCTTCGTGAGAATTCAAACTTGTCACAGCCATTGCGGCAAAAAGGAAACCTTCGAGCTGATTATACCACCGCATTAAATCTTTGCAAAATATTTTGCCAATAGTAGGTAAGCGAAATAACTTTATTTCAATATATATAGGGTGACAAGTCTTCTCCTCCAAAATAATCGTTTTGCATACAACATCAGAACCAATCAAATTGTATTAGCTAATTTTCAAACAGAATCTGCCTACCATAAATCAAATAAATACCTAAATTGATTGATTTAGAATACTAAACTTCAAACGGTATCTCCCTACCATAAATCAAATAAATACCAATCGATTGCTATTTTTGTGTCGATTAAATTTTCACAAAATGTATCGTATTTTAATCGATTGCAGATTTTTTGTCACCAAATTAATTCATCAAGATGAGAAAATGCCTTTTATTAATAACGTTTCTTTCACCGATTGCGTTGTAAATAGTTATCTGTCCGAGTTATCCGGGCGTTTCCTAGTGCAGCCATTAATTAAAGTCGCAGCGGGATGTGCATGCACACTAATTCATTTAAAATTGGATAAAAATGGGAACGCGGCTATTTTAAAATCGTACACAGGACAACGACATTATGCAGTTGTACGAATTCAGTTTCAATCAAACGTAACAAAGCCTGTATGGGTATTATTCGGAGTTTCATTAAAAGGGACTTTTAGGCACTGTTATTAATAAATCTGTTGTAGCACGCAGTGAGGGATCGAATAATCGCTTCACTAAAAGCAATACGCGATCTTTGTTTAAAAACAGAATGCAATGTTTTTCTTGACTATTTGCTATATGTGCAAAAACTTAAAGCAGAAAATATAAAAGCAAATAGAATGAATATCATTACGCGAATGCATTGCATGTACGATTAATATCGAGCAAAAATCCAATATAGCTGTATGCTCAAATGTCTGCGTTTGCTGCAGACAAATAAGTTGTTTGCATTAACCTCCAATCTCTCGAGTACAATAAGCGACGCCGAGAACGCAGGGAGTAGATAGAGGCAGTGCTACGAATTAATTCCTAGTGTAAATTAAAGTCGCCCTGAATAATTAATTACAAATGCGGGGCGATCGTTACGGTTGGCTGATGAAAATTGCTTCCCCGGGGCATGAAGTGCACGAGGTGGATGTCGGCGAAAGCCGTAAAGTCTTTATCCGGACGCATTTGGATACGTCAAAGCAAGATAGTCGTGCACTTGGCTGGTTTTATAAGATAATCTAAGCTCTTTTATGTTAGAAAGCGGTTTATAATACAATCTCGTTCGTGCGTTGACGAACACGCGCTTATACTGCATTAGTATTCATTACAAAGAATCTATGATGAATCTAAATAAGACCATATTGCCAGTGTTTGAAAATTGTTGCTCATTATATTTTAATAATACATGTAATATTTTTGTAATTTTCTTATTTGATAATTCCATTAGGAAGTATTCTATGTACCTACAGGGTGTAACTGAATTGCTTGGCCGAACTTTACGAACGTGACGTATAACACAACACTGCGAAAAAAAGGTCCTCTAGATACGTGTCCACTGTCCAGGCATGCTTACTTAAAAAGTTACAGGCGAATTTAAAAATTATCTAATGCGTTGAACTCGAATTAGATATTGCGTTTTTGTTTCTTAGAGACAAAATATATAGTGTTATATATAGTATGTATTATGTTTTCAAAGTTATTAAAAAAGTTTAATTTCTTACACATGTACGTTAAGTTTGGCCAAGCAATTTAGTTATACCCTGTATATTGTGATGGAATTAATCGCCCCCTCCCCAAAATGATTATGTTAACCATTAATAAAAATAATTGGATCTTAAAAGAATAAATAAAAATATGTTCTTTACAGCAATGCCAAGGTTATAAAAATTAAATGAAAGGAACATGACAATATTGTTACAAGATTTTATTTCATTAGTAAGCCTATTATATACTAGAATGCTTAAGTATGCAGATGTTCTTTCATACAGTGTGCTACAAAGTGGAGTTATTGTTACATCAGAGCCGTGCCGTGTCTCATAGTTGTGCTTACTATTATTTGTTATAAATTTATGCATGTTCCGGAAAACATACTTTTGTAGATATAAAGACTTGTCAATGTGAGCAAATTATTCTCGATAAACACATCTCGGCACGTCTCTGTTCTTCGAAGGAAGTACATTAGACGAAGAATTCTCTTCTGCACTATAAATATTCCAGATATATTTACTGATCTGAATTTGAATTTAAACTGAATTTTATTAGTACTACTATAGTCTGTACTGCAATACTATTCACAGAATCTTGGAGAAGAGGGGACATTTGAAATTGTTAAAATTAAAACAAAACAATCAGGCAAAATTCGATAGAATTTCTTCAAAAATAAAATTATAATTATTAATTCTAAAAATGAATAAGTATCTAATATTCATTGGTTTTTTAAAATGTGTCTAAGGTATCCAGTTCAGTCCTATTAGCCTCAAAAAGCCGTTTTGGCGGAAATAAATTATATAGTTTTAAAATTTTGTACTCTTGAATACCCTTGAGTACTCTAGAATCGAATATCCTTCGAGTTTCCCCTCCCCAAATGGTACTTTATCCAATAATATTGAAAAACACCCCCATCCCCAAACGGTTAGCTTGTGTAATTGTTAGCAATTATCTCGTAAACTTTTTACATCGGGTAAAATTGATGGAAAAAAATATTTCAACAAAAATGATATTACATGATTTGCCATAAAAGCTATAGTTCGCAGTTGATAGAGGCCGGAAGTAAGAGGTGAATTCTGGCGCGAAACGCAATTCCTTTCTCGGGCTCTAGTTTCGTAAATAACTACGAAACGGCTAGATATTCGTTTTCACTACAAGAAAACAAATGATGCTCATAAATTGAAATCATATAGAAATGTATATTTTTGTAGAACAAAATTCGAGAATTAAAAAAAATGTATGTAGTATGCTTTATCTGCTCGTTGAGTAAATATATAAAAAACTTTCTCAAAAAATTACTCAAGGCTACCTATTAAGCGGAAATGGATTTTCACCTATACCAACGAAAATTCCTCGGCGACACGTCTATTTGTCAAGCGTGAGAAGCTGAGGGGAACACGCCGTGTGCTAATAACGGACAGAACGTGAGGGACAAGCGCAACTTTACACCGACTACATGAGTAATGAAACGTGGGAATGACACGAGTGTAAACATTGGGAACGAGCTAACACCGAGAACCGCTTTTACGCCGCAAATCCAAGACTGAAGAGAAATATTTGCCTGCAAACTATTAGATTTCACCCAGAAACCGCGTAGAGTTTCACTGTTTTGTAGGAAAGAAAGCACGGGAGCGCTCCACGATGTGGTTTGCGGTTCTTGCAATTGGTACGAATATGCACAATGCACATAACACATAACTGGGTTATAAATCTAATTTCTATAGAAAGTAATAACATTCTCCACCTCATGGGTATGGAAACTTTAGATGTCAGACTCTGAACTACAGTGGTACATCGAGTTTAGTTCACATTCGCAGAGCATGGTTTAAAAAAACCATACATACTAGATAACATATTGCCATCGATTACTGTAGAGAATATTTTTTAGGAGTGACTGAAGTGAAAATTATGAATACAAATTTTGTATAAGCAATTTTTATATAATAGTATAATAGTGTAACAGTATAATAGTATAAGTAATTAACAATGGGTAAGTACAAACAAGAGGTATGAGTTTTGTGGTATATGTATCATGGGTTCTGCTATACTCTATTAGTGTACTATGCAGTGTCTACATGGTTTGCTTGAGAATGTTAATGTTCATGGGCCAATATTAATGTTCATGGGCAGAATTTGCTCGGCAGGATCGAGCTTGAATTGGTTACTGCGCACAACAAATGCCCTCCAAAATTGACATGTGTAAACAGCGATCGTACGAAAATACATACAGAGTGAGCGAAAAACGCCGTGTCGTTATTTGCATAATAAATTTCGGTTAATTAAATTAGCGTCAACATTTGAAAAACGACCCAATTGTCCGCACTCTCGTCGGCACGGCCGACCCGAACCGTTCGTTATTTATGAGCGCGCTAATTGAGCAGGCTTATTTTATAGTACACCACAGAGCAGCGTTTTGTCGCTCCTCTTCCACTTATATTATGCAATCGAAAATCACACGGAAATCCGGATAGTTGCACCAAACAAAGTAAAAGATTAGATGAGTTGAATAAAATTTTTCTTCTTCCTTAATAGGAAGTACACACTTTCCTCGCTATATGAGGAAGGAGAGTCATCTTTTTCCTCCCTAGGGAGGCAACCATCTTTACCTCTCTAGAATAATACTAACTAATAGAAACTTTAAATAGATGAATAATATGATAATAGTGTATGGTTTTGTAATAGAATTCACAACCGTGGTGTATAGGTATAATATTTTTTCCGCCTACCTGCTCTAAAAGTTCAATTTTCGGTCCTAAATTGTGGGCGGATTATCAGATTTAGAGGCCTCTAAAAATGTTCAGAAATTATCCCATAGATAGCAGCATACTTTTCATAAACAAATGTCATTTTGACTGATACGGTGACGACAGATAAGACTTGGCTTACACCACTCGATATAAGGAAAGTTGCCGCTGCCGCTTCCGCTAACATAATTAACCAATACAATCTTAGACTCGGTATGTACTCCAATATAATAAGTTTTATAGTTGGAAAACAACCAAAAAGTCAAAAAACACTACAGAAAATACAGTACTGGCGTATACAGCTGAAAGAAGTAAATAGTGCTACATTGTGGTCTGAACATTTAATGTTGAAGTCGGTTCTTAAAATAAAACAAAATATTGACATTCAAAAACTCATCAAAGTGCAGTCCTGCCTGAAACGAAATTCGGTTGATTATAGAGCAAAAAAGTCAGATATTGTAGGTAGGCGGAAAAATAGTATGTGTCTCGCAGGCCGAAATGCTTCATCAGCCCTTCGTTTCTTGGCGCCCTCGCTCGCTCCGCTCGCTCATGTGCCAGGCACCGCGGGCTGCTAAAGCCTATTTTCCGCTCTTGATGCACAATATACTATTTCACTACTAGAACAATAACAATAATTTAAAATTAAAATACAACAAACAAAATCTGTCAGCATATCAATCAAAATTTGACATTGACGTTTTCAACGAATATAGTGAAAATGAGCGCTGAACAAGAAATGAGCTGTACACCTGAAATTCGAGAGACTGCACAAAAATATATGATAACGTTTGTTCACGCCGCTGCTTATTTCGTGACCGTTCGTTCCTGCCTTCCCTGTGACCGTCAGCATCTGAAGTGAAGCGCCCAGCTAAGACTGTGTATATCGGCGAAGTGTATGTACATGTATCACGCGAGAACTTCATAAAGATGGCCCGAAAGAAGAAAACTTGACTTGTATTCAGTCAGTCAGTTCAATCAGTTCAAAACGTTCAACTTAAGGCACGCACCTGGTTTAATAAACGTATTTAATCTATTGCGTATTATATTCACCCGGTCCACAACGGTAGACGTAATCCATTCAACGTATGACAAAAACCTCTTATTATTTTTATTTATAAAAATTCGTACATTCCTTGTATACTTTGACTTTTAACAATATTTACTTATTCTAAATATTATATTTTGACATTTGGTGTTTTAATTGAAAAAACCATATGTAATACTCAGGATAAAAGTGCCATTTCGTCATTTGGATTTAGATGCACTCTGCTTCGCGTCGGGCATCAAACTATCCGCGGGAAGAAATCATGCACTTTCCCTCCATTGTAAGACAAATAGCAATTATACGTGCGTCTTGGCAATTTAAGAGAGTATTTTAATTATATGCGTGCTGACAGAAATGTGATCGAAGGTAATCATTTAACTTGTAACTTTCATCTTTACTTGTTCATTTTGTGATGTTGATAAAACGAATATCATGTAATTTGCAGAGGGCATCGCAGTTGCCTTTCAAATCTGTTTTATTTGTCCTAAACGAAGGGTAATTACAACTTGGTATTTTCAAAACCAAAATGATATCTTCTCTCATTGGAAAATAGTAACACTGACCTATAAATTCCAGACTCCGGATGGGGCCGTTTGAGGCGTCCTGTTTTGCACACTGTCTTTAATTAAAAGTAAGTTCTTTTTTTCATGAAATACAATAGTGTATGGCCAGACAGACTGTTCGTACTTATAAACTTCCATATCCGCAGACTACTGCCAATCAATAAGGTGGCAATGTTGAAATTGCATTTTCGGTATTAATTCTGGCGCAGCGTGAGATAGACCGATCGCACTCTACCAAAAACATATTCGTCGGCAATACTGTAATCAATTCAGTGCGAAAATTAATCACCTGCACAATTTATGCGCGCATATACATTTTCGTCTCGTTGACGCCCTAATGCGGTGCATTAACGCGCACTATGTGCCTGTAAATTTACAATTTATAGTAACATGTTTGACTGTTCTGCGAATAAATTTCAGATACAATCGATTCGAAGCCGATCGCATTGTTACAAATGAACTGGTAAAAAATTTGGCGTTTAATAAAAAAACGATATTTTTGCCGGTGCAACTATGTACCAGTGTTATAGCGTTGTACTATCATGATAACTTCTGAGATATGCCCAAAAATGGACTGGCAAAATAATATTTTCGTAAGTTAGTTTATAAGAAAATCAATCATTATTAAACCGCAAGGAGCTGACACGGGCCTTATTCACGTCTCCGGAGCAACCGTCCGTCTCTACTCTCCTCTCTTTATCTATGAGAAAATCAATCTTTATTAAACCAAAATTGGCAGCCAGTGGGTCTTATTGGCGCCTTTCACTGTCCACTAGCATTAATATTATCATCCACGAGAAAATCAATCCTTATGGAATAATCGCCCGCAGGATATGGCGGCCATTTTTTTAAGGGCGAAAGTAACGGGCGTCGTGATTGATGGCCAACGGCCTCGAACGGAAACCCAATTTATCATGGGAAATCTGGGAAGGAAGAGTCGGAGCTGGTCGCGGGAAACGCGGCGAAAAGGGTGACGCATGGCGCGATGCGGCAGGCCTGCGATCATAAATGAAAACATTCCGGGAAAACAGTGCGGGAGGTTGCGGTCTCTGTTCACGTGAGGGCCGAATTGATCGGTTGGAATGTATGCACGGCGAGGTTTATGGTTTGGAAATTATTGTAGTCCAGCGACTACATCCGCAGTTCGAATTAATTTAGAGCTTAGATAAAAATGATCCGCGTCCACCACAATGCTCACAAAGAATGCGCCAAAACTACAAAGTCGTCCTGATCATAGATTTGCAGCAAAAGTTTAACTGAAAATAAATAGCACAAAGTTCAAACTGCTAAGAATCGGCGCGAAGAAGCAAATCTGTCTAAAGCATAAAATAAGTAGTTTACGTTTAATTTGCATGACCAATATATCAATTGGTGACATAAATAAAAACAGGCCACTGTCTTTGGTGGTCATGCGTGGGCGTGAGTTTAGTAGAAATCGATTTAAACTGAAGGCGTTTACCGTAGGCTTAAAACAGAGCCTACGGTCGAGGTGCCGCTATCCCGGTACTGGAATGGCGTCCTAGCGTGAATATGAAAACTTTGCGAATAGTACTTCCAGTCAGCACATATTTTGTGTTTCAGTACTCACATTCACAGAGCATAAACTTACTAATGTTTCCACCCCTGGTATAATGTGAATTATAACTTAAATTATCTGTTGAATTCTAATTGTCTTCGATGTTAATCATCTCCTACATTCTTCTTCTCCTCTAATCTCTCCTCCAATGATTGAAGTCAAGTTAAATTCCCACCGAAAAATATGGGGAATTTATTCGCTCTAAGTTTATTATTAATTAAATTTACTGTAAAGTCAAAAGATTTCACAGCCACAGCCCAGTGCCGCCCGCGTCGTATTATTATTTATTACCATTGTGCCAATTATTCGCATATAGTTATTGTGTCTTCTGCTTCATAAACATTAGTTCTTATCAGGACTACTCTTTGATTTCTGGTAAGTGATATGCAGTTTTTAAGGTTATAAAATTATAAAAGTTAAGTTTTGTTCTAAATTTACAGAGTTTAAGTGAAATCGCTTTCCTATTGCAATGGTTTTTACACCACAACATGATGCCTTCATCCTGAAGGCTCATTATCGAAGTGGAACACTTAATGAAGACGGGACATGGACATATTAGTAGTAGAGCAACGCTGATTCCTCCCCATTTTCCCATTAGGATTAACATGTGGGTCTAAAAGTACATTTCAGCCATTTTGTTTTTTCGGTCGTCCAGTTCGAGGACCGATGTTTGTACAACGGGTTGCCTATGGGTCTATGTTGTGTTGCACGAGGGATATGACGACAGCGCGTGAGTTTTATTTATTTATTATAATTTTTAATAATTTAATTTTTATTATTATTAATTTAATAATTAGTATTTATTATTAATTATTATTATTATTGTTATTATTATTAACCGAAGCATTTTTACCTAATACAAATTTACACGTCACCCAAGAATCGAACCCGGGCCAGCCGCGTGATAGGCAAGAACGTTACCAAATGCACCAACCTTCCAATTATTAAAACTGCTCTCAAATAATCGTTTAATACTAAAGAATTAAAATTACTTAAAGGGCCGCCTACAAAAAGACAAAAAAATATGAAAGTAGAATAGGAAAAATGAATAGGAAAAGTACAGAATAAAATCAATAATCAAAACCCAATTCCAAATAGTAAAGAAAGAAGAAATACCAATCAGACCTATTATTACATAAATTAACTCGCCAACACATAAAATAGCTAAAATCATAAACAGCATCATTAATACCATCATTCAATACAAAACCTAAACAAATAATTAAAAACAGTACAGGACTTATAAGCCACATAAGCAATGAAAATTACCAACATATCACTCTCTAGCTTCTTTTGACATAATACATGTATATACAAATATAACAATAACAGAATCACCTACTTGCCAACTGAATTAAAAAAATTATACACAAAAAAAAAACAACAATACCCACGCATATTCAACCTAATTAAATTAACTTTAGAATAAAACTTTTTTGTGTATTCAACAACAACTTCTATAAAATGAACGCCTATGGGCTCATCACTAAGCGGAACATCTCCCAATTACATTATCTACTGTTATGGATAAAATAATAAGAAATGCAGAGAGAAAAACAAAACCACTAGTATTTGGACACAGAAAACTAAACAGAGTACAAATACACAAATATGCGTTCGCCGATGATGTACTACTGGTAGCAGGTAGTGAAAAATATTTACTTGAGAATTTAAAAATATGGAATGAAATGATGCATGAAGCAGGCATAAAAATGAACAAGCAAAAACCAAAATTGTGAGCATATCAAATGAAGACGAAATGATAAATATATACATAGAAAGAGCAAATATAAATCAGATTTAATACTTTCATTATTTAGGACTAACTTTTGAAGAATAAGGAAGATAGGAAATAAACATAAACCACAGAAATGAGAAAGCAGGCAACCTACATCACGCAATACACTTGGGGGAAAGGAGGTGTCAATAGAAACAAAAATCAAGATATATAAAATCATATATCGGCTCACTCTGACATATGGATGTGAGACACGAGTATTCAACCAAAGATAAAAAAGTAAAGCCCTGGAGATCGCGGCAAGGTGAAAGGGATAACAAGAAGAGGCATGATTAGAAACGAAAATATAAGAACGGAATTGAGTACAGAACAGCCTCGACAGTCGTCAGCATCAGGGCGTACGCCACTCCAAGCGAGAGAAATGAATTTTAAACACCCAACAACAACGCCCCTCTTACCAACATAAATATACAAACAATCTTACCAACATAAAAATGGAGGCGTGCTAACGTGCTGATAACAAATAAATACCGATAGATTAAACATCGTCTTATTTCTATTGATAAGTTTGTAAGCGGTTACAACATACTCTGTAAATTATACAAGTAGTTAATTATTTATTGAACTCAGGTATTGTTATCATATGTTAAATATCTCTTATTTTAAATTAAGCACAACACAATCAAATCAACCCTTTTTAAAACAAACAAGAAAAATATATATATATATAAGAGCGAAAAATTCGATAACAGATTCCACAAACACAGCACCTGATCAAAACACAAATGAGTATTGAGTAACCATAAACACACGACGGTAGTTCCGACTTTTGATTGACATTTGCCGTAACATAACCTCAAAATCGTTTTACATTAGTTTTCAACCAAATAATTTTCAGTGTTGCCATGTGTAAATTACAGTGTTGTCGATTTGTTATTTTATTAATCAACCGAGTATAAATTAAATTGATTACGCCTGTTCATATCTAATAAATTATACTATCGTAACATAACTTTATTTTAAATTAATTAACCCTGAGCCGTGCATCAAGTGTGAGTGCGATGGACACCCAGCCAATGTCAGCATCAAACGAGGACAGCGCACCTATAAACAGCAAGGAACCTAAAAAAATTTTTTTTAAAAATAACGCCCCAGACGCCGACCGCGGAAAAACATCGAAACGAGTAAGAAATTAAAAACCACACCAAATTTAACAGAGACACAGGCATCTGAAATAACCACATACAAAACCGCACTCACGCACGCACACACACACACCCCTCTAAAGCACACACACAAGCGCACACAGAATACAGGCGAGATCACAGCCACCAAATGAATTCAACTCCTACAAACACAACTATGAAATAAGAACGAATGCCACCATCACACGCATACAACTTGCACGCTTATGGGAAACACACATACCCAACAACAAGGACATTATCATACAACTGATAAACAACAACCTCACTCTTAAAACAAACAAAAGAGAATCCAAAAATAAACTCCAGGAACTGATGGACAAGCATCTCATCAAAACATCCCGAACCCAACAACAACTAACTACCACACCGAACACACAACGCACATACACCGAATCATACACCATAATCCTCTGGAGTTGAAAAGGAAATCCCAGACGAAGATATTGGCAAATAACTCACAAACAATAAATACACTTATAGATACTGCAAACGCATCATGGCAAGAGCAACAGACATACCAACATCGATGATAAGAATTATAACTGGAGACATCGACTCATTCGAATGAATGACATATGACGGAGGACTGTATTACCTAAATAGGTTCTACAGGTTCATACCAAGCTCCCCACCCAAACCAATACCACAAGCATGCAGCAAGTGCTCCGCATACGATCACACAACCGAGGAATGCAGGAAAGGAAAAACATGTACCAAGTGTCAAGGGGTACATGACGCAACTAAATGCGGTTCGCCACAGCCACCGAAATATGATGCCTGCAACGCCGAGGTCCACGCAGGGTGGTCACCCAGATGCCCAAAGAGACCGACAACACTCATAGAAGGCAACCCCAGCATAAGGATCAAAAACATAAATAAAAAATCTACAGATATACCAAACTCAACCACTCATAACAATAGAATCCCTAACCCACTGATTATACCCGACCATATTATTATCACACACACACATGACATAAACAACACACAGAACACTAACAGAGAAGAGATTCTCAAAAAGCTCCGCAAACGCTTTATAATTGACTATGTCATTGACACACAGGCTGTACTTTCCGGTAACAGAATGTATACCGCGCGTTTTTTTAATTCCTGAACATAGGCCTATGTTCAGTTTTAAAACGACAGTATCAATTGCATCCAGTTATGCAACCAACATTACACGCGCCTGCAACTCTATTATTTGAAATGTCAAAACTGTTGACAGAAAATGTATTCAACGCAAGAATTATCCTGAGACACCAACCCCATCATTCCTGTTCAAATAGGAATCATCAACTGTTAATCCCGAAATAGTAACTCATTTGTGAAAGTGCCCTATTTAAAAACTTTCTTGCGTTGAATAAATTTTCTATCAATAGTTTTGATATTTCAAATGATCAAGTTACACGTGCATGTAATTTTGGTTGCATAACAATTGCATGCAACCAAAATTACATGCACTTGTAACTTGATCATTTGAAATGTCAAAACTATTGACAGAAAATGTATTCAACGCAAGAAAGAAATAGGGCTCTTTCACAAATGAGTTACTATTTCGGGATTAATAGTTGATGATCCCTATTTGAACAGGAATGATGGGATTGGTGTCTCAGGATAATTCTTGCGTAGAATACATATTCTGTCAACAGTTTTGAGATTTTAAATGATTAAGTTGCAGGCGCAAGTAATGTTGGTTGCATAACTGGTTGCAATTGATACTGTCGTTTTAAAACTGAACATGGCCTATGTTCAGGGATAAAAAAAACGCGCGTTATAATCATGTTCGACAAACAAGCATCAGATAGCATACCACCGACAGAACCCTCAAATCATACCACACAAGCCATCATGCATGCACAGAACGATCGACTGACCTTCATATACGCAAACATCAACTGCCACAGTAACAAACGGACGCCAATAAATAATTACATAGAGAATAACAACATTCAAGGTTGTCTTTTCGTAGAAACAAAGACCAAAACCGACACACACGTGACATACAAGAACTGGGAAATCATACAAAAACAAGGACACATCAACATCAACGCACGAGGAGGATCCCTGGGATAGGTATCCTCCACACCGCACTTAGAGCCAACCCGCCAGTACCGAACAACCCACAAAATGATTGCCTCTACTTTACGATCCCATTTGACAATGACAAACTTCACATCTTTCTGATATACATTCAACCACACTCACCAATCGAACAGAACATCGCCATAAAAGCACCCCATGAATAGATGCCCCATGAAATATTCGATTATCATTGGCGACTTTAATCTAAACCCCTAGAAGAGACGTCAACTACAAACGTTCATAAATAACTCTGACTTTAGAAGACAATACACACACAACCAACACTCATCATGCCCAACAATAATGACACAACCCCAGGTATACTACATGCATACTGACAATCTAACAAATAATATAACATACATCGAAGTAACACCAGACCGTTGCTCAGATAACTTGGCTATTAAATTTACATTTCAACTAGACCGACCACGACATACCGAAACAATCAAGACAAAATTCATTCTCAAACTCACAAATACAAAAGCAGTAAATACATTCATGCTGACATACCTGAACGAAATCGAAAGAGAAGACATAGAACTACATCACCTAACGGAATTTTAGACAAAACTCACTAGCTCTATAATAAAACATAGCCCCTAAACAAAACGAAACATTTTACAAACACAAAGTACCTAAGTACATACTTACACTAATCAAGTACGAGTGACAAACGTGCTGAAAATACACTCTGACAGGGGGGCAGAAACACAAAAACAATAATGAATAGACTAAACAAAATCATACAGACAATGACATGGCAATAAAAGGCACATACATGGTTCGAAGTATGCAACGAAATTGAGAGAGACCGAGGAACAACCTATCGGACTAAAATTAAACGACAGACAAAATACAAAAGGCGTCACGTACAGCTACACTCCAACAAGATATTAAAAAAAAACATACGACAGACGAACATAAGGCATACGCCTTCGCAAACCACTTCACATCTGCTTTCACCCCCATCGACGACCCTACATATAACAACGATAACTACACAAACGTGAACGACTGGTACGATAGACAATGTAACCAAAACACAGTGGGATAGGTATCCTCCACACCGCACGTAGAGCCAACCCGCCAGTACCGAACAACCGACAAAATGATTGCCTCTACTTTACGATCCTATTTGACAAACTTCACATCTTTCTGATATACATTCAACCACATTCACCAATCGAACAGAACATCGCCATAAAAGCACCCCATGAATAGATATTCGATTATCATTGGTGACTTTAATCTAAACCCCTAGAAGAGACGTCAACTACAAACGTTCATAAATAACTCCGACTTCAGAAGACAATACACACACAACCAACACTCATCATGCCCAACAATAATGATACAACCTCAGGTATACTACATGCATACTGACAATCTAACAAATAATATAAGAGACATCGAAGTAACACCAGACCTTTGCTCAGATCACTTGGCTGTTAAATTTACATTTAAACTAGACCGACCACCAACTGCCGAAACAATCAAGACAAAAATCAATCTCAAACTCACAAATACAAAGGCAGTAAATACATTCATGCTGACATACCTGAACGAAATCGAAAGAGAAGACACAGAACTACATCACCAAACGGAATTTCAGACAAGACTCACCAGCTCTAGAATAAAACATAGCTCCCAGACAAACGGAACATTTTACAAACACAGACTACCTAAGTACATACTTACACTAATCAAGTACAAGTAACAAACGTGCAGAGAATACACTCTGACAGGGGGCAGAAACACAAAAACAATAATGAATAGACTAAACAAAACCATACAGACAATGACACGGCAATAAAAGCCACATAAATGGCTCGAAGTATACAAAGAAATTGAGAGAGACCGAGGAACAACCTATTGGACTAACATTAAACGACAGACAAAATAGAAAAAGACATCACATACACCTACACTCCTACAAGATATTAAAAAAACATATGACAGAAGAACATACGGCATACGCCTTCGCAAACCACTCCACATCTGCTTTCACTCCCATCGGCGACCCTACATATAACAACGATAACTCCACAAACGTGAACGACTGGTACGACAGACATTTTAACCAAAACACAGACGATATGGAACCGCCAAACATAACAGAAGACGAATACTATGACATACTAGATACAGGTAGAAACACCGCCCCGGACAAGATCTTACCACAAAACACCTTCTTCGAAGCCTATCATACCAAATACATAAACACATAATATCTATTATTTCATGATAAAATAGCTTAATATATAAACATACTTAAATTATACTAGCTGCTGATTAAAATATTCTTAAAATGTAGTAACGTGTGAGACGCTGTGATACACATGTGAGACGCTGTGAGACAGCTATAAGACACCTCTGAGACAGCTGTAAGACACCTCTGAGACAGCTGTGAGACACCTGTGAGATACCCGTGAGACACCTGTTGGTGGTGGAGGTGCTGTTGCTGGTGTGGAGGTGGTGGTGATGCTGTTGCTGGTGTGGAGGTGGTGGTGGTGCTGTTGCTGGTGTGGAGGTGGTGGTGGTGCTGTTGCTGGTGTGGAGGTGGTGCTGGTGACGGTGCTGGTGCTGGTGATGGTGGTGCTGGTGTGGAGGTGTTTTTATTTATTATCTTGTACTTTCGACATATTGTCTGTATATTTAAATATTATTGTGCATATTTTTAATGATCTTTCTTTATTTAATATGTTGTCCTCTCTATGCACTATGGAGGGGGTGAATAAAATTAAAAAAATTACATTGTATTATTATTTTTTATTACCATATAAAATATTCATTACATAGTTGTACAGTACTTTAACATTTCTATACTACAAGCTACATTCTGATAGTATAACGGATATTACCATATAAAATATCCATTACATATTCGTGACGGAGGGGCAGAGGGGCTGGTGGTGTTGCTGATGGAGGCGGGGCGATGGGGCTTCGGGAGGGGCGGAGGGGCTGGTATATGTTGGTGGCCACGGAGGGGCGGCGGGGCTTCGGGAGGGGCTTCTGGAGGGGCTGATGGTGTTACTGATGGCGGCGGGGCGGTGGGGCTTCGGGAGGGTCGGAGGGGCTGGTATATGTTGGTGGCAGCGGAGGGGCGGCGTGGCTTCGGGAGGGGCTGGTGGGGCTTCGGGAGGGGCGGGTGATGTTGGTGGTAGCGGAGGGGCTCCAAGAGGGGCTGGTGATGTTGATGGAGGTGAAGGGGCGGAGGGGCTTCGGGTGGGTACGGCGGTGCTTCGGGAGGGTACGGAGGGGCTTCGGGAGGGTCCACATACTAGCGCCCTAATTGTAATGACCAGCAGGAGGTGGTCATTACAATTAGGGTGCATCACCCGCCCCTCCGCCCCTCCGCTGCCACCAACATATACCAGCCCCTTCGCCCCGCCGCCATCAGCAACACCACCAGCCCCTCCAGAAGCCCCTCCGCTACAACCAACATCACCCGCCCCTCCGCCCCTCCCGAAGCCCCACCAGCCTTTCCGCCCCTCCCGAAGCCCCGCTGCCCCTCCGCTGCCCCCAACATATACCAGCCCCTCCGCCCCACCCGAAGGCCCACCGCCCCGCCGCCATCAGCAACACCACCAGCCACTCTGTCCCTCCGTCACGAGTATGTAAAGGATATTTTATATGGTAATATCCGTTATACTATCAGAATGTAGCTTGTAGTATAGAAATGTTAAAGTACTGTACAACTATGTAATGAATATTTTATATGGTAATAAAAAATAATAATACAATGTAAAAACTTTATTTTATTCACCCCCTCCATAGTGCATAGAGAGGACAACATATTAAATAAAGAAAAATCATTAAAAATATGCACAATAATATTTAAATATACATACAATATGTCAAAAGTACAAGATAATAAATAAAAACACCTCCACACCAGCACCACCATCACCACCATCACCAGCACCATCACCATCACCACCTCCACACCAGCAACAGCACCACCACCACCTCCACACCAGCAACAGCACCACCACCGCCTCCACACCAGCAATAGCATCACCACCACATCCACACCAGCAACAGCACCACCACCACCAACAGGTGTCTCACGGGTATCTCACAGGTGTCTCACAGGTGTCTCAGAGGTGTCTTACAGCTGTCTCAGAGGTGTCTTATAGCTGTCTCACAGCGTCTCACATGTGTATCACAGCGTCTCGCACGTTACTACATTTTAAGAATATTTTAATCAGCAGCTGGTATGATTTAAGTTTGTTTAAATATTAAGCTATTTTATCATGAAATAATAGATATTATGTGTTTATGTATTTCGTATGATAGGCTTCGAAGAAGGTGTTTTAAGGTAAAATCTTGTCAGGGGCGGTGTTTTTACCTGTATCTAGTATGTCATAGTATTCGTCTTCTGCTATGTTTGGCGGTTCCATATTGTCTGCGTTTTGGTTAAAATGTCTGTCGTACCAGTCGTTCACGTTTGTGGAGTTATCGTTGTTATATGTAGGGTCGCCGATGGGGGTGAAAGCAGATGTGGAGTGGTTTGCGAAGGCGTATGCCGTATGTTCGTCTGTCGTATGTTTTTTTAATATCTTGTAGGAGTGTAGGTGTACGTGACGTCTTTTTGTATTTTGTCTGTCGTTTAATGTATAACAATTAAAACGTCTACGAAATTTTGCTGGCGATCCGCATTCTAGTACTTAAAATACACTTTTTGTAATACCTTTACATAACCAGCCAATTACAACTTTTCAAATAGCGCGCCAACGAAGCGACGGAGAAAAACGCGGTTGGCAGCACTGTGTAGAGGGGTGCTCCCTGAGTACATCAGCTTTTGCAGATCGTCAATAGGTTGTTTAAAAGCAGAGTTACAGCTATTTTAGTAAACCGACATTTTTGTGTTCGGCGATTTTGTGGTTTTTCTTGTGATGGAAGAAAAACAAGATGAAACAATGGAAGGAAACGTTTGCATCAAGTTCTGTGTGAAGTTGGGGAAATTTTTTTCCGAAACTTTTCACATGTTACAAACGGCTTTTGGGAATGAGTAAGTCATTCGAAGTGTCACGAATAGTTCAAGAAGTTTAAAGAAGGCCGCACATGAACAGAAGACGATCCTCGTTCAGGACGCCCGTCAGTTTCGACTGACGACGATCATGTGGCCCAAGTGAATGACCTCGTTCGTTCAAATCGTCGTTTAACCATTCGGGAAATGGCAGAGGAATGCAACATTTCATTCGGTTCATGCCAAGAAATTTGAACAGAAAAACTACACATGCGTCGAGTGGTGGCAAGGTTTGTCCCAAAGTTGATGACCGAAGATCAAAAACGACGCAGAGTTCAGGTGTGTGAGGAACATCTTGAAAAGGCAAATGGCGATGAAAACTTCATGAAAACCATTATTACTGGCAATGAAACATGGGTGTATGGGTACAACGTCGAGACAAAGGCCAAATCATCACAATGGAAGACTCGCACGTCCCCGCGACCAAAAAAAGCTCGCCAAGTGTCCAAAATAAAATCCAACGTGAAGGTCATGCTTACTGTTTTCTTTGATTGGAAGGGCATCGTCTACCACGAATTTCTTCCAAGAGGTGATACGATTAATCGTTTTCGTTACCTTGAAACCTTGAGCCAGAGCTGTGGGAAAGTGGGGAGTGGGTGTGGCAACATGACAACGCTTATGTTCATTCCTCTCTCCTCATTCGCGATTTTTGCACCAAAAATGCAATGACAGTTATACCTCAGCTTCCCTACTCACCCGATTTGGCTCCAGCAGACTATTTTCAGTTTCAGAAAATGAAGAGGTCCTTAAAAGGAGAGACATTTGATGATGTTGAAGCAATAAAAAAATCGCTGGAGGAACTCAATAGCATTGGGCTTGTTGTATCGATTGATTCTTCAGTGATACCGCTAAAATGTTCTCTAACAAAGTTATATTTATGTTATAAATTTTCTGATGAAAATGGTTCCAGCAATAATTTTTACAGTATTAAATATTTTTCCATCAACATTTCGGAAGAAGACTTTCATAGGGCCTTCCTGCAGCAGAAGCGGAGTTGGTAAAAGTGTATATCTACCAAGGAGAGTTCTTTGAAGGGGATTTAGTTTTGAAATGTTTATCTATTACTAATAGATTTATATAAAATAAGTCCCGGAACTTTTTGATCAGCCCTCGTAACTCCATAGTTACGAGCATACTAAATAAACTATTATGTGCGATGTCTTAATTACAGGTAGATTACTTTATACTTAAAAAAGCGGACTTTGTTAGCCTCAAACAGGATAGCAACGGCCGATTTCTTAAACCGCTATTTTAATAAGATACCTATTAAAATGATTACAAATGAAATGTATTTACTTCTTTAATACTTAATAATTAACAATCGTTCTTCGTCTCTCCAAAAATTCATCATTTTGCAGTTGCGTTTTTATTGCTCCGGAACGGCGATAAGATATTTGATACTTACAGAACATCCTGTAAGCACGCGCTTCTTGGTCAAAAATATCTGAAGGAGAGAGGTTTTTCTCTGATTCGTATATTTTTTAACGTCACTGTGACTTAAATTATTAATGACACTACATGACATACACAAATAATTTAATAATAAAATATACCCTACGAACTACGTATTATAATGTAGATATTACAAAAAACGTTGGACGTGTACCATACCTCTAAACAGTCTAAGAGCTCGGACTGTTAAATGCTCGGCTAAGGCCTCGCATTTAAAATTCCGACCTCGCTATTAAAGACTTACTTAAAGGACATGCCCCATAAGTATTAATTAAAAACAATTAAAAACAAACTTCTATCGCAATGAACTGATATCCATATGTGATTCAACTTTTCTAATATCAGATTTACAACTACTGATCACATTAATATTCTGTAATCAACATCCTGCCGAATATTGTTTCAAAAATTAATTTTGCAGCGACTATTCCTCCTGAAATCCTCTTTTCTGGCGTATATTATTCCAATAATTACATTTCCGGCGAATACATACCAAGAAATTAATTTTCCAGCGGATATAGTCTCTACAAATAAATTTTCCTGCGATTATTATTTTTCAATTACCATTATAGCAACCAATTTACGAACTATTAAAGTCTAGCAATTTATATTCCTAAGACTATTTTTCTTGATTTCAAAATTTATTATTAATATCCAGATTAATTTTCTAGCGCTGTTTGTTTCAATAATCAATGTGTAATAAAACGATTGATCGATACCAGTGGAACTCATATTCCACTGATCAATTTTCAAGGGATCAGTTTTCTAGCGACCAAAACTCTTTCTAACCAATTTTCCATCACCAATTTTAATGTTATCGATGTTTAGCAATTTATATTCAGTCAGTTGTTTAGGCTCAGGCAAAGTCCCAACTTGATATCCCAGAAACCAAGTACCCTGCGATTTTTTTAATAAGTGCCTGCAAACGCATTAATTTTTAGAAAAACGTGAACAATTTCTGAACGGTTAAAGCGAATTGCAAAAACTAAACAGATTTATAATACCCAAAAATGGGAAAATTCAAATATGCAAATTTATACAGGAGGTGCCATTTAAAAAAACTAGGTCGAAGGCTGCCCTGCAAAAATGAAACACTCTGTATATGGCAAAATAATTATACAAACTGCACTTTGACCTTCCGTTTGCAGTGTATTTTGGTTCATTTCGATATCATTAACGGTGTAGGTGTAATCGAGCCTGCCCATCCTATTGACTCACCCTGTATATTAAAAATTGTGTTTTTAAAATATAAAACTTGTACATTGATCACAAGAAAAGCGCCGCGTATATTTGCAGCAATCCGTAGGGCTTCGATAAGTCTGTGGATTCGTACCGGAGTAAATATTCAGCAAGTTTATTAACAAATCGGTTCCTTTTCCGAACCGTTTGAGCGTAATGGGTCAGCGAAATTCCTTTCCACGATATTTGAATTGATGAATTATTTATTCACTGCTTTTGGTAGGGGCGAAAAAATTCCCCGGCATGTCGACACTGGCGGGAGGTCTTCAACTTTTATGCGCCAGGGAATTTATAGCCGGGAACGAAAATTTTATAGTTGTTTATTTGTACAATATGGCAGGGCCAATTCAAGGGTCGCATTAACAATGCTCAAATTTTTGCTAGTATGACACAAATTGTTCGTTATTCAACGTTATTTAACTATAGCATATACAGGGTGTCAATTTGAAAAGTTGCCATCGACTTTTTTCATAGAACACATGATTATTTTTAGAATTACTCAAAACCCTTTGGGTCGTTCGAAGGGGGAACCAAAATGGCGTAAGTAGTGTCTACCCCCTACCCACCCTTTAAGCTTCAACTACCTCTATCTAAAAAAAAAAAATGAGACCCCCTCTACTTGTGATATATCGTTGGGAAGCTCTTGAAAAATGCTGCCAGTCATTATAAATACAATATAATTTAGTGAACTAGTTTTGGTTTTAATTGCAAATAAAGTGCAAAAGTGTTCAATTAAATAAATTCAAATAACATGGTAAAGTAAATGTTGGAAATGATTTCCATTGTTTTCTAAACAAAAATATAGTCTGCTTTCAAACTCCTCGCGAACTTTTTGAAAGGCATTCTTGCCAAATGTGCAAACAAATAAAGAGAGCTTCTAGCAAAAAACAAAGAACATAGTTATAGAAGATGTTCGAAGTGCCCTCCTTCCATTTCCAAGCAGGCAAGACATCTTTGTCTGAAGGATATTCGAACTCTTTCTAAAACACCCAGTGGCTCGGATGTGTTGGCAGTTTTGATTAATTTTTAGATGCAGCTCCTCGAGGCTATTTACAGGAGTACCGTAGACTAATGTTTTTAAATATCTCCAAAGAAAGAAATCTAGAGGGTTAATATCAGGCGATCTTGCAGGCCATAAAACAGGTCCGCCTCTTCCCACCCATCTACGTGGAAAGGTTTGGTCTAAATGCTCTCTAACGGCAATCGAAAAATGACCTGGAGAAACGTAAAATGATATGAGCATTATTGAGCTTAATTCTGCATTAGAGTAAACAGCCATAGCAACGAAAACTTGTGCACTAGAACAGCTGGAAAATACTGAATGTTTATTTAAAAAAAAATCAGCTAACTATGATAAGAAAATGCAAGTTTTAGCAAAATAAAAAAGAGGTAAAAAAGAATAATCTTCCATACCTCCAAAACCGCTACTTTGAGGACCCATGTTTATCAAGACTTTTTTTTATTGTGGGTCATGCTAAATATTTTACACTCATTTTTAACACCCTCTATATAGATATATTCACCCAGTATATAGATATATATTCAGGGTGGGTCAATAGGACGGGCAGGCTCGATTACACCTACACCGTTAATGATATCGAAATGAACCAAAGGCATAGCAAACTAGAGGCCAAAGTGCAAGTTTGTAAAATTATTTTGCCATATACAGGATGTTGCATGTTTGCAGGGTGGCCTTGGACCTAGTATTTTTAAATAGCACCCCCTGTATAAATTTGCATTTACAGGCACTTATTAAAAAAATCGCAGGGCACTTGTTTTCTGGGATATCAAGTTGGGACTTTGCCCGATCCTAAACAACTGTCTGGGGTATATTCTGGCGGCAAGATCGTCGATTTTCATTGTGGCATCACCTTGCTGAGGGACATTAATTTTGGTAAACTTTAAAGGGCCATAACTTGATTTTTTTAAATGGCACCGCCTATATTTCAGTACTTAGTCATATTCTGCATCTCATTTTAGATCTGTTTGGCTCCGTATATTTTTTCTTAAAAGTTCGTAGTTTGAGAAATAATTTGGATTTTCTGCAAAATGAACCCAGATCTTATCGATATAAACTTAACGTGCATTGAATATCAATTGTTTCTGTCATATCAACGTCAAAGTAACATTTATTGTACGACACGTTGTAAATTTTGTCGTGAACATGAAATTTTCGCATGATGAATTAGTTTAATTCAAATGTTTTTCCTATTGATTTGTTATGCCTCAATAGATTCTGGTCACCAGCAACGGTTTGCGCTGTTACCGTGTACATAAACCATATCCACCATTTCATTATGAGACAAATTCATTAAGGGCGCTAAGAAAAATTAAACGTGTCGTACAATAAATGCCACTGTGACGTTGGCATGACAGAATTAAGTGATTTTTATGGCCCGCTAAGTTTATATCGATGAGATCTGTGTGACTTTTTAAGAAAATCAGAATTATCTGTCAACTATCAACTTTAAAGAAAACATATAAGAGGCAAAAAAGATGTAAACTGAGACTCTGAATAGGACTAAGTACTGAAATGTAGGGTGTGCCATTTAAAAAAATTAAGTTATGGCACTTCAAAGTTTACCAAAATTAATGTGTCACAGCAAGATGATGCCACAATGCAGACAAGCGATCTTACAGCCAGAAGATACCTCAGTCAGTTGTTTAGGCTCAGGCAAAGTCCCAACTTGATATCCCAGAAACCAAGTGCCCTGCTATTTTTTTAATAAGTGCCTGCAAACACATTAATTCTTAGAAAAATGTGAACAACTTCTGAACGGTTAAAGCGAATTGCAAAAATTAAACGGATTTATAAAGCCCCAAAAATGGCAAATTCAAATATGTAAATTTATACAGGGGGTGCCATTTAAAAAAACTAGGTCGAAGGCTGCCCCGAAAAAATTGAAAATTGAACACCCTGTATATGGTATATAATAATTTTACAAACTGTACTTTGGCCTTCCGTTTGCAGTGTATTTTGGTTCATTTCGATATCATTAACGGTGTAGGTGTAATCGAGCCTGCCCGTTCTATTGACTCACCCTATATACGGGGTCCGTCATTTCACCTCCCGTCTTCAATAGCTCAGTGACGTTGGCATGACAGAATTAAGTGATTTTTATGGCCCGCTAAGTTTATATCGATGAGATCTGTGTGACTTTTTAAGAAAATCAGAATTATCTGTCAACTATCAACTTTAAAGAAAACATATAAGAGGCAAAAAAGATGTAAACTGAGACTCTGAATAGGACTAAGTACTGAAATGTAGGGTGTGCCATTTAAAAAAATCAAGTTATGGCACTTCAAAGTTTACCAAAATTAATGTGTCACAGCAAGATGATGCCACAATGCAGACAAGCGATCTTACAGCCAGAAGATACCTCAGTCAGTTGTTTAGGCTCAGGCAAAGTCCCAACTTGATATCCCAGAAACCAAGTGCCCTGCTATTTTTTTAATAAGTGCCTGTAAACACATTAATTCTTAGAAAAATGTGAACAACTTCTGAACAGTTAAAGCGAATTGCAAAAATTAAACGGATTTATGAAGCCCCAAAAATGGCAAATTCAAATATGTAAATTTATACAGGGGGTGCCATTTAAAAAAACTAATGGGTATATAGGCATCCATAAAGGGCACCCTAATAAACAACAAAAAATATACCATGCAATTTAAAAATACACATCATCATGACGTCACACTTTTTTGGGACACCCTGTATAATCAAAAATATTTTTCTAAAATACGCCACAGAATGCAAGTAATGTCTGCAAAATATCAAAATCCTAACTTAATTAGTAACTGAGCTACAGAAGACGGGAGGTGAAATGACGGACCCTGTATATATACAGGGTGATTCAGACGACCCGTCCCAGGCCTTTTTCTCGGTAATGTGACGTCTTAGAAGTTCTGGAAAAAAAGTATCATAACAAAAGCCTACCTGAAGAATTTCATGGAGGTTGTTTCGGTTTCCGGAAGTAACCGGAAGTAGGCGTAACTGCACTCAACTTCAGAATTTTAAATGGGAACCTAGGCCGTATGTGACATCGTTGGATAGGTATTTTAAAAAGAAACATATTTTGTAGGAAAAGTTTTTTTATAAATGACATACTTAACGGAATAAACATTAATGTGTCGGGCATCCAGCCTAGAACATGTTCCCGAAAGTATGACGTCATAGAGGTTCCGTAACAAAATAGCATGAGTTAAGCCTACCTGATGAATTTAGTGGCGTAGTTCCGACTCTCGAAAGTTACCGGAAGTAGGCGTCACTGTACTCAAGTTCAGAATTTTAAATGGGAACCTAAGCCATTCTAGAAGAAACTATTTTCACTCGTTCCCCAGACCTGACACCACTTGATTTTTTCTTGTGGGGACGTCTTAAAGATCTAGTGTATCAAGAACAACCAACGACTAGGGACAACATGAAAGATAGGATCCGGAATACCTGCCGCATGATTAGTGGAATTGAGGTGTTAAGGGCAGTCAATAATATTCGAATACGGCTGCAAAAATGGACCAATCAAAGTAGTAGACACTTTGATCAATTATGAAACTTATTGTTTAAAAGATTTGTGTTTATTTTATTTTAATATTAAGGTTTTCATCAAGTTTAAGCTTTTATTGATTAATTCGTTTTATTTACAAAAACTATTCCAATAAAAATCGTTTATTTCTGGTTTCTCTTAAAAAAAATAGTTTCTTCTAGAATGGCTTAGGTTCCCATTTAAAATTCTGAATTTGAGTACAGTTACGCCAACTTCCGGTAACTTTCAAAAATCGGAACTACCGCCATTAAATTCATCAGGTAGGCTTAAGTCATGCTAGTTTGTTTCGGAACCTCTATGACGTCATACTTTCGAGAACATGCCCTGGGCTGGTTGCCCGACACATTAATGTTTATTCCGTTAAGTATGTCATTTATAAAAAAACTCTTCTTACAAAATATGTTTCTTTTTAAAATACCTATCCAACGATGTTATATACGACCTAGGTTCCCATTTAAAATTCTGAAGTTGAGTGCAGTTACGCCTACTTCCGGTTACTTCCGGAAATCGAAACAACTTCCATTAAATTCTTCAGGTAGGCTTTTGTTATGATATTTTTTTTCCCGAACTTCTAAGACGTCACATTACCGAGAAAAAGGCCTGGGACGGGTGGTCTGAATCACCCTGTATATACATAAACATACACACAATACACATTAAAATAGGACCAAGTTACATAAATAGTTAACATGGAGTAACAATTTGGTCATCGAGATATTCTATGACTGAATAATATCCTTCCCAGTTAACCTTTACCAACAGTAAGCACTTGTAAATATACCGGGCTTTTTTTTCTTATTACACATATGATGGACCATGTATAACTGGTTGCCTGCATCTACCCGCAAGAAATTTCCTATGTGTAATTCTAAAAAAAAATAATCAACTCATTAGCTGCGTCGGTGCAGGCAAGTGTCAATTTTGGCATATGTTACACACAGAGGTTATGTTTGTATCAATAAAGGAATCAGAAATATTCCTTTATTAGTACAAACATAACCTAAAAGCGGCGTCGGTGCAGGCAAGTGTCAATTTTGGCATATGTTACACAGAGAGGTTATGTTTGTAACATAATGAGGTTATGTTACAAACATAACATACAAAATTTCCTATGTGTAATTGTAAAAAAAAAAAAATCAACTCATTAGCGGCACCGGTGCAGGCAACTGTCATAACCTCATTATGTTACAAACATAACCTCTCTGTGTAACATATGCCAAAATTGACACTTGCCTGCACCGACGCCGCTAATGAGTTGATTTTTTTTTTTTTTTAGAATTACACATAGGAAATTTCTTGCGGGTAGATGCAGGCAACCAGTTATACATGGTCAATCATATGTGTAATAAGAAAAAAAAGCCCGGTATATGCATGGTTGAGTGAGGATTTTGTTTTGAAAAAAATAAGACTTACGTGATGTGTAGGGGTTCAGGTTATAGATCAACCTTAATATGCGCTTGTGTAAGATAAATACCCTATCAGCCCCTATTGCATTTCCCCACAGTGTGATGTTGTATGCTATGTGCGTGTAGGCTAGTGCAATAATATACATTCATAATGTCATTTGTCGGTAGTAGTCCTTTCAACTGCAAAATCGTAAGATATGACCTACTAATACTGCCTCATATATATTTAATGTGTTCATTCCAGTTAAGATTTTTGTCCAGATAAATACCCAAAAATGTTTGTTAGATTTATGTTATTCGTTCTGGTTCTTCTAGTATGAAAGTATAAGCATTGAGATTTACGTTTATTTAATGTCATTTGTTTCCTATCACACCATTTTTTGATGTTCCTGTTAATTCCCGCTATATTATCTTCCAATTGTTCAGGCGTTTCTACTGAAAGGCTACTGATGTATTATCAGCATATATATCCAGTTGAATATCTAGCCAGCCTTCTATCCAGCCTTCTATCCAGTTGAAATTAACTTTGGAAGATCGTTAGCAAATATTATAAAGAATAATGGTCCAAATATGGACCTCTAAATGTCAATGAGGTTACACCATCAATTTGAACAACCAATCCTCTTTCTGTCAGATAAGAAATCCAGAAACGTACCTCTGAATCCTACTGGATACCATTTTTGTTCCAGAAATTTAATGTTTATGCAATAAAACGCTATGGACATGTCATAACACAGCTCTGCCACACCCCAATCTAATTCTATATTAATATACTCTATAACGTACATGCCGCACTTTCAGTTGATCTACCTGGCAAATATCCGTGCTGTGAATCGGAAAATAACTTGTTCTGCATTAAAAAGTTTATCATTCTATTCGTTACTATTTTCTCGAAAATCTTTGAGGTTATACTTAATATGGAAATTGGTCTAAAATTAGCCAGAGTGCTATTATTATTCTCTTTAGGAATAGGGACAATAGATGGTATTTTTAGGTCATTTCTAAAGACTCCATCTTCTACACACTTATTAAAAATACAAGCAAGAGGTTTTCCAATAACCTCAGATATTGACTGGATTAACTTAGTAGATACATCATCTATTCCTCTACTTTCCGAGTTTTTTAATTCAAATACTGCCTTTACAACTTCCGACTCGTCGACACAAGTAAAAAGAAGGTGTTTGGATTTAGTGGTGGCAGACTGCAGTGAATGGAGAGACCATCTTCAAAATGTTGTCGCAGTTTATTTTCTGCCAGTCCCGAAAAATAGTCGCCAAATCACAAGATCTAGTTATAATACATCCATTCTCGTCTTTGTGCTCATTTTAGCCTTTTGCTTTGCTCTACCAATTTTATTGTTAACCACTTGCCACAAAGTTTTGCATTTATTTGTGGAGTTGTTAATCATATTTCTATAAAATCAGTTGTTAACATTATCTACTAATTGTTTGTAGACCTTGTTTTTTGAATATAGAGAAGTTCAAGGTCTGCATTGTTTAAATTTTTTACTAGCTGAAACATGTTATCAATAGATAGTCTTTTGGAGCCAAGCTGATTAAAATGTCACAAGAAATCAAATATCTACCATATTTGAATTTAAATGAGAAATAAGGTATTTTGCAATAAAAAAAAATCAGTTCAGTTTTAGTGTGGTGTGGTGTTAATAAACAAATTATTTATATTGTTGTCACAAGATTCATAACGATTTAAGAGTGACCTACCGATTTGAGGATAATGATCACGGCAGACGTTCCCTGAAAACAAAATAATCACCCCAGATTTATTTTCCAAGCTACACAGATAGAAGCAATTTAAACAGTTGTCGGGGAGGATATTTCAAGAACATGACCGTGCATACAAAGCAGGCCTCAGGGGCGGCGGGTCCTGTGGGGCTTCGACAGTTTTCATAAAATTCCGTTAACGGCTTAAACAGCACGCGGGGGTGGCAAGTGGAAAATTCCAAGATTTATTTGTTATTGTGTCTGGGATGGGGGGCAGAATTAAGAAATTCTGGGCAGTGCCGGACCAAACAATGGGAATACTTGAGAGCACTTTGTTGCCTGCCCGTAGTTTAAGAGATTCTTCAAATGCTCATTACAGAATGTGGTTTTATATTTTGCAGCAACTTAATCGAAGATACTTACATTATCCTTTAAATTATAAACAATAATTTTAATGTATACAGGGTGTTCCAAAAAAAAAAAACTTTACACGCTTTGACAGGTGATAGTAGGGATCAAAACAAGAAACAAATGGTAATAAGGCCAGGTCCAACACTCAATACTTTTCGGAATATGGTTTAATTAAACATTAGTAGTCAAAAATTCAAAAGTAACCAAACAGAACTAATAACGCGTTTAGAGTATTAAAAGGGTAATAAAGAGTGTTATCGGAAATATTGTTCAAACTGTCCTCCACGGTGTTGAATACACAGTTGCAATCGCCTTTGAAGAGATGCGCGCACTGGATTAAAAACGCCTTGATTTTTAGTTGTTGACAAGCGTCAACAATTCTCTGCGAAAGGCTATCCTCTGTATATATTTCTGTTTCGCAGACATGATCTTCAAGTACCCCCAAACAAAAAAATCCAGAGGATTCATGTCTGGAGATCTTGGTGACCACATAACTGGACCTCCCCGACCGATCCATCTATTTCCGAAACGATTTAAATACATTCTTGCGATATGTGAAAACACAGGAATAGACGACAAAGACCTCAGAATAATTACAAATCTATACTGGAACCAAATGCAAGCGTAAGAATCGGAGACTATAGCACAGAAAGAATAAAAATTCTACGCGGTATGAGGCAGGGATGTGTACTGTCTCCTCTGCTATTTAACATCTATTTTGAAGTCATATTTCGGGAAGCCCTAGTAAATACACAAGAAGGAATTTCGTATAAACAACATCAGATACGCAGATGATACCATGATCATGGCCGACAACATAGAAGACTTACAACTAATAATCAATAGCCTATTAAGCACTAGTCACAGATATGGACTAGATATCAACATGGACAAGACCAAATTCATGATTATAAGTAAGAACAACCCACAACACCACCAACAGCTACAGGAGCTGGAGCAGGGGAACATCGAAAGAGTTAAAAAATATGTATATCTAGGCACCGTTATTAATGAGCAATGCGACCAGACACAGGAAATAAAAAGCAGGATTGAAAACAGCAGAAATATATTCACTAAAATTACCACAGCCTTTAAAAGTCGTGATATAACTATTGACACCAAAATGAGACTCTACGCTACTACGTATTGTCTGTGTTATTTTATGGAGTGGAAGCTTGGACGCTGACGGTTGCTAACACAAAAAAACTAGAAGCATATGAAATGTGGCTCTACGGAAGGATATTAAGGACAACATGGAAAGACCGTATTACCAATGCCGAAATACTAAGAAGAATGGACAAAACGACAGAAATCCTGACCACGATTAAAACCAGGAAACTACAATACCTGGGGCACATCATGCGCAACTCTAGTAGATACGGACTCCTTCAGTGCATACTACAAGGCAAAGTTGACGGAAAAAGAAACATAGGGAGAAGACAAATCTCGTGGCTTAAAAACTTGAGAAGTTGGTTTACCACGTCAACCACAGGCCTCTTCCGGGCAGCTGTGAACAAAGTTAAGATAGCCAATATTGCCACTTGCCGAAGAAGATATGTGAAAAGTGGGGACGGGCTTCAACATGCATTAAATACTTGTTTATCATATCATTCAACGGTCATACTCCAGTAGTTCGTCTAAACTGTCGCGTAAAAAGTTTCGGCAAGGCAAACGAAATGGTCCAATAAACAACCGCCCACAAATCCAGCCCAGACCTTAATTGAAAATCCAAATTG
The DNA here is from genome assembly GCA_951805005.1 of Othius punctulatus. Taxonomy (NCBI): domain Eukaryota; kingdom Metazoa; phylum Arthropoda; class Insecta; order Coleoptera; family Staphylinidae; genus Othius; species Othius punctulatus. The sequence continues at coordinate 72,488,426 of OX638138.1, forward strand.
ATGAATTCTAACATGAACTAGCATTCGTTAAGATTATGAAAATTAAAAACTCCATCGCGAGTAAAACAGGATTCGTCTGTTTTTTCACAATTTTTCTAAGAAAATCTGGATTTACGTCTAGTTCGTATAACAACCATTTTGAAAAATGGATGCGCGGACGACAGTCTGGCTCTAACCGTACATGATGAACTTATTGTAGGTAATACGGATGAAGTAATTGTTCGTTGAGGGTTCGCCAAACACCCACATGTTTTCGCCTGGTACTCACACGAGGATTATCATCTACAGCTTGCAAGATAGTCCTTTCGTTGTTTGCTGTTCGAACTGTACGAGGTCTGCCCCTGTGGATTAAAGCAAGCTATTTCTCTGTGCCTACGGTCGACTTCTTGAAAAGTGATATGTGATGGAACATGCCTCAAAGGAAATCATCGCTGATAAATGCGTTTAGCTTCATGCTAATTTCGTCGAACTTCGCCATAGCACAAATGCATATCGGCGTATTGCGCTGAAGTGAATGCAACAAATGCGTAACTATACTGGGTTACTCACTGTCACTATCAATAGGACAACTTTTGTTTTAAGGTATTTTGATTGTTAGATTAATTCAAATTGGAATGTGTAAATAAAACTTCGAAATTTTGACCGTTGAGTTATAATTATTGAGTGACTATCACCTGCCAAGCGTGCAAAGGTTTTTTTAATCACCCTGTATAAATATGTAATATGTTTTATTATATTTTGAGTCGTATTAAACATGTTTATGATCGCCATTTGCCACAGGCAAATGGAACATGTCATCATCAGTCCGGAAAGTGTTGCTAAGTTGATTTTTATAACATAGTTGATTTTTTTCTTTTTCAATATTTGAAGCCGAAAATTTGACAAATGTCAGTTTGAGAGATATATTTTTAAAACATAAAACAGCGTTGCCTACATTATAGCGAAACAAAACATAAAAAATAACACACTATTGATAATTCTCTATGAAAAACTTAGCTGATTAGGAATTAAGATACATACAATGAACATTAATAATATGACATATGACAAATAATATCTTATTTGCGTGGAAAAAATATTCAACGGGAAAGCGACTACTATATCAAACAATATTGTTGGCACCTGTGCATGACGTAAATTATAAACTCAAATCAAAATTTCAGTGCGTAACTTAATCGTAACAACATAAATATCACTTTAACATGTCCTATTTTACTAAAAGTTAGTAGTGAATGGATAATATATCGAATTAATATACCTACATAAAACACGCGCACAGTATGAAATAAATCGTTGTACGTTATACAACTCGAAATTGGTAAACTTCTCATTGGTAATGCATACCTCTCCAGCCTAATAACATAAATAACTATTATGAAACAATATTCGGCAGAAAATTGATTGCAGGACATCATCATTATTAACGAGATTTTGTTCACTGGGCAGTTAGTAAATTGATACTGGCAAAGTTTAATTACAGTAGACACGGTCGTAGGATACGACTTAGGAATTTTAGGTCACTAGAATTGTAATTCGTAGAAAGATGATGGGTGGGAAAATAATCAAATAATTCATTACAGAAATTGAAATTGATGAATGTGTAATGCCAGAAATGCGACCGCAGAAATTTCAATTCGGATCCTTGAAGAATTGAATTCTGGAAGGATAATCAACAGCAAAATAGTTACATAAATATAATAATTCGGGTAACAATATTCGCGAGAAAATTGATTTTAGAAAATTATTTTTCACTAGGAAATTGATGGAACAATAATTAGTAGTAGAAAAATTGTTACAAAGAGTTTCGGTCTATACAATTTTAATCTTATTACAGAAAATTCGTAACATAAAAATATTTAGAATTTTTGTCACTAGAATTCCGATCCTTAGAAAATTGATAGCTAAACATTAATCATTGGTTCTAGTTACTAACATACCGATTGCCAGAAAATGTATCGCTCAAAAATGAATTGCTATACAGGGTGGGGCGTCGAACAACGCTCCATAGAGATCTATATGTAAAAATTTAAAATTTAAAATATTGTCTTCCCTAATTATATTAGAGGAAAAAAAAATGTAATGAACATTTTTGTAAAGCAAACAATATTGCGTTTATCTATGCTGTTATTTTAAAATTTTCATTATCTATAACGATAAAAATCGACGAAATGTTTTTTTTTTAAACAATCATTGCTAAATTGGAATTACAAAGCAAATAAATAGTTATTTGCGAACCAATTGCAGGAACACAATTTTCCCGCATGAACGCTATTGTATACAATTATTCCTGCAAGAGGCTTGTACAATATACAGTATGTCCCCGGATTGAGTTTAAAAGAGGTTTTTTTTCTTTTATTTTATTTTAAAACTTCAAAGGAATAAGATGTTTTGCTTGTCCTGAAACCAGCAAATCTCTAATTAAAACTTCATTATTCTGACTCAGTGAAAAGAAAAGTTCATTTTTCTTTTTTTTTCGGACTTACTCTGCTTTTTAAAACCCATCACATTGGCCGTTCTATTTTTTTGACGTTGTCACTTTGACAAATGAGTTTACGCAAGTTAAATAACAAAAATGTTTCTGAAAAACATAATTTTAATAAACAGCAACTCAAAGAAACAGCTTTAAGATAAGAAAAAGTCATTTTTATCAAGAACAATCATTATTCAATTAACCCCCCACCCAATTCTGCGCACAATTCTATTCTAAAACGAAGCTCCTTGAAACTTCTTTGAATTTCTTCGATGGACAAGGATGCCACAGCGTCTCATATTCGATTTTTTTATTCTTCGGCATTATTAGGTAGGTTCTCCATATATATAATTTGCTTTAAACGTCCCCACAAATAAAAATCCAAAATTGTTAAATCGGGACTTTTGGCAGGCCACAATACTGGACCATTTCTTCCAATCCACTGATCGTCAAATTTAACATTTAACCAGTTAGTAACAATGCGAGAATAATGTGCAGGACAGCCATCCTGCTGAAAAAAACATTGTACGTCTGTAATAAATTTCTATGAGTTCTATGAGAATTAAGTATGAAGCCCATCGCTAAGAAAATTTTCTAACATATCTAAATATGTGTGCTGATTAACGTTGTTATAAAAAAAGTATGGACCTATTATCCCGTGATAACCAACGGCACACCATACATTTACTTTGGTAAAATACTGGCGACATTTTAAAATTCTGAAATGTGGATTATTATCGCTCCAATATCTTACATGCTGTGAGGCAACTGTCCCATTGGTAGAAAATGTTGCCTCATCAGAAAACATTATTCTGCGGTTAAAGTTTCGGTCTCTAGATATGTGATCTCCCAGCCACAAACAAAAATATAATCGTTTTGCATCATCCCCAGGTTCCAATGTGTCATTAAATATCGGCTTGTATGGGTGAATTTTCTTCGCTTTTGAAATTCTTTGAATGTGGGACTACTCATGCCCAGTTGGAGTGACCGCCTCCTTTGTGAGGTTTTTGGTTGATCTTGCACAGATTCCAACACCAAAAGAGTAGCAACGTCGTCGTCATCGTATGGTTTCTTCTGTTTCTTTAAATTTTCAACAGATCCAGTTATTAAAAACTTTTTTTCATCAGTTTAAAATCATCAGTTCATCAGACATAAAAATGGTTACTTTTGTAAAAAATATTGAATATCTTCACAACTATGGGGTTCAGACATAAGATATGCACCATCAAATTGAAGAGAAGAAAAAGACCTATCGAATAATGACATAAAATGGGGGGCATGTCATTTTAAAAAAATGGGTTATACCGCTTTGAAATTTGCAAAGTTTGGCATTTTTTTCTGGACACGCGGTATTACTAAATTCAAATTGCTCATTACTAACATGTTGCTTCTTAACCACACTAAGAATATTGCTAAAACTTATTTTTTCCTTCAAAAAACGAGGTCGCCACGATTTTTTAAAGTTGAGTTTGCTTATGCTTGATATTTGGAGAGAAAAATTGTAAATTGGTAACACTGTAACATAATCCAAAACTAAAGCAATGTAGAGGTTGAAAAATGTCATCAGAAACCTTGAATAAATATAGGGTGTTCCATTTAAAAAAATGTTTTGTAAAAATTGTTTGTAAAATGTTTGTTTTGTTTTTGTTATTCCGCAAAATTCGGACACCCTGTATGTTTGAAAATAATTACTACTACATAATAGCAAAGTGCATCATTTCGTCCTGCGGATTTTTTATGCCCGACGCGAAGCGGAAGGCATCAAAATATAATCAAGATTTTTTCTATGGGCTCTCTATGGGATTAAGATCTAGAGAGTTTGCTGGCCAATCCATGTGCGTAATATTGTTCACTTCAGAAAACGGATTGATTTGCCTTGTTCTATGAGGACGCGCATTATCATCAACAAACACGAAACAATCGCCTATTTCATTGGCAAATGGCAACACTACAGGTTCTAATACCTCATTAAGAAACCTGACACTATTCATTGTAGCATTTCCAAGTATAACCAATTCAGTACGACGAGTCGCAGAAATACCTCCCCAAATGATAATTGAACCGCCCCCATAAGCTTCATGGTCATGTCATGTGGTTCTCAATATAGCGTTCTCCTCTGCTTCTCCAAACATTCACTCTTCCATCTGAGCAATGGAGACGCACTCTGGTCTCGTCACTGAATAAACAACGACCCCAATCTTCAACACTCCAATTTGCATGTTGGTGTGTCCACTCTAGCCTTTTTCTTTTATGGACTCTGGTTAACAATGGACATTTTTTATAAGATCTGGACCTTAAATTTATCGCATGGAGCATTCTTGTTATTGTTTGAGTGCATACCTGAGTACCTGTTGCATTCAATAACTGAATTTGGAGTGTTCTTGCAGTAGAAAATCTATTCCTTCGAATCTGAATCGTAATAAACCGGTCCTTTCCAGTATCATTAAAATGCATTCGAGCACATCATAGCTTGGCTCATCTCTTCAATACTTAAACGGCTTAATAGCATGTTTAAAATGCAGTCAACCACTCTGAATTAAAACTAAAGATATTCGCAAAAATTCTCTTAAAACTTGATCAAGTATAAGCGTCCGCGAGCTGAGTAACTGCACTGATGACAGATAAACAACAATTGTTTCGAAAATATTATTCTATAGGCATTTGTTTGCATTCCGAAACACAGCCCTGATCATATAGGAAGTTATGCCAAGGCAATAAGATTTTTTTTAATTTTAATTTTATTTTACTGCATATTATATAAGTGTACCAGTTCAAAAGTTGAGCAGTGTATATAATATTAATTACCTCCCAGGACTCCGTGCTAGGGGATGAGTTGAAATGCAGGTTATTTTATCTACTTACATATGTAAAAATCACGTTTTTTCATCTTGGCTAAATTGAGTCAAGTTGGATTAGATAAAGTTAATCGTTTGAATCTTTATGGAGACATTGACATTTTACGGTCTGAAGATACAGAAGGTGGGTAAAAAGTATCTAAACAGTGGTTATAAATTCTATATTCTCTTAAATTCCCATTCACTGAAAAAAATATATCATTTATCTTATTACTTCATATTATTATGCTTATTGCCTGCTTTTCACAGAACCTATAGATAATGATAATAGGTTCAGAAACTTGGAGGATGACCTTTCCGGCCTTGAAGGTGACACTCCAGACCGTATAATATGATAACCCGCACCTTTCACCTCAAGCTTTCACCTTTAAATCATAAAATCATGAGATTACACATTACCCGTTTACATTTTATTCCACAGTAATCACTGAATGAACAAGTTATTTACCTAGGGATTCTTACTTAGGTCAAACCTTTTAACATGTACATTTTTTACTGCATGGCATATTTTAAGTCCCCATATATTTTATCAAGCGTTATTGATGCACTAATACTAAATCGAGTGTTCTATACCGTTTTTGTTGTTTTACGATGTGCTGGTTACGTTTCACGTTGTTTACTTTTGTATGGTTTGTGGTTGTTGTCGCTCAATTATGAGACAACATGTCCAGGATAATTCGCAAGGGCAGTTAATAGCCTGGCGGAGAGGTCGGTCCAATCTGTAGCGTGCAGATAAGCATCGATCGTCGTCGGTCCCTTTGATTTATTAGACAATCGGCGGGGATTAACGTGTAAATGGGCGGCCGACATATTCGACCGCCCCCGCATAATGATTAGTGAGGTTGCATTAACGTTCAAAGTTAATTCGCACTCGCCTGATCCCGAACAGGGATATGAAGTGTTCCCGCAGAATTGAGAGCTCCAGACATAAATCATACGACTTCATTTAATGAAAAATTTATATAAAAATCGGCATAAAATATAATGCTCGGAGCAGGTTGGTTTAAAAACCAATGCACAAACAAACAAAAATTGTTGAACAAGAATCATAATAAATACACATATCCATACCAATGCATATTCATAGTTTCCCCACTAACTGCCGCAATCGGTAGGATACTGCAGAGGTATACGAATTACTTTAATATCGCTAACGCACATGCAAGTACTCTTTATCTCTACCTTTCTATCCCCACATATACATTTCCAAAAAAATCTGCTATTCTTCTGAACGATTACAATATATGCAGTACGTTTGATAAAGTACGGAAACGAAATAAAGTCCCACATGGGCAAGACACTCAAATCACAGCGAGGTTTTGTGTTTAAAATACCTAGCTAACAGTGAACCACGGCAATTTTTTAAATCCGAATCGAGGACATTATGGACCATTCACACGAGTTCTTCTGCATTCGCAATCCCACGAAATGAATAGCAATTTCGTTAATGGGCTGTATTGTTCTGCTGCGGGGATTAATAAATCCCTGGTATGACGGGGTAGGTCGGGGTAATAAAATCTGCCGATAAATTCAGACTGTTACACGGCCTAGCTGTATAATATTCAGCCTTTATGGTTAGCCAGACAGGTTAAATTTCACAAAAATAGTAATACTTCAAAGATGTAACAGAATTAACCATAATTTGTGGGAATTTTATATTTTATATCATACAGCATAACGAACGCACATTAACAAAACAGATGATTGAATTAATAAAAACAAAATGTTCCCAAACTGTTTGGTTTAATTGTAATAATAACGAAATATTGAATATTGCATCATTTCCGAACGACCTTTACATATTACGAAATGAACACATATTACATTTCTGACTTATACTCTGCAGTAGATAACAGAAATAAAAGTCATTTGTACTCGCATGTGGCAAAGATGTAAATTAATGGCGTGAAATATAAGACAACGGGCATCGTTGTAAATTGCCTGGAATTGCATTGTCTTAGCCATTCCCGCGGTGAAAATATAAGCCGAGCGGGACCGACCTTGGGTTATTTCATATTTTATTCATGGCAGACGTGTCTCGAATAATTCCACCCAGCGATACTTCAGAATGTATACAGCAGTTGTATCAATGTTATTCAAATTTTGCAACCGCGCGCAATGGCAATCATCCATTGCCGGCGGTGGCATAAAGAAGAATTTAGAATAAGAAAGGGTGCCTGGATTGGTTATGAAAATATTAACTCCATACACTATCAAGGAGTATTTACAGTATCACTAAGCGCAAGCAAACGTCTTTCATCGTGTAGCCAAATTATTGGCTACAGTCAGTCAGTCAATTGTGTAAGCAGTCAAATTTGCCCCAATAACATTGTTCAATGTGGGAGATATTTTCAAATTTCAAAGTTTTCAATTACCAACAATATTATTCAATAGTGGAAAACTAAAATAATTAAATCCCATTAATTCGAATGAACTCAAAATTTATTCAGAATAAAACACAAAAATGTTTGATAATCCCAAAAATTTATTGTGTGTTATGTGTTTTTAGATCATAAAATTCATTTAAATTCCGTAGGTTTTTAAAACAAATCTCTAGATCATTGGATATAAATCGGATATTTATGAAATTTTATAGCCTTTTCCTGAAAAACAATTGATTTTTTATATAGGGTTTTAACAGTTGATTATGGATTGTTTAATGTTTCTTTATTTTTACAATTTTCTAGCAATTTCTTCAATTACTCCAAATTATGATCTAGAAAAACATGTAATTTTTTTTGTGGAGGATACAAAATTATATTTTTTTGTAAGAACTAACATGTTTTTTCAAAACAAATTTCTAGATCATTGCACTGCACGTCATATTTAGTTTTTTTGAGTGTTAATGCATTTTAAAATGTTTTTATATTTCGATTATTAAAGTTTCAGTTAAAAGTTAATATTTTTATTTATGGAAATTTGTAGCATTTTCTTAGGATATTCAAAATTACCATCTATAAAAGCTAGAAAATCAAAACAAATTTCTTTACTTGTGTTTTAAAATGAGAATTTAAATATAATTAATGAATATGCTATAAATAAAAGAAACATCCACTTGCATTTCTTTCTGAAAATTTTGATAGAACCCTGAATCATATTTTGAAATTTTAAATAAAAATGTTTAGCTTCTTCACAATTTCTTTGTTTTGTCGGCTACGATGTGCATTTTCAGTTTGGCCGAAAGGTTATAACGCTTGCTTATCATGAACGAAGATCTAATTTAAAGTTTCCCCCGATTACGAAATTTAAATGAAAAATAATCAGTTTTAATTATTGGAAAATAATTTTGACAAAATTACAAGTTTTTGGATATCCTCAACACAAACAATGTTTTGAATCACACAAATGCCTATTAGGATTATGGGTGATTCATTGTTAAGTGAAAATGCACAACCGGAAGTGAAAGATTAATCATATTTTTTCAGTATTTTATTAATATTTTCTTAAATTAGTATTTCATGAAAACAATTTGAGGAGCATGCTATACACGGTGTTTTTGAAAAACCTAGCCACTTTTCGCACTAAGCTCACTATAGGGGTAAACCATCTTAATTTCATGGAAAATACAAAGTAATTGACAATACTGTGTTTTGACTGACAGTGACATTTATTCCAGGTAAAATTCCAAACTTAAGTACGTTAAACCAATGAATATAGGTGAACTGTTATATTTAGTCAAAGAAAAATATGGTATACACTTCAGCGACATTATTACTGTTGCTATAGTGAAGAAGACGAGTTATTATACTGTGTAGTTCGATAGATAAGTCAGAAAGTGACATTGACAGATATAAAAATTATATTGTCATTGCATGCTATGTTGCCACTTTTCCAATTGAAATAATTCCCTGAGTAAGTGCCATCTACAGGAAATGGAAAAGGAAATTTGAAAATTGGGTTTCAAGTTTTTAAATTCTCTGTGGATAATTGAAATCTGAATGGTTCTTATAGAAAAATGGCCAACCGGAAGTGTAAGTTATGTAAATATTCCATTGGGAATACTTTGGAATTAAAATTCTGGGGATAAACCGGACCCGTCTATTTGCCATCCGGCCTGGCCTCCTAACCGGCCGACTGAATTCCAGTGTCAGGCGGGATCAAATGTTGAGACAAAATCCGGTAAGTTCTTATCGTCAGAAGATGATGTAGAAATGATTGATATAATGCTGAGTTAAATCACTAATACCCGGTACGCACTTTAATTTACGATTTTGTTTTTAGCTCATCCTCATTAGGAGTCACTGTGCCTGGTTGCATGAAATGTATCGGCATATTGCTGCCATGCGCAATAGTTATCTATTTATCATAATTTTTTTGCACGTCCAGTAGCAGAAAAGTAGAATTGGGTTTGGGAATACTATACTTTGCAAGATGAAATATCAAAAACAAGTTGCAACTAAATGTAAGAAATGTAAAACAAAAAATTTTCGAGGAAAATTGTGGACCCGGGAAAATTGCAAGCGCAAGGCCTGTATGGTCTCATCTAAAGTATAAACATCCAGCTGAATACAAAATTGCTAACGCCGAGCCATCAACTTCTAAATAAATTGTCGGCCAATCTACGTTAATTGAAACACTGAATAAGCAGAAATTATTGGATAAAAATGATCACTGCTCAAAAGAAATTTACAACTACATTGGTGAAATGATCTCTTTAGACAATCAACCGTTCGCTAGGGTCCAGGACAGTAGTTTTCAACGACGTATTAACTAAATTCAGCCTGATTATCTAACTACAATATTAATTTTGAGAATTGGATACGGTTGAATGTCTAGATTATAAATTAAAATTGAAATAACATAATATATAAGAAATCTATGAACATGCCTGTAAATGAATTAATTTAAATTATATTTTGAGAGTAATTGTAAATGAAAAGTAACTTGAAATAAAAGCATCTTCGTAGAGTCTATTACAATGATAGGCAGATTTTTCTATAATAAATGTCGGCATGTTCACAAATGTATGAACTAATCTTTGTAAACATTATTAATTTTATTATTGTTCAGAATTGAAAACAACCCTTAAACAAATTGAACGTTCTCATATATTGCATTTTATTTTCGATGTGAAGTTTGAAGACCAATTTTAATATTTATTGTGTTTGCAGTACATATTCAAGATTTCATATTATTTATGTCCAACCAAGTTAACTGACTCTTTAAACTTTGTACTGCAAATACAATAAATGTTAATATTGTTTTTGAAGAGTTTTAATATCAATTTTTAAAATTCTATTTTCTTTAAAGCTCTCGCCAAAAATCGTTCTGTGATCAGCGCTATTGGCGATAAGGGGCGATAACTAAGTCTGAATTTTTCCGATCCTAATTCCTAACTCCCATGGCCACCTATTTCCAACAACTCAGTGTCGTGTGGGAATTAGGACACACCTTGCGCACTCCATAGGATTTAAATTGACAAGGTTTTGTGTAGGTACCGACCCAAAACAGTGAGATGGCTCCAAAATCTGGAGTCGCTTACAGAGTCACTATATATTTTTTGTTTCATTGTTTTGACGATAGATGGTATGAATGAACTCCGCCATTCGCCATTATTGGCTCAGATTATATATATATATATATATATTATTGAATACTCCAGCAATCGATAGCACAGATCAGGGCCCCGACAGGCTTATGGGGGAAAAGGAGACGAGATATAGTGCGGAAGACCGCTATTAGATGCGCTATTGTTCGTTTTTCAAATTTACCGCGTTCTTCCTACCAAGTTGCCATAGCGTATTTATGATTTTCTTTGTTTATAAATGACGCCCGGTAGTATAAAGGGTGGGCCATTTAGTGGTTTCTTTTTAAATCATAGGTTATTTTGACACTGGCAGCTTTTTCCCGCTCGAAATTTTAACAGAAAGTCAGTATCATGCCTCCGCGGTACGAAATGAGTCGCTTTACGATTGAACAACGTTGGGAAATATTGCAAATTTATTTTCAATGTGAGTGCTGTGTAGCCCAAACAGTGTGTTTGTTGAAAATAAGTTTTGGCCGAAATGAATCACCCATCGCGGCTGCTGTGCGCAAGTTTGTGCAAAAAGTTCATGAGACTGGCATGCTAGTGGACAACACTCATGGTCCTCATGCTCGTACGGTGCGCACAGACGAGAATGTGGCTGCTGTAGCCAAGAGTGTAAGACTCAATCCACGAACATCAACTCGCCGTCGATCTCAGCAGCCAAACATTTCACGCAATAGCCTGAGGAGAATTCTGCACAAAGATCTCGGATTATTCACTTACAAGGTCCAATTGACTCAGCAATTGAAGGCGCACGACCATCCGCTTCGTTATCGCTTCGCAGTTTGGGCCTTAGAGCAGCTTGAATTGGACAACGATTTTGGGCGAAAAATCATCTTTTCTGACGAAACGCATTTTCATCTTTGCGGCTACGTCAACAAACAAAATTGCAGCATCTGCTGCTCGGAAAACCCGCACGTTATTGTCGAGAAGCCAATGCATCCACAAAGCATCATTGGACCATTTTTCTTCGAAAATGAGGCTGGGAATAACGTTTAGGTCAACGGTGAGCGTTACAGAGCCATCTTATCCGACTGTATTTACTGAAATTGAAGACATGGTTCTGCACGACCTCTGGTTCATGCAGGATGGCACGCCATGCCACACAGCCCATGCCACAATCGATCATTTTCGCACCAAATTCCCAAATCGTATTATCAGCCGTCTTGGCGATGTCAATTGGCCGCCTCGGAGCTGCGATTTGACCCCTTTGGATTTTTTTTGTGGGAAACCGTGAATGATCAATGTTATGCCTACAATCCAGAAACGATTCAAGCACTTCAGGCCAATATCATCCAAGCAATCCGTGCGCAACAGCCCGAAACTATCAATAGGGTCTTGGAAAATTGGAGTGACAGAATGCGCTACTGCGAAGCCAGCCGAGGTAGCCACTTGAATGAAGTTGTGTTCCATAATTAATGGGAATGTTTGCTCTTACTAATGAAGCCATAATACACGGAAAAAAAAAGTTGTTCATTTTATTTCATTTTTTAAAAGAAACTTGTATTTGGCCCACCCTTTATATACCCTGCGCACTCTATAGGATTTAAATTGGCCAAGTTTTATGTATGTACCGACAAAAAAAAATAGATGGCGCCATAATCTGGAGTCGCTTACAGAGTCGCTGTAATTTTTGAACGAACTCTGTACGCCATTATAAACACAGATTATATATATTATTGAATAATCCAGCAATCTATAGTACAGATCATAATAGCCATTGTTTATAAATGAGGCCCGGTAGTATAATATATGTGTTCGCTGCTTTGTGCAAAGAATATATACCTATTGTGTCTCCCTACATTTGTATTCACACTGTGTTGTGAAAATTTAATCTCTCATCTGTAAGAACCACTTTTATGTGATTGGTCCTTAATTAATTAATTAATAAAAGGAGGAGCTGATAATCGATTAATTCACAATGGAGAGGGCATTATTAAGGCAAGCCGGCGCAAGTTGGCGGGGCGTGCGCCAGACGGAGGCAGACGGTTAAAAAGAGAGACAAAAAGGGACGCTCCTTGGGGATGAACTCGGAGCGGGGACAGTTGACTCGGGGGGCGTAAAAGAATTAGGATGGATCTGATAATACGTTCTCGGTGAATGTGTGTATACCGCGCGTTTTTTTTTTTATCTCTGAACGTAGGCCATGTTCAGTTTTAAAACGACAGTATCAATTGCAACCAGTTATGCAACCAACATTACATGCGCCAGCAACTTGATCATTTGAAATGTCAAAACTGTTGACAGAATATGTATTCTACGCAAGAATTTTCCTGAGACACCAATCCCATCATTCCTGTTCAAATAGGAATCATCATCTGTTAATCCCGAAATAGTAACTCATTTGTAAAAGTGCCCTATTTCTTTCTTGCGTTGAATACATTTTCTGTCAATAGTTTTGACATTTCAAATGATCAAGGTACAAAGGCATGTAATTTTGGTTGCATGCAATTGTTATGCAACCAAAATTACATGCACGTGTTACTTGTTCATTTGAAATTTCAAAACTATTGATAGAAAGTTAATTCAACGCAAGAAAGTGTTTAACTAGGGCACTTTCACAAATAAATTACTATTTCAGGATTAACCCATTATAAGTTGATGATTCATATTTGAACAGGAATGATGGGATTGGTGTCTCCGGAAAATTCTTGCGTTGAATACATTTTCTGTCAACAGTTTTGACATTTCAAATGGTCGAGTTGCAGGCGCGTGTAATGTTGGTTGCATAACTGGTTGCAATTGATACTGTCGTTTTAAAACTGAACATAGGCCTATGTTCAGAAATTAAAAAAACACGCGGTATGTGTGTGATATATTGGTGTTTAATAATTGGATTAATTCGAGTATGGCAATAATTAAGGTCTGTGCTGAATTTTATATCTTGCCGGAATATACCCAGAAAGGATTATGGAGCTCCTGTACTAATATACAGAGCGGCGTCATAATAATGACGTGAGATGAATACGGGGTTTTCCATATAAATATCGCTTCATTGGCATGTTATGCATGCCGGTAGTAAAGAGGGTGCGAGATGATTGTTGTAGCCGCACGGGGGTGCCCTTACAATCATGGGCCAAATTATAATAGATTGTTGAAGCCGCACGGGGGTGCCCTTGCAATCATGGGCCAAATTATAATAGATTGTTGAAGCCGCACGGGGGTACCCTTATAATCATGGGCCAAATTATAATAGATTGTTGAAGCCGCACGGGGGTGCCCTTGCAATCATGGGCCAAGTTATAATAGATTGTTGAAGCCGCACGGGGGTGCCCTTACAATCATGGGCCAAATTATAATAGATTATTGAAGCCGCACGGGGGTGCACTTACAATCATGGGCCAAATGATAATAGATTGTTGAAGTAGCATAAAGATGCTCTTCCAATCATGGGATGTAAAAACAATAGTGCCAGATTATAATTAATAAGCGTTAAGTCTAGAAATAAATATGGGTCTGAATGAACATGCGGAAACTATATGCGCCTCCATATAATGCGCAATGTGTACACATATTAGGGAATTCAGTTACAATTAATTAGGCATTAGATTTGAGAGTAGTTAGTTGTAATGCATCCAGAACCTGTATATCCAAATAGAAAATCGTATATTAGAATTGAGCTTAAAAGTACATCCACAATACAAAATTATCGTGTATGTGATGCTCTTTTTGAAAGTTCGCAGTACTGCACACCCGAGCAATTTAAATTAAATCTAAATACAATTCCTTCAATACTCCAGTGCTTGAATCAATAACACAAGCGGAAGTGAACCAGCCTTCAATATCTGAATGTTGGCAATGCACAATGTAAGTTTTCATACATATTACTTGAGTACTTGTGTACTGATTTGTTTTTATTTGCAGATATTTTCCGACCAAAAAGCGCTGCGGTAAAGAGATTTAAGAAAGGCACTCTCCATCGTATACAAGAGACGCAGAACAAAAATTTGTCACCCCAGAAGAGGAGCCCCTTTACACTGAACATGTAAAATCAAAAAAGTTTATTTCCAAATTAAAGTACATGTTGAATCGTCAGAAGGACATGTCATCCGATGGCGTATTTATAAAGTATTTGGAAAATTTGAAGCCTTTAATCTAAGTGCGAAACGTCGATGATAATTGATTAAAAAACACTATTAAATAAATCTATGGTTCCAATACAACTTAGCTTATTAAATTAATTGACTTAATTTCCCATTATACAATAATTATATATCTTAATCATCAGGATGGTTTCGACCTTTACTACGTGGTAGTCCATATTTAAGAACAGATAAACAACTTGCTATGTTTTTACTACAAAATGTTTATTGATATATCGACATACAATAAAATAACGTCTCGAGTTTCGACTTCTTACGGTCATTTTCTAGTTTCACTTGAAGTCGTTATTTTATTGTATATGTGGATATATCAAAAAACATTTTGTGGTAAAAACATAGTAAGTTATTTCTCTGTTTATTATATATTTATTTATAAATCCCGTCATTTTTAACGACATAGCGCCATCTCGTGCATTGTGGCTACATTAAAAGCTATAGTGGCGCCATCTCGTGTGTGCTTATGTTAAGAAAGGTACGGACCCAAAAATGAGAGAAGGCGCGCAAACGCGACCAATGTTTTTTACAGGGAGTGACCTATCTGTATATATATATATAATATGTGGTGTCCATATTAAAATGATTATGCCTATGGTGCACGATAAAAAAAAACTGTATATTTATTTATAAATCCCGTCTTTTTAACGACATAACGCCATCTAGGGGATTGTGGCTGCATTAAAAGTTATAGTGGCGCCATCTCATGTGTTCTTTTGTTAAGAAAGCTACTGACCCAACAAATTTAGAGGGCGCGACACATGTTTTATATAGGGAGCCTGTCTGTATATATACCTGTGAATTAGGATCTACTGAACGCTACATGGCGAAGGGTGCTGAAGATTCAGGTTTAGCACAGACAGGATGCTTTATACATACATTACAATTTGTAATACATGCTACGATTGACTAACAACGAGCTGTACATGAATCTGAATTCTGCAGAAATGTCATTACGCACTTTAACTATTCCAGTCTAACCTACTCAAAATTACACAAGATCCAAGAAGATATAGGTGAAGCTCACAGGAAGATGATACAGGACGTGCCTACCAGGTAGAATTCCACTTATTATTTACCTGAATGTATTTCGGAGCAAAGGCGTGCAATCATCCTTTACTGACCGAGTTTCACTAGTCCGACAAGCCTCGTGTATCGCAAAGTAGCAAAATCCGGTCAGAACCAAGTTTAGGTCATCTCTGGGCAACAACTACGTTCAGAAATTCATGCTTCTCTCTGGGATTGTTACTCGGAAATACGAGGGCAACCTGATAAAAAAAAGGTACCTAACTACGAAGGAGGCCATGAAAAACAAAAATTGTTCTTTTATTATATTCCTTAAACTGTCAGAAAACTGTCACGTAATTATCATTGTTCAGTTCTGGTTATACATTTCTACAAAAAAAATCTAATATTGACGTGTCAAAGTTTTTTATAATGGACAAAATTGGGCACCGTGCCGTCATCAAGTTCTTAACAAGAGTGACGAAATAGTCCGATGGAAATTAATAATCGTCTGTCAGCTGTTTATGGCGATTCTTCTCCATCCTATAAAACCTATAAATTCTGGTCAAAACAATTTAAGTGGGATCGGGAGTCCATTGAAGATCCTTGCATTGGCCGTCCAAATTCAGCCATCACCCAAGAAACTATTCGAAAAGTGGAAGAATTTGTTCTTAGAGATCGATGAGTAAAAATTTATATACTAGCTGAAAGTCTGCAGATCAGCAGAGAACGTGTTTGGACCATCATTCATGACTGTTTAGGCATGTCGAAGGTGAGTGCAAGATGGGTCCCGAAAATGCTGACCCCGCTCGATAAGCAGCGTCGAGTTGAAATTTGTCAATAATTTTAGGAGCTCTGTGAAGGACATGAAGAAGGGATTATAGAAAGAATTGTTACTGGTGATGAAATATGGATTCATCACTATGATCCTGAAAGCAAACAGGAATCCATGCAATGGAAATATAAGGGGTCTCCGCCCTCAAAGAGGTTTAAAGTCCAGCATTCTGCAGGCAAGGTTATGGCCACGGCTTTTGGGACTCTGAAGTAAATTTGTTGATTGATTACCTGCCACGCAAAACCTCCATGAAAGGAATCTATTATGTCGAAATTTTAGGCAAATTGGAAAAAGCCATAAATGAAAAACGCAAAGAAAAATTCAAAAATGGAATTTTGCTTTGGCATGACAATGCTCCGGTACACAAAGCTGGAATTGTCTAAGATGCTCTCAAGGATTTAAAGTTTCAAGAATTAAATCACCCTCCGTGTAGCCCTGACTTAGCGCCTTGCGACTATTTTCTGTTCAGCAAATTAAAAAAAAATTAAGGGGACAAAGATTTGCCAACGACGAATAGTTAATTTGGGAACTGTTGGGCCGGTTTATTTTCATTAATTTCAAGATGTAAAAAATGTGTTGAATTGGTTGGAGATTACATTGAAAAATAATGAAATATATTTTTAATATTTCCTTCATAACTCCTTCATAGACAGGTACCTTTTTTTATCAGCTTGCCTTCGTACATGGTAGCCAAGAAGAGCCTGGAACCGGCGCTAATATTATAGATAAACAACAGAAACGTCGTCAAAATTTTTAGCCAGACATGGAATTGTATTTAGCTCCACCTCAACTTGAACGAATCCTCAATGCAACCACTTGGTGAAGTGAAAATAGACCTTGATTTCCAAACCTTGTTAAAATAGCGCAAAATAAACTGTCCGCTCCAACTAGTTCAATTTACAGTGAACGTTTATTTTTAGAAACGGGCATCTTTTTAAAGATACTAGAAACCGTCTACTTTCTCCTCAACACTGTTAATTCTTGACTTTTATTCATCATAATTTGAAATATTTGAACTAGTCTATTGATTTATTGGTGTTTCTTTGTGTTACCAGCCAGGTAAGGATCATTTTATTTTAGAAATAAATTACTTTGTACTATTTCATTGGTATTTCGACATGGTATTCTCTTGGTCCTCGGGGGCGACTGCCACCTGATGATAACCAGGTAAGTCTAGAGTTATCATGCAGGTGGTGGTGGTGGCCTCGTCATCCATTTAATATTCGAAGTTTATATGTCAAATCAAGCGATAAATACTTTTAAAAATTATCCGGCTCATTTTGGCAGGACATCCGGACAGATGTGTGTCCTGGCTGGATGTCCGGTGCATCCCTAAAATAGAGCCCTGATTACGAGTCCTAACAACTTTATGTTTGGACGGCACCAATTTGTATACATATTTCTGATTGTTGTTCTGTAAATTGTTCATAATTTTTTTTTTTTTAACAATCAGGAATACAACTTTATTAAGGGACGCTTTTATAAAAAAAAATATTGGTTTTATATCAACAAGTCACGAAAATATATTTTATTTTTTAAATGAACAAATTCTATTGACAACTTAATGTTCGGCCGACGACCGTTTAAATTATTAATACGTTGTCACATCACCTTTTGCCTTTATGATCGCTCGTATTCTGGCTGGCACGATTTCCAGCAAAGACTTGCAGTAATTTAGCGTGAAAAATCTCCTTACTTTTGGCAGTTTTGTCTCCAAAGCATATACGTTTCGTTGAGAATTGTTCCTCAAGTGAATTTTCATATGTTGCCACAAGGTATCAATGTCCGGACTGTTACAAGGCTAAGACAGAACTTTAATGTCGTGATCTGAAACCCATTTTGTCGTCTTTGCTATATGGCTTGATGCACCATCTTGCTGGAATATGAAATTCCCATTTGGATAGAGCTCATGTACGCTGGGAATAAAACTATTATTCAGAATTGTCTGATATTAAAGAGCATTATTATATCATCTATTATTTCCATTTTTCCCATACCTTCTCCAGACACACACCCTTAAATCAACATCCCTTTTGGAAACATCACAGTCCTTTTATACAATCCGCATTAGAAGCTTCCGTTTCAACAAGTATAATTATTTTTCTGCAATCACCTACAGAGACGTCGAATTTGGAGTAATCGCTAAATCTGACTTTGGACCAGTCTTCTACTGTCCAATACAATTTAGACTTAGCCCAAGCTATACGATTGTTCTTATGTTTGTTTGTTAACAGGGGTGTTTCTTTAGGCTTCAATAAAATAAAATAAATCGAATTAAAACAAGTAATGTTATTTAATATTACATTTATTTGTACCGTTTCTCCATTAAATAAGGCCGTTATCTCCTTTACAGTGACTCTTCGCTGACTTTTACTTATTTTCACAAGATGCTTCCAATCTTTCTGCATGTCATTTTAATAGGTTGACCGGAACTTTTACCAGAAATTTGGTTGACCGGAACTTTTACCCCAAATTTGTATCTGACTGTCTCTCCATAGCACTGGATAATATCTCCTACCGTTGACTTCGCTAAATTCAAATTATCGCCGATTGTTTTCATGCTTTTTCTTTATTTCGTGGTATTGTTTCACAACAATTGGACGAATTTCGTTCGAGGTTGCTTTACCACCACTCATTTTCATGAGCACATATAAAAGAAAGCAGTAAATCTTTTAATATGTAAAATTCTACAGTAACTGTATCTCTTCAAATATGTGTTATACAAGGTCTCAAAAGTAAGGAATAGGGATAAATTATGTAAAAACTGCTTCATTTAACAAATAAATAACAAGGTCATCAAATTCATTTACTACTGTGGCTCTACTTAAATCCAGTGATACTATCATATTGCAAGTAATTCCTATATGAATTTTCAAATCTAAGCACTTGTCAAGCGATATTATTTATGTAATTTGTTTTTTTGTTTTACCTGACTACGTGCCCAACTTTGATATACAACTAATAAAATTTCCAGAAAGCCATATATTTATGACAAGTACAGATTGTCGGTATTTTAATGATAAATATCTTATTAATTTCTAAATTCTTAATTCTTAATTTGGAATCATAGTATTTCGATATCCTGATATTAATTGAATAGTTGCATCTAAATCTTACAAATTTATACACATCCTGGGAATAACAATTTTTAACAATAAATAGGACTTTCAAATTAATTAATACGGATACATAGTAATATCAGATACCTTGACGTTAGAACATAGTAACTGTTCCAGTTTTTTTTGTCGCGCATTGAACATGAACCTATAAAAATATATTTATCACAAGAAAAAAAAAATACGAAAGGTGTTATATTGATACATATGTGTAATTAAAAAAATAATAATTGTAGCATCTGAAACTCTAGGTTTTTAACCCCAGATACTCAAGGTTTGTAATATCCCTTGCTCAAGGTTTGCAACAACAGTTTCACAACGTTTGTAACCCGTTGCGCTAATTTAAAAACAATAATTAAAACCTTAATAAAATGATATCTTGAACTCCATTCGTGTGCTTATAAACTTATTTTCTCTGAATGACAATAGAATATCGATTTGTGCATGTCGGAAAATGAATCAATATTTGTAAACCATCAATTGCAATCATAACATCATACCAATTGTAAGTATTATTATAATTATTATTATTTTTCAATTCAATACTTATTGTGATCATTGGCATAACATTTTTTGTTATTATTATGTTTCTATTCATTGCTTGGGTTTAAAAGAAAACAACTGATAATAATTATTATAGTTATCATTATTATATGTTGCTGAATGAGAGTTTGCAAGGTTGTAATCCCCAAGAGGCCCCTTTACTTGCTGCAAGACGGTTGTTATGTTCTGTGGGGATTTTATCAGGCTACTAAGAAGCAATGGAGTGGTTTCCAGGTGACTTGCACTGAAGTGAAATTTCCTAGGGCGCAAAATTATTAAGGCAAAACTTCTGGACTCGTATACTCTTAACGAAGGCAATTTGCCACGTTCGCATTTTATAATAATATAGTCCACACTATAAGGGATACATTTCTGTGGTAACAAGCCATAACTGAAAACACACGGGACAAGGACAAGTAGATGCCATTATTAGTAGTAGTAGATTATTAGTAAAATATTGCCAAAAATTAAAATAGTTCTGCTTCTTCTAAATAGGTTTTACAGGAAGCAGTCTTAAAATTTAAATAAACCAGCGAGGAAGACTAATTACAGAGACTTAATGCTTGACAATAATGGGTTGAGATTAATTGACTTTCTGGTAAGGAGCATTAATTGGCCGTGTAAAACGATCGATTTAAGTTTTTGATAGTGTTTTTCCTTGGCTAACCTTAGCCCGTTTTAGAGATGATTCAGCGCAATCTATCCATGCAGAGGAGGGGTGGCGGGCCTGAAAATACCGCCCCGAAATAAGAAACTATAGCGCAACCCTTGCGATACGCCTGTCTTATAAAATGGAGTGATCATTTAAAAACTTTCCGCTTTTTGCCTTTATCCGGAAGCATGCGGGTGTATCAGCTATTATAATGTACGAAATATTTATGATCTGGAATTGTATAGGTTTGGGAAATTTTATATATTCACTATGTGTACAATTCCAATGAAAACAAAAATAGGAATTTATGGAAGTGCCGTTAGGCAATAATAATGGGCTTCGTATAGATTCGGGATTCCAAGCAAAAATACACAAAGAATTCACACAATTTTTCCGAAACATGTCATTTTAATTTTTGTACGCGTATGGAAAGTTTTAATATTGTTATAGTTTATTTTCATAACGTTATTTTTTATACCCAAAACTAAATATCGTAACATTGTTTGGTTTCTTGCAATGGATGGTTATATCGGCGTATCCCATAATTTTGTTAAATTTGTTTATTTAAAAAACACATTAAAAGACTAAAAATATAATTTTCAAGCGGAAGAACCCTTTGGTCGATAGCCAGTTCCGAATAAGGTCCATAACAAATACGTCACGTCTACTATTACCCCTACTACTAATTTTCAAGTAATTTTTAATTCTATTCCACAATTTAATATTTTATTCGAAATTTTATAAAACTTCTATTTCTTCTGTGAGAATCGTCTGTACGGAATTTAGATTTACATTTACAAAAATGGCACAAAATTTCTTGACATTTTTATACAAAACATGTTCAGAAAAAAGTATACCTACATTATGTGCGCTTGATGAATATATATCACAAGTTTGAGGGAGTTTTGCGTAATTACGTCAATTTGTCAATTTCAGATTTTATTATTACTATTCCTAAATTTGAACTTTTTCGCAATTTTATAAAACTTTAATTTCAATGTGAGATTTTCTGATAAGATTATCTCTACTTTATATTGGCATTTTTATGACTTTTTAAACATCATATTCCAATTGTCAGAAAAACATATTTGCGCTATTTCTGAAAAAGCGAAATATATCCCCAAAAAGCATGCGTGAATTTGGACTACTCATATACAGGGTGTCACTCGACTCGAGATACATAGACTAAAGGTGATTCCTCAGCCAATTCCAAGTCGAAAATACCTCATAGACATACGTGTATATCCAAAACTCAATATTGAAGGAATTATAAGCGACTCACATTTCAGAAAATCACCTCCTGGTAGTATAGGCCAATATTTTGATACATTGTACCAATTGTCTCTTAATATAATTAAAAACAGGCCCTCTACTAGCGTGTGAATAATATACAATCGTGTGGATGTTAGTCAAATAAAAGTGTAGGGAACATTACACAATTTTGGTATTCTGTATATGTGTGTCTGTTGTACAGTCATGGACTCAAAGAATGTCACTGGTCGCTGGGACACGGCGGTTCGCGGTCCTTGTCTCGTCGGGGATTTGCATTCGGTGCTATTTGGCGTTCAATGTTTGGTTCAGTGTTGTCACTGAGTGACCGGCTCCCTAAAATTTACCTGGAAGGGCTGTGGGTCCGCTATTATGTATGCATCCCATAAAAGAAAAATATTTTTCGTCTACATCATTGATTTATATAGTGTCCGCCAGAAAGTTGGACACATGGAAAAATATTTTATTATTAACTTTTCAGTAAATGTTATTCTTCCAAACAATTTCTGCATTATTTAAAATTAATATATATTAATTAATCCAGATAATCAAATTATCTGGTGGCATGTTTTGAAATGCTTAATATCTTTTTTCTACAATCACTAAATAAAGTAAGCTTTTTTGCTCGATACTGAAAACGAAAAGTTGACGTTTATCTAAGACTCGTTTTTCTCGCTCGCCGCACAATAAAACTAAAAAATGCGCGTCGCCAATAGCAACTAATAAATCAACGTTCTTTTTAAAGAACTCAATCATTTTTTAAGTCATTTTAGAAAATATTTTGTATGTAATACGAGCAAACAGTGGTATTATTGCTTTTAAGTTAATGCCAACTCTCACTATCAACTCATTGTTGTCAGTGTCGAGCAAAAGAGCCTACTTTATTAGTGATTGTAGATAGAATTTATTAAGTAATTCAAAACATGTAGTTGTTATTAACATAATTAATAATAGAAGTTATTACCAGAACAAATTAGCAAAAACCGAATCCAACCAAATGATAACCGAATCACTTTTACATTTATCTAAATCAACACAAATATTTTCCAAGTAATTATTTGACTTAAATTTTATTTATCAACAGAAAATGACTCCAGTTCTGAGTTTACAATAAAAGGCAGAAATTGTGTCAAAAACCATCACCATATTCAGAAATTAAATTATTTTGACCTCAAAATATTCAGGTGTTTTGATTATTGATTATAACAAATTGCGTTTAAACCCTTCAATAAATTAGCAAATATTTTATGCAATGCAAAAGCTAAATTGATCGCTTAAATTATTCTGGAGTTTCTGAATTAGCATGTTCCCGTAGTTTCAAAAAACGGTATGCCGAACATTTTCGCGCTTTTAGACATAATCAAAATTGTAATACATTCGATAATCATAGTTTTGTATACAGGGTTATTCAAATTCGATTACCACTCTGGGGATATCGGAAACGGTAAGAGATACGAAGTCGGTTAAATTGGGGCAAAGTTGCGTAATCATATGGGGAATAATATTAAATATAGATAATTAAAAAGATTTCAATGATTGCTGAGATTTTTTTTTTAATATTTTTTTTGTAAAATCTTATTTATTTTTTCATGTCGTTACTTGAAGAGATATTAAAAAAATATTAATACATCTCCATTGCCACTTTATCTCATCTACAACACGGGAATTTTAGATTTTGGATCAGACGTTTCGTGTGAGTGCAACCGTCACCAAGTTTAAATTTTTAAATACGGACCTGCAATGTTTATTTTCATTTTGAGTTTTACTCGTCTCTACTGTTACAATGATGTGCAACACATGTGAGGTTTTAATAACGTTTTAATATGAAAATAAATCAAAATCTATAATTAGCACTAAACTGGATTTAAAAAATAAAAATATAAACTAGAGTGCCAACAGTGCCAACAGTTTAAAATCGGAAACATTATTATAAACGTTAAATTGCATCTTATGCAACACTAAGTTTTTAACAAGAAATACATACATTTACATTTACATTACATTTAATACTAATATTATTACTAAATAGAATTTAACAATTGAATACGAATTTTAGGTGATATAATAATGAATAATAATTTTATAATAAATGTTCAAATATATTGCCATTCTCTCTAATGCAAAGGGCTGCTATGCGTCGAATATTATTCACTGTTCGTTGTATATCACGCTGCCTTACACTCATAAAACTTTCTAAAATGTTTGCCCGAAGTTCATCAATATTATTTGGCACTCTGTAATAAACTTTGTTTTTTAACATGCCCCACAAAAAAATCTAATGGTGATATGTCTGGCGACCTAGCTGGCCATTCGATAGGTCCACGGTTACCTATTCACCTATTTTGAAATTTCTCACTTAGATACTCTCTAACTGCCCTAGAATTATGTGGAGAAGCCCCGTATTGCTTCAACCATATAAAATTTAGTCGACGGAGAGGTATTTTCATGATAAATTCTTCTAATTCCTTCCTGAGGAATGGTCCTATAATTATGTCTCCCAACAGACCAGCCTCAACATTAATACCAAATCTAACTTGGTTTCTAACTTCGGTATTTGATCGTGGATTGACTGCTGACTAGATGTGTTCATTTTTTCTATAGAAAACTCCACAATTTGTGAACTTACATTCATCTGAAGAAATTATAGTGTTTAAAAAATGATCATCATTTTCAATACGCTCACAAATCCAATTACAAAACTGCAACCTCCATTCACCACCACCAGGAAATAAACTCTGGGAAATGTGAATTTTGTAGGGTTTCAAATTATATTTTCTAAGAATCCGCCAGACATTTGTTTGTGGCAAATTTAAATTAACTGCTACTTCATTGGTCGACTTCGATGGATCGTTTCTTATCTACAATAAATACCTGATTTTTAGATCACGATACGTATTTACAATTTTCTAGCTACCTCTTGGAGAACCATCCCCGTTTCATCTTTCAAAACACGGTTTCCATAAGGCATTCTGGGTTTCTTGAAAGATCCATACTGCCCTAAATTGTAATCCATTTTTTTAAACAAAGTTTGGGATGGCTCGGGTCTTTCGGGATACACATGTAAATAGTTTTCACTTGCTCGAGCAGAGTTTATCTTACAATGATAGTAAATTCTTAACATATCTCTTTGTGTTCGTTAGAAAACATTTTTAAGAAGTAACTAAACACCGTTGACAGTAAACAATGTCCAGTTTTATTGTTTTGTAACAATGTCTCCAATTTTAAACTGTTTTCATGGCACTCTAGTTTATATTTTAATTTTTTAAATCGAGTTTAGTGCGAATTGTATATTTTGATTTATTTTTATATTAAAACGTTATTAAAACCTCAAGTGTTGCACATCATTGTAACATGAATGAGTATAACTCAAAATAAAAATAAACATTGCAGGTCCGTATTTAAAAATTTAAATTTGATGACGGTTGCACTCACACGAAACGTCTAATCCAAAATCTAAAATTCCCATGTTGTAGATGAGAAAAAGTGGCAATGAAGATGTATTTATATTTTTTTAATATCTCTTCAAGTAACGACAGGAAAAAATTAATAAGATTTTGCATAATTTCAATTTTCTTTTTAAATCTCAGCTATCATTGTAGTTTTTTTTAATTATCTTTATTGAATATTGTTCCCTATATGATTACGCAACTTTTCCCCAATTTAACCGACTTCGTATCTCTTACCGTTTCCGATATCCCCATAGTGGTAATCGAAATTGAATAACCCTGTATATGCATTTCCACAAATCGAAAACTTAAAAATATTACATAACTGATCGAAGGCACGCAGCTTAATCTTCTTGAAGCCGTAGAAATTCATAAACGTAATAATAATCTGCTCGTTAACCAGTCGAATGAGGAAACGGACGTAATTTGCACACCGCTTTTTAAAACTATATAAATAGTTAAGCGATTTGTCAAAACTCTACCTGAGCAGAATTTTTTTTAATTTATGGGATGCATAGATAATAGGGACCCAAAGCCGCATCAGGTAAATTTTAGATTGCCGGTCACTCAGTCGTCTCTGGCGTTCTGGACGAGACAAAGATGGCGAACCGCTGGCTCTTAGCGACAGTGACATTCTTAGAGTCCATGAGTGTACATAACAACAGATCTGTCCAATACTGTGCAGCGCGTGTTGATTGTTCCTCAATTTAATCTTCTAGGTAATTTTATAAAACTTCAATGTATTGTACGAGAATGTTTTTCACCTTGAAGACAATTTCAAAAATTACACCAAATTTCATTTACAAAAAAAAACAATAATCTACATTAATTGAAGGGAACATATCGAAAACATTGTGAGTTATACAAATAATAAATTGTTTCTATCATCATAGTATCGGTTGTTTGAAATAATTTAAGAACAATTTTCTAATTGTTCGAAATCTGCATATAGAGCCATTTGCTTATTCAATTACATATTGCTTAAATGTCTTGAATAGTTTCGATAGTATCGACATAAACATTTCCTTCAATATCCAGAAATTATAAAATGTCTTTGCTGGGAAACTTCTCCAACCCTTTTTCATAGTTTGGAGATTAATTTCTCGTGTAAACATTTGTAACTAAAAATAACTGTGGTGAACGTACTTCTCATATGTTCATCCACAATAAGTGTAGTGTTTGTAACTTCGTCAAAGTCGCATTGTTATCAAAAATATTTACCATGACCCACGGATAGGTACGCAAATGTTTATGCGTGCGCATGTGGTCGCGGGGGTGACTTTTTCGATAAACAACATATTCTCATGTATCCCGATAAACATTATTGATAAAAATGCGACCCTAATGAAGTTACAACCCTACACTCTTTCTGGACGACCCGATACAATGCGCTTGATGATGTTTAAAACAATTCTTTTTAGTTTCGCCCATTTGTGATTTTAATACTTTCAGCTTTTAGCTTTTATTACTCAATTTTATCTTGTTCGCAATTTTATAAAACTGCAAAATTTCTATTTCTTGTGTAAGAATCTTTTTATGTTTCAAATTTCAGAACAATTTTCTAGTTTTAAACTGTCTTATATTGATGTTTTTATTTGAAATCTGGATACGGAACCATTCACTTATTCCATGATATATTGAATATTTTTGAAAACATTGTCTCGTTTAAAACTCTCGAATGCTTTTATAGTTTGAGTTTGGAGATCATTTTCCCGTGTGAAGATTTTTGAAGATGAATGTTTATCATAAATCTGAGAAAGTTATTTTTTTAGTTTTACCAATTTGTCATTTTAGAATTTGCAGCTTTTTCACATCTAGTTCAATTTTATATTCTTAATTTTATAAAATTTCAAAAAATGCGGCAATATAAATTTTACAAAAATTAGACCAAATTATTCAGACGTTGATAAAAACAAAGTTTTATTTATTGTTTGGAGATAATATTCACGTGATAAGACTTGTAAATAAAAATATCCATTGCATACTCCTCGTATAATGCGTTATTAATGCTGATAAAATGTTTACAAAAACTGCACCAACTTCTTTTAGAAAAAAAATTCTGAGTGGAAATAACGGACCAAAATTATTTCAAATTTAATTCATCAATTTATAAACAAAATGGAGGTTTGGCGATGTGAGCACCAACAAGCCCTTTGTTTACCGAACTCTTCATGGCAAATCTCGTTAAAATTATTCCAAGCTCAAAACAAGCAAAAGAGCACATACGGTTTTGGTACCGCTACAGGAACAGACAGACAATTGCAATTGTTTCTGCAATTTATAAATTCGTAGCACCCAAAAATTAAATTCACACTTGAAGTACAACAAAAGTTGAGTGTCTGCACGAGTTATGGATTGTTGTGTCAGTGTAAGTCGTTTTTCTAAAAATATTACATTCAAAATGCTTTTCCCCTTACAGATTGATAGGTCCAGAAAATGAATGTTATGACATAATTAATAACTCCCATATTTAATTCAATAATTTATAGAGCGCTAAGGCCCGTATCTATAGTCCGTACTTAAGCTTGAGTTCAACTTATGTCGTATATTTGGTTGCGTATTTTCTATATACGGTTATGGACTGAACGCAACCAAATACACGACTTGAGTCGAACTCAAGCTCAAGTACGGACCATAGATACGGGCCTAAGTATCCCACTCACGCCAAACGCACTCGGAATTGAAATTGAAACTATAAAGAACATAGCGGTTAGTAATGGTTATACAGTCAGTTTAATCAACAATATCATCTCCAAAACGCGATCTC
The DNA here is from genome assembly GCA_951805005.1 of Othius punctulatus. Classification (NCBI taxonomy): domain Eukaryota; kingdom Metazoa; phylum Arthropoda; class Insecta; order Coleoptera; family Staphylinidae; genus Othius; species Othius punctulatus. The sequence goes on from OX638138.1 coordinate 72,517,008, forward strand.
GCCTCTTGCTAAAAGAGATATACGCCATCAGTTGCGAAACCAGAAAAAGAAACGTTTTATATGCTAAACATATTATGGTAACATCAGTGAAAAAATCGCACAGATCCTTAATAAACACCAAGCGAAAAAAGCGTTTAAAATTGATAACAAATTGTCTTCTATTATGTATAACGCAAAGAACAAAATTACTATGTAAAAACTGTGAAGAATTTTATATTGATCAGACTGTTCGTAATTTTAATGTTCGATACAAAAAACACTAGCGCTTATTCCAGCTCAGAAAATGTTATTCAACTTTCGCAGAACATCGCATTGATTCGGGACACGAACGTGCTAATGATCCCATGAAGATCTTACACCTAGCCGATAAGGGATTAAGCTCAATTTGCTGGACTCATTGGAAATTTTCAAAGCTTCGTCATCAAAAGACGGCAATTTGCTAAACGACCAGGGTCCAAATTCTCGAAATCGCTCGCAAACTTGCGTATACTCAAGTTACGAATGGTTGGAATACGCATACGTATATTTTCTTGGATACTTTTGCATTCTCCAGTACCCTTCGTAAATCGAAACGTGTGCTTAGATTTATATTAATCGCAAATGCAATGGATGTCTGACAACGCTGTATTATCCGTCAAATCATCAAAAAACTATTGCTCGGTTCAGAATTCCCCTGAAATAGTCGTTACGCCACTTATATAAAATGGATAAGAAAAACCGCTGTGCAAATACTACAGTAGAACAAAATAAATTGTTAATCGATTTTGTGAAAAATCACGAAAATTTGATCAGCACAAAATTTAGTGATAGTTTTAAATATTCAGATGCCAAAGCGCTTTGGAGTGAGTCGGCTGATATATTGAACAGCTGCAATGGGGCCAATAAGTCGTGTAAGGAATGGCGAAAAGTAAGTCAGTTTATTTTAAATTATAAATGTACTACAATTTTGTTATGACGAAAGTAATCTAAAGCTTGCGATCTTGTATGCCCGGTTTCTACCGTTTGCTAATTCAGTTTCCTCTAAAGGCCCAATTGCAGCCAAATTCGGGGACGTACGAAAACCTATACTCTATTGGGACCCGAATTTCCTTTGTGGATTTTACGGGGCCAATAATCTGTGGTCTGCATTGTCAAAATAAGGTTCTTCCGAGCAATGTATGGGTAGGCGACACGCGCCCCCGTATCCGACAGTGACCGACCGTTCGTTCTCCCATCTCCCCAAACAGAACTTACACTTTTTTTTATATGCACCATGTATCTGGATTCGGGTGTCATATACAGGTTTGAAAAGAACCGTGCGGGTGTACCTACAAAGAAAGTAGCGCATAAATTCGACAACACCGTTAATATTAATTTTCTTACAAAACAACTTGAAGAGGTGTGGCGAGATTGTAATTAAATGTCGTTATATTACCATTAGCATTACCATTTTCATCTTGTGGTGTCATTTATTTTTAAAGTTATGACGTCAAGAATATTATTTTTAAGGGCAACCTATTTTTTTTATTATTTATTTCGATAGTCATTTTTATTCTGTTTTACACGGTACAATATTTGCAATATTACATTACAAAATCTTTAAATTTCCAGAATGCATCTAGTTACCGTACGAAACAAAGTTGCATTTGGTAACAATTGACCCAGTAGACCAAGAGTGGTGTAGATATAATTTATTATAGATATTAGTTTTCTAAAATTTTCAATATGCGATTTGTTATATTTTGAAATTTATGAGTAAATTAAGTTGATATATTCATTAAAAAAAAAATACATTAGTGCCCCAGTCTCGAACCAACAATTTATGGAATTTGGACCGAACACTCTACCACAGAGCTACATTCCTTACACAAGTTTAGTAACCGAAATTAATTTCTCTATGTTTTAGAATGTTCATTGCAGACTAATATTTATAATTCAATAACAAAACCAACAAGACGTAATGTATACTTGCATATTGGAACTATTCAACAAATTTGAAAAAAAAAAGGAATTTTGTTTGAACATTTATTTTTAAAATTGATAAAACAATATGTTTTATCGATTATTTCTATTGATATATTATCAATGTATTAATTTAGGTATATCTGTTTATTGATTGTAAAAATAAATGTGTAACTAAAATGTGTAATACTACATCGAAGTGATTTTTTAATCAAATTGACATCTTATTGACACTGGATACTCCTGAAATGAACGTCAGCATAATTTCTTTTATCTCCAACCGTCAATAAAGCCATACATTACCATAGCGATTTTCAGAAGTAAACAAACACTTTATGTTACTATAAAAATCAAACATTTTACCTGCCGCTAATATTAATTGACATAGCCATGACTGTACGACATTATTCATAAATCGTTTGTCACTGTCACCGATAAAACAGTTAAGGTATCGTCGCGAACTATTTAGTGAAAATAATGGAAGAAGAAATTCACTGCACACCTCCAGAAATTCAGCAGAAGTCTCTAGAGACGTCTTTCGAAATTCTACCACAAAAATCGGTAGAAAAATATAATCGCCAGTATGACATATTCATCGAGTGGTGCAAAAAACACGGAATTAAAAAATACAGTGCAAACGTTTTACTCGTCCTCCTTCTTCGATGTGGTCATATTATTCCATGGTGAAAGCAACCCTTTCAGTAAAAAATGATGTTGATATTAGTAAGTATAAAAAACTTACGGCTTTTTTAAAACAAAAAGGAAGAAATCATACTCCAAAAAAGTCCAAAACTCTTTCACAAGAAGAAATACAATTGTTTTTACTAAATGCTCCGGATGAAATCTACTTGATGATGAAGGTAATATATGCAATATTTTCAAAACCATTTTGATGTGAATTATTTTAGATATGCGTTTTGTTTGGAATTGCTGGGGCTTTACATAATGAAGAACTTTTGAATTTAAAAATAAATGACATAGAGCACAAAGAAACTATTCTGGTTGTTCATATACCTAAAACAAAGACCAACATCCCTCGATTATTTGTGATCACTTCAGAGTTTGAAGGAAAAGTAAAATCCATAGAATTATTTAACAAATATTTAGCTATGCGTCCTAAGCATACGCCCCACGACAGATTATTCCTAACTTATAGAAATGGCAAATGCACAGTCCAGCCAGTTGGAATACATACTTTTGGAAGTATACCAAGCAAAATTGCCAACTATCTGCATTTGCCAGAACCGTCACTTTATACGGGACATTGCTTTCGCAGAACATCCGCTTCGCAGAACTCTCTTTGCCAACGCAGGCGGCAGAAAGGAAAACTTAAAACGCCACGGAGGGTGGAAAAGCGATACAATTGCAGAGGCTTATGTTGAAGAATCTGTGCTCAATAAAACGAAAATTGCAAAGACTATTTTAGGTGAAGATCAAACTGAAAACATAGTTGTTACCAATGATAATTCTGCTGACGATTTACACATTCTTAACATAGATAATAATCCTCAAACATTTTCAGTTCAAACTCCTTCGATTTCAGGAATTAATTTTTATAATGCGTCAGGGTGTACTTTCACGATTAATATAACTAATAATAAGTAGACTCATTTTGTATTCGCTGTAATTTTTCTATTTGTTTACATACTTCAGACTTTTACTTAATCTCAGACTCGTTCGATAAAGAATCACTTTACTGACTTGGTACATAAATAACTATTTGACAAATATTAGCGGCAGGTAAAATATTTTATTTTTACAGAAAGTTAAAGTGTTGGTTTACTTCCGAAAATCGCTATGGTAATGCATGGCTCTATTGACGGTAGGCGACATTTCCTTCTGCTGGCGGAAATGTGACATTTTTCCAGTCAACTGAGTTAAATAATGACATAATTTTCTGAAGTTTGAAGAAAAAATGTTTTAACAAACTATTAAACAATTATACAAGTGTCCTTGGAAAAACGAGCTATTTCACGAAATCCTGAAGTAGCGATTAATAGTTTAATGGGCACAACTTTTAGCAAGCAAATGATATCCGTAACATTTTTTTATTGTGTGCAATACAAACCGCGTTCAGTCAGTTCACGCTATAAGATGGTTATATGCGTAATTAAAACACGAATTAACACTTTTTCACAAAAACATTTATTAATAAATTTATCAATAAATGTTTTTGTGAAAAAGGGTTAATTCGTGTTTTAATTATATTTCACTTTTCACAAGCTGAAACGAACCTAATGGTTATATGCGATTGACTTATTCTGTGTTTTTTAAATTAATATTTAAATAAGCCATAATTTACTTGTAACCATAAAATTTAAGGTTATAAAACATTACTGACACATTTAAAAAGCAATTTCTTTCCTTTTTGTCATTTAACCGAATCTCTATGTCTTATGGTTTCCGAGATCCCAATGCTTAAAATGAAAAAGAACTCACCCTGTATAGTTATCAAATAAATGTTGAAAACATTTTCTCATTTATTAACATTGCCTCTAAAATGTTCAATATGCGTATTTATTTTTGAAATTTATGAGTAAATTAAGTTATTAATATTCATTAAAAAAAGTACACTACCGCCCCAGTCTCGAACCAACAATGCCTGGACTTGGGACCGTACACTCTACCACAAGGCCAGCTTCCTTACTAACATTTGGAAGCCGAACTTGCTGTATATATATTTAAGATGATCATTACAGAGTACTGTTTACAATTAGTTATTATTATTAGTAATAGTATTAGTTTACAAATAAGTGTTTATTCTAAAATTTAAATCGCCATTCATTTTAAAATATTATCAATATTGTACATTGTTAAATAACTATTATGTGTAATTTACGACTCATATTTAAGAAGATGCACAAAATTGTTCCCATAAGTACTTGTTTGCTACTGAAGATGGCTGCATTGCGGCCGAAATGTACATTAGCCATTTAATGTTTCTTTGTAAAAAAGGTATTCCGTATTTAATTTTCATGAAATTTGAACCCAACATAAAGATAATAGAATATTTTAACAAACTATTATACAAGTATACAATTGTCCTTAGAAAAACGGAAAAAACTAAATATTTAAGAATTTTATTTTTCACGTAATCGCTGAAATCGCTATTCATAATTAATTTTATTTCAGTAATTTTATTCTTAGGTTCCATTTAATTGCTCCAATTTTAGGAATGATCTATGATTTAAATGCACTTAGTTTAATTTCTTTATAATTTTGCCACAACCCCAATCGTATTATCGGTGACAAGATGAGATTAAAACGAGCGATCATAAAGCAAGGTAATTAACTGTCATTCAATTGTAGATTTAATTTGTACATAGGTATTCTGTAAGGATTATTGCATTAATGACTTCAATGAGTTGTACCATAAATGGGCCTCTCAAATTATTATAAATACTAGTTGTAAGTGTAATGCATATTTAGTATACTAATGGCACTTTGTGACCGAAATGTACATTAAGTACAAAATAAATAAGTGAAGAAAGGGTACTTAGTTCAGTATTTTTTAAATAATCCTTCATGCGCTTGCGCTTATTAAAACCCCACATATTAAGCCAAGTAATTTGTAGATATAATAAACACATATGTAAAACTTCGAACCCAGAAATTTTGTTTATTAATATAGATTTTGTACCAATCCTGGCTACAGCCAATATGCCGAAACATACATGTCACAAGTTTACAAAATAATCAAATTTTGTCTTATTTTTTTGTTTATATTTAACCTGAGAGTGCACCCGCGTCCCATTAACACAATTTAATAACATAACTCAGAATGGATATGAATATATACAAACAATAAGTAACATTCAACAATGGTAGGCGGCTTTCATTAAGTGGCAATTAGTTTATATTCAAATAAGTTATTTTCCTTAAATCTACCTGAGTAATCTTTGGTGAAATGACAATGAAATGACATTTTTGAATATTTTTAATGTAGATGTATTAAACATTGACATTATTATATTAGTATAATTTCAAGTATTAAAGTTCGAGTCAAACGTATTTAAAAAAAAATTATAAGGTTTTTTTCTACAATCACTAAATAAAGCAGGCTTCTTTGCTCGACACTGACAACGAAGAGTTGGCGTTTATCGATGACTTTTATTCGCCGCGTTTTTAAGGCTTGCCGCGCGATAAAAACTAAGAATCGCGCGTCGTCAATAGCAACCAATAAACAAGCGTCGTTTTAAATACTCGATCGAAAAGTTTGAACAGTGTGATTGCTCCGCTACACTTTTCGTTCTTAATACATAAATAACTGTTTTCTATCAGCATTTCAATAAATAAATAAATTTTCCCAAGCAATATCTCGCCTTAATATTTTTATATCTCGGCCGTTTCAAATACATGTCATTTTGATTTTGGTCAATTACGATTGGTAATACACTGCAGAATGCTAGTGTAATTTAAAAAAAGTTATGGCTCTGACTCATTTTTGAGAATTTTGAAATTAGTGAGCGCGGGTCAAGGTCCCAATGTCGCCTTAATATATTTATATCTCGGCCGTTTCAAATACATGTCATTTTGATTTTGGTCAATTACGATTGGTAATACACTGTAGAATGCTTATGTAATTTAAAAAAAGTTATGGCTCTGCCTCATTTTTGAGAGTTTTGAAATTAGTGAGCGCGCGTCGAGGTCCAAAGCAATATCTCGCCTTAATATTATTATATCTCAGCCGTTTCAAATACATATCATTTTGATTTTGGTCAATTATGATAGGTAATACACTGTAGAATGCTAGTGTAATTTTAAAAAAGTTATGGCTCTGCCTCATTTTTGAGAATTTTGAAATTAGTGAGCGCGCGTCGTGGTATCAAGCAATATCTCGCCTTAATATTTTTCTATCTCGGCAGTTTCAAATATATGTCATTTTGATATAGGTCAATTATGATTGGAAAAACCTTCGGGAATGCTACTGGATATTTTTTAAATCAGTGGTCCCGCCTCATTTAGTGCAAAACAGAAAAATGCGAAATCTCGTATTTTGGGGGTGAATGACGAGAAACAGGGTGGTGAGGGTACCGGTACGAGGACTATAACACTGTGGCGTTAGATTTGAAAGACATTAAATGCATATATGTATATGAGTATATTATAGAAATTATTACATTTAAAATCTATTGCTGGAATCTATTGCTAACTTCACACCGGTAATATATTCTATAATTCATATATCAGTAATATATGAAAATATTTTAATCATTTCAACTTATCCTAGTAAATATGTAATTATTATAATATCTTAAGAGGGATTAAGATTTAAAAATACAATGTGTCTCAGTGAGAACCTGACATAACAAAATTAACATTGGTGAATTAAGTAAGGATCGGCTATTGCTGTGCCTATATCTAAAAAATGTGATTGTCACAAATGAAACAGCGGGTAGTAAGTAGTAATTAGAAGAATTAATTAAATTTACATTACTGTCAGAATGCTAATATTTTTAGAATTTGTGGACTCAATATAACTATCACCATTTAATATGAAAATTATTTGACAGAAGTAAATTTCTGTTTGTTTTAAATATTTTGTTTCGGCCACTCACAAAGAATATTTAGCTCATGGCAATAGTTGATCCATATACAATTTCCCTATGTTAATTTTGCTATGTCTGGTAGTCACTAAGACACTGTATACATTTTAGTATTATACTAAAACACAATTAAAAGTGTAACAGTAATTATATTGTTACCAATACGAGTGTTTCCAGAATCATATTAATTTCCCTACGTGAATGCAATAAAGTTCTTTATTACTTATGGGAAGCTTTGTAGCTATGGGAAGCTCTGTAGATTTAAGCGAGCGGAAATTCGATAAAATATGTAACTTCTCTGTTTGATAGTGATTTAAAACGATGTTCTCCATTTAAGATCGATATTTAAACAGCGACAAATCCGCAGTAGCAGGACACGCCATCTCGACCGGATATAATTTTCCCCTGGTTAATGTAAAATTATTTAGATTTGTAAGATTATTTAGATGTAAATTTATTTAGATTATTAAGATTATTTAGATCCAGCTCCAAAACTTTCAATATGTTCGAGGCCATTCTCATGAAAACATCGAAAAATCGAAATGTACATTTAGATAATAATAAATTTAGTGAGGAAACGGTATTCAAGTGTTTTATTGTGTTAAAATTTTAGTATTTAAGTCACTACATTGTTTTTTAAAATTATTATTTAAAGTAAATTATTAATGTGAAAAAATTAAAATTAAATCATATTTGTTAATGAAAGTCGTATGTCATTTGTTTCGTGATTTTAATTGGTTTGATGATTGGTTTTTTGGATGAAACACAAGCTTTTATCCACACCAAACATTTAATTATTGCGTATATTTAAAATAAATTTAATATATTGTTGGGTACGACCGTTGAGTGAAGGAGGAACTCCTTCATAGGACGCACGGCCGTAGGACGCACGGTCTTAGCATCGGGCAGCAGTCAGCAGATCATAAATTATGGTGGCCAGCAATAAATTTGGGCCTTTTGTGCTATTTATCAGTACAGCCATTACAAGTATAATGCTCACAATGCGACAATAGACCCAAGGCTCAGGTCAAAAATATAGGTTTTGGTATAGTCGCCCAAATTCACTATATCATTTAGGTACCCATCTGTCAAAAATCGACGCGACGTACTTATGCACAACCACTCGTAAAGTTGCGCATGAAATTAGGCACTCGTAAAGTTGCGAATGAAATTTTAAGTATACGTTTATGTTACGACGGTCGAGAATATAGTTTTTAGAAAAGCATACGCAACTATTGAAATAAGTATACGCAAAGTTTTGCGAACGATTCGAGAATCTGCTCCCAGACTGAACTTATACTCTTCCCACTCTTTAATTGTTGCAAAATTTAATATACATATATTTAATGTGGTTTACCTTATTTAATGTGCTTACAGTCAATTTCATAATAAACTACTTTAAGACGCTTTAACAAAAGTAAACTTTAAGTAAAAGTAAGCTTTAAAGGCTACTTAAACTTTGGTCCATTTCAAAATAAAACTTTAACAAAAGTACACTTTTTTCGTGTCGAGTACTGTTTGCTGGCCTGAAGCCGCGACTTTCAACAGCAATTCAACAGTTTGTGAGGTTATATTCAGTAAAGCGAACTCACTGTCACTGTCACTGTCACTGTGAATTAAGGTGAATAAGTGAATTAATATGGCTAACGCGAGTGCTATAAAACGAGGCAGAGGCTCCAATTTCACCAATGAGAAGGAGTTAATGCTATTGGAGGAGATAGGAAAACTAAAACATATTATTGAATGCAAAACAACAAATAAAATTTCTAATGAAGACAAACTAAGTTTCATATAAACACTTTGCTATTAATTTTATTTACATGCCACATTTTTGATGCAAGATGAAGCTTGGTAACGTGTCCTGCTTGCATTTAATGCAAAATCAATGCCAATGCGGACAATGGACAAAATTAAATTCTAATTCGATAATTTAAAGACCAAGGTGAGGAAGGTTGTAGGAAGCGAAAATAGTTACATGAAGGGCACTGTTGGTAGGAGTTGTATATCAATAAATAACTGTAACAAAGACTGGACAGTGTCTCTTCTTAACCTGAATCTGTCATAGAAATCCTGATCATCATATAATTCGAAATATTTTTTTCTTTTTCGATAGATTTTCGGACGTCGCAATACAATATCTTCCTCATCTTCTGATGAGCTACTTGACGAGGTAAAATTATTAAAGTGATACATTGCGCACAGATACACGATAATTTTGTGTATACTTCTGTCACACAAGTGAGGTTATATTCGAACTAAAAGGAGACTTTAAAGAGCAAAAGCTTCAGAAAATGGCCTTTACATTAAAGTCAACTTTAAAGGATAACTATGTGTTATGGAGCTTTCAAATTTAAAGTCACTTTAAATTGATTATGAAATTGGCTGTTTGTTTGATAATGACAAGAACTTAGTAGAAACTGCAGTCACTAAATATTTTTGAAAATTAAAAGTTTGTGTACATTTAACAAAGTTGTTTTATTTAATTTACTTATTTAGAATGTTCCACAAAGTAACGGCTACAAGTATACAATATTGTACATTACCCTAAAAAAAATGAAGATTTTAGAAAATATCTACTTCGAAAATGTTTTAGACTGATTTTTTTGATAGAAATCTGAATCTGAATTTACTTATTCTATAATATGTATATATTTTTTATTATTTTCTTTTTTTTTACCAAATCGTATCGTTTAAATGTCTCGAGTGATTTTGATAGTTTTGAAACAATTATTCCCTTCAATGCCCTTCATATAAACGTCAGCTGGGATATTTATCCAATATTCTCCATTTTATTAGTGCGTAGATAATTTTCCCATGTAAAAATTTGTATACGAAAACAAATAGTCCTGGTAATGCACCCTTCATATGCGCATAATTATGTACTCATATACGCTTGCTGAATGTTTATCTCAAGTTGGAATTTATTTAAATAAATAAAAATTTCACCCAATTTGTGAAAATGTGAAAAAAAAATCCATGCGGCAAAGTTGAAGTGAAGAGGGGTTTTTACTCAACGTTTCCCCAAAATATATTGTTATTATTATTATTCTTGTGTACAGAGCGTTCGAGAAAGTAGTATTAACTTTTATGCTGGATACTAATCGATGACACTGTTCGAGATGCAAATATGTTTTGCAACGTTGGTGAAATAGTTCCTAGGTAATAAGCAAATAGCTAAACAATATTTTTTGATATGTCATTACTTGCCATTATTCGATGGAACTAATCGGAAAACATGATACCAGTATCTTGAACGCTCTGTAGAATGTATATTTAACTATTTTTGAGAAAATCTATTGTTGATTTCTGGTATATAGGTTAGGCGCAGTTCCGCAGTCAATTTCGAGCATTGTCGAGGTTGCGAAGTTATAACTTCCGGTTTGGGGTTTACCGTTAAGCAATCTAGGTCTACGTTATGGCCGGGGCCAAATGCTGGGAGTTGTGCCACGTTGTGCCCAAAGCTACCAAAAGCTCCACCGCTATAATCCAAGGTGTTAATCATTTGCGAGAAAGAGGCGTCACATAATCCAATGAGGTAAGAGGTCCCGATCGGACGTGGGGCCCACTAAAACCGGGAACCGGCACCACTTCCGTACTGCATGAGACAACGTTTCACCACTGCGCGACGCACACCATCCAGTTTCCGCCCGTCCTTCGGCAGAGATGCATCCCACGCACGGACTGCCTCCCAACCACCACCGACGGGGGTCCCCCGGTTGTCGGGCCGGCGTACGGGGAGGACCTGGTTCACGCGGGGTCAGAGAGTGCTGGGAGTGCCACCGGGTGTGCAGGCGGACGTGGAGGACCGGGGGCGACGCGTGCGAACAGCGCGAGTTTCAGTGCGAACTGAAAGAGCCAGAGCCAGAGGAGAGTGCCGGAAGAGGAGCGAGACCGAGAGCGGAATGGTGGCGCAACGTGGGGTCAGCTGGCAAGGGGGGCGGCGGCACTATGTGGGACATCTCCGTCGGCCAGAACAATGGGGCAGCCCTGGGCGTCATGGGCACCGTGTCGTCCGGCGTGGTGGTACCGAGATGACTGATCTGTCACCACGTCGACACCGCCACCCCCTCCTGGGGGGCCGGGACCACTTGACGGGGACGGCGCGTCGCGACGCAAGAAAAAACAACAAATAACACAATGGGGGCATTAAGATGTCTGCCAAGCGGGGGCGGCGGGTGCCAGAAACGATAAAACTCGAGCCAATCTCGCACGCAAACACACAGCCATGCAGAAACATCGACACCAAACTAATTTAATAATTAATGACTTGGCGGAACTCTCCCGTCGCGTTCGAATGCGAATTTGTATCTCAACCAATTTACATTCTGGTGCCATTTATCACTTACAATCTGACTTTTCATTTTTACAGCCCGCTTTCATTACTTGCCCGCTGCACGTTTTCACTTCTTTTCATCACGTCCAGGTAAATCTTCCTGATATTACCTCCACACAACCTTGGATACACAAAAGTAATAAGCAAACACAATTCGCATCGTAATAAGATACTAAACCACATCACAAGTAACAAACAATATCAATAAATTCTGCCTATCCACCAGTGCACATCCAGTGCTTCAAAAATATCTCAAAATCGTTTTTGATTGATCTGTTTTATGTGAAAAATTTAAACTGATTCATTATTTTTAATAAATTGCAAAATATATTTTTTGACAGAAAAATATTGGAAATTGCAAAATTTTAGGTTTTAAAATATCCTGCATAAGATTAAAGAATACATTTAAAATTATATAACATTTTCTATAAATGATGGAATAAAACTTATGAGGGGTAGAAGAATGTTTCAGATTTTTTTTAAATTACGCTAATTTAATTTTTTTAAATATCCTGCATAATAACCATAAATTAAAGAAAATGTTAGTATGTGACAAATATTTTATATTTCAACAGTCAAAATAAAAATAAAAGTTAGTGTTTTTGTTAATACACAAATTACACAATTAAGCTTAATTATTTCTGACCAAGTTATTAATTGGCTAGAAATATTGGATATACGAACGTCTCAGAAAAAAATACAATGTGCGTAAATTCTACATAGAATATTGCTCGACTAGTTAACAGGGTGTTTTTTTTAAAGTGTTACAAGGCTTTATCTTGAAAGCGCTTTAAGATATTTTCATGAAATTTCGGTGAAGTAATAGGTTGATGGGAGACATCGGTGAGACAGTAGTAGAGACTCCCACTAGTCCGGGGGGGGGGGGGGGGGAACTTTAGAACCCTAAATAAAATGATCTACGTATGTATGTACGTAAAAAACTATAGTGTTGTTCATAAAAATTTAACCTATAAATCAAGTTCACTTCTTTGAGAATTATTATTCGTTTCCATGGAAATGCGTTATTTTTACTTAAGTCAGTAGAGAATTTTGAAGTGTTAACGGTTATTTCTTAGTTTTTTGTTCAATTAATCATGGAAGCGAATGTTAATGGCATGTTGATATATTGTTAATATTTGAAGAATGCAGATACAAATTCAGAAAAGCGCACTTATACAGGGTCCTGCAACAGTGCGTCGGGCTATCCTAGCGCTTTTCTCGTGAGAGATAGAAAAAATTGTTTCCTACAAAAAGTTATTGGCTTAAAAATATTTATGATGTAAAATTATTTTCAAATAGACAGGGTGTCCCAATTTTGCGGTATAACAAAAACAAACATTTTTTTTAAATGGAACACCCTGTATTTATTCAAGTTTTCTGATGATATTTTTCAACCTCTACATTGTTGTCCATTTAGTTTTGGGTTATGTTACAGTGTTGCCAATTTACTTTTTTTTCTCTCCGAATATCATGCATAAGCAAGCTCAACTTTAAAAAATCGTAGCGACCTCGTTTTTTGAAAGTAAGAATAAGTTTTAGCAAAATTCTCAGTATGGTTAATAAACAACACTTTGGTAATAAGCAATTTAAATTTAGTAATATAGGGTGTTCAGAAAAAAATGCCAAACTTTTCAAATTACAAAGCGGTATAACCCGTTTTTTTTTAATGGAATGCCCCCTATTTTATATTATTATTCGATGGGTATTTTTCCTCTCTTCATTTTGATGAGGCATATCTTATGTCTGATACCGATAGTTATTGAGATATTCAATATTTTTCACAAAAGTAACCATTTAATTACATTTCTAAGCACTGAAATAGGTTATGCTGTGACAGAACAACTGTCAAAGTGTAAGTATGAATAAATGTGAGAAGAGTGAAAATAGTAAAATAGTAGATAGTGCTTATGTAATACGATTAATTATTTTATTCCAAAACCATGAGAGATAACAAAATTATGAATACAAAAAAGAAACGATACTACAGTAATGTTCAAAATGTCGCATTGATCTCGCATTGATTCTTACTTACATTTTGACAGGTGTTTTGTCTAAGCATGACCTACTGCAGTGCATAGAAATGTAATTAAATGGTTACTTTTGTGAAAAATATTGAATATCTCAACAACTATGGGGTTCAGACATAAGATGTGCCCCATCAAATTGAAGAGAAAAAAAAAGACCTATCGAATAATGACATACAATACGGGGCATTCCATTAAAAAAAAGGGTTATACCACTTTGAGATTTGCAAAGTTTGGCATTTTTTTCTGGATACCCTGTATTACTAAATTCAAATTTCTCATTACAAAAATGTTGCTTATTAACCACCCTGAGATTACTGCTAAAACTTATTTTTACCTTCAAAAAATGAGGTGGCTATGATTTTTTAAAGTTGAGCTTGAGCTTGAGCATGATATTTGGAGGAAACAATTGTAAATTGGTAACACTGTAACATTATCGAAAACTAAATAGACAACATTGTATAGGTTGAAAAATTTCATCAGAAAACTTGAATAAATACAGGGTATTCCATATAAAAAAAGGTTTGTTTTTGTTATTCCGCAAAATTAGGACACCCAGTATGCTTAAAAAAAAATTAAGGCATAAAGATTTTTAAACCAATAAGTTTTTGTACTGTACATTTTTTTATATCTTACGGGAAAGGCGCCAGGAAAGCCCGACACACTGTTGCAGGACCCAGTATAGGAGGAGGTCCTAATAAGTTGATTAATAAAATAATGGCTTAGTTAATAATATAGGTATGCAATAATTGTTAAAACGTCAAAATTCTCAATTGATTTAAGTAAAAATAGCGCATTTCCATTGTAACGAATAATAATTCTCAAAGAAGTGAACTTGATATATAGGTAAAATTTATTTACTTTGTAAATTCAATCTTAATTTAGTTCACCATATAGTTTACCATGGTAAAAAAGTACTTTATTTTTACTCAGCCATCGGGATAACCCAATCCCGATAGCCGACACCGTACAACCGCATGCGCAACTGGTCAAATTCTCGTCTTTCGGTCGCTTTCTCGATTGACGATCTCATCGCTTTAGCGCCTTAGCTTAGAGCTAGAAGTGAGTTAGAGGTAAGAACTAGATCACATCTTCTTAGCAAGAAGATGTGATGTCAGATGTATGTTGTATTTTAATATTTCATTTTAAATGATTGTAATTGTTCTAGTAGTGCAAAAATTAGTATATACACCACGGTTGTGATTACTATTATAGCCGAGGGTCATGTATCGCTCGTCGCTACGGGCCTCGTGATACAATAGCCCTTGGCTATAATAGTATACTTCACAACCTTGGTGTATAATGTACTAGTATCTATGACTCATAAATAATACATGCATTATGTACGTAACTATGGTAACATAATGTATTTTATAATACAGCACGGATTGTATTATGACTTCATAATACAACAGCGGTTGTATTATGCCTTCATAATACAACATGGTGCGGCCTCTTCAACTGAACTATGTGTAACGCTTTTCGCACCTCTTTATTTTCCGCTTCTTTATGTACGCTGTCATTGTTATCTTTCATTCATCCCATGCAAACTCTTTTACATATGTACGGTCGCGGCCAAAAAAAGTGGGATAAGTCTTATAGTGAAATTATTTAAAATTAATCTGTGTAATCAATTCATTTGTGTCTGCAAAGAAAGATCAAGTAACATGTCATTGTCATTATGACATAAATACCTACATGTTACATAATAAAGAGCCATATTTTGGAATGGCCCCTCAAGTTGGTGGTTTTAATAAAGCAAGAATAATAAAGAAATTGGAAATGGATGGTCTATCAGGCAAGTTTCGTAATTTTTTGACATCATCAGGTAAACCAAATTCCTAATTCAATACCAAGGTTATGTCACAAATAATAGCTGTTAATGTTGAAAATGCCTTGTGAAAATGTTGTTTCGTAACTTGTCTAAATACTTTTGCACCTATGTTTGTTAATTTTCAAGTTGAGTTAATTGAAAAACATGACAATTAAATAGAAATGTTGCTGTCAAAAATGTCTATTTTAAATCTGTATTATAAATCCCTCAGAAGGGTGAAAGCAAAACAAACTAGTCAGTAACAATCGCAGTTAAAGTCCGTTCGAGGAATATACAACTCTGGCTCGTAAAACTTTTAGACAGCCGCTTGAGCTGCGTGGCCACTCTGCTGAAGATCAGTCTGCTGAAATATGCACTTCGTTGTGTTTTGTTTCTACCACGGCACGGCTTTCAGCGCAGTGCCTGCTTCGCGTTCAAATCAGTTTTCGCGCGGTCTAGACTTCGTAGCCGTCGCCATGTTTGATTCCAAGAAATACACTTGGGTGCAAAGAAATCGACCCACTTCACACACATTGGACTTACATATTGTTCACAATTTAGACAATACAATAAACAAAGCATGCCGTTGTTCCGTTAAACGCGCCGTTGTTAAATTCCTTAAATAGGTATTTAAGGAATTACACATCCTCGTTCGCATCAGTAATATTTCTACTGAAGATGGTCGCCTAGCGATCGAAATGTACATTTAGATAAAAATAAATGTGTTTTGTAAAAAAGGTGTTTTTTTCTTTATTAGTACGACCATTGATTATAATATCCTTATAGATACCTGATGTATATGGTGGCACCAATTGCTACGAATTTGCCTAACTCAAACGTGTTCAGAGGTCGAATTCCGGGGTTGACTGTAGATATTTCGCACTCTCATATTATTTGTGATGGTGGGAGGCTGGGAAGGAGATGGAGACAATGCGCGCTCTCACTTTTGTAAGAGAGCGCATTTTCTATCTAAACATTACAACTCGGGCGGCCCGAGCCCGAAAATATATTTTTATGGATGCCTTTACATTCCGTGCTGTAAACGTAGTTACAACTTGTTTGCCTATAATTAGAATTAGCCTATAGTTATAATTTGCAGAACACTTGTTTTATTTAACCATAAGCAGCGACTTATATAAAAATATATAAATCATTTTAGTTTAATCGATTTTTATTGAACATCTATTGAATTTCTTTAATGTTTTTAAGTTGCTATGATTTAAAACAATTTATTATGTGTTAACATTCTGAGCCGGGTTGTGAAGGGTCGTGAAGGAAATTTATATGTATTAACAGTATTTTCAGTACCGCAAAGCGATTTATATTTTTTCTGGCTCTTCTTTAATTTAGATATATGTCCTCGCTTACTTTGTAATAATTTTGTTTGTTCTTTCACAGTGTTTGTCAACCTTCTTATTTTGTTTAGATTTTCTGTTTCATCTTGATTTAAGTTAAGTTTTCTTTTCACATTATTATTATTTGTCGAAGAAGGTGGCAAATTCGATATTCTATCTACAAAATCTATACCAGCCAAACTCATTTCTGGTGGCGACAATAATTCAGTGCTGTATTTGTTACTGCTTGATGCTTTGTTGAAATCCGGAGACTCAATGGAGAAAAACGATGAATTTGAATAATTTCTTTTTGGTGTCAAAACTTTAAGACACGGCGAAGTCCCATGGAAGGTGGTTGGCATTTCAGAGGGTGGTGGTGATGTGGATGATTGCTGGATTAAATATAAGGGAGACGTCTGTTGTTGATAATGTTTCGGTACTGCATTTGAGTTGAGTCTTCCATTATTTTTAAAATCATCGCTACCAAAATGAACTTGGCACAAAAACTTTTTCCTCAATGAATTGGGGAATAAAGTTGCAAGTTCCACATTTCCTAAAAGAAGATAAATAAAATTCTGCTATTAATTAATGCTCATAATGAGATTCTTTGTCATTGTTTAAATTTTAAACTAAATATCTAAGTTGCAACTAGTAGACTAGTTTAATTTGCTTAAATACTCCAGCAATAGAAGGGTGTCTCACGCAAGTCGTTGGTTAAAAGTTTATGAGTTTTCTGATGTAGTAAAAATTTGAGAAAAAATCACATTCACAATCATTGCGATTGCGAGATATTTAAGGTACACAGTTGGTCTAAATATGAAATATGAGAATTTATGAATATCATTCAATTTCAATAAGATCCACAATTTTCCACAATGTCCACAATGTTAATATGTTCCCATAGAACTCTACGGTAACTAGGGAAATATAATATCCCCAGCAGTCATAATCGTGTATAATATGTATAATATAATTTTGAAAATAATAAATAATAATAACAAATTTTAACTTTGAGAGTAAAATATGACAATAAATTTAATTATAAAAATTTGCATATGTTAAAAAACAATTTCAAGAAATAATTTAAACTAAAAATTGGACATTTTTTTAAGTCCTGGTTTGGCGAACTATGGGTGTTTCCTTTCCCCCGGGACACCCTGTATAGGAACAATTGAAATGAAATAAGCAAACTTCAAAGCCGGATCTAAGAGGACTTTTATACAGGGTTGGACAAATGTGTCGAAATTTTTGATTTTCGTATAAACTTTATTATTATTATTATTACTTAAAACAATTAGTACTTTTTTTTAATTAATCATTTTTTTTGCACTGTTTGTGCATTCCAATAGATGTAGAAATAAAAATATAATGTAACTATAGAGTTAGCATGCTTTGCTAACTTAATTTAAGAATATATAATAAAATCGTAAATTTAATCACGATTTAAATTTACATGATTTAAATCGTGATGTAAATCAATTGATTTAAATCATATCTAAACTGGCAAAAAATGATCAGAAATATCAAGTAAATCCAATGAAACATTATTTATTTGTTTTTTTTTATCTTTGATTTTTGATTTTTTTTTTAATCATTGATTTGTGTTTTTATTTTTAAATCACGATTTATTCCAACCCTAGTGATAGCATTAAGATATAATAGCACTCCTAAAGACCATCGTTCATCAATTAGGATATTGTCAGATTGCTAAAGGTCTTTAATTTTAAATTTTAAAATTTTAAAAACCACAAGTCGTGAAACCCACCAAACCTCATATCATTGTAAATGTTGAAAAAGTGTATTTGAAAATGTAAAAATATCAAAATATATGTAGGTTAGCTGTTGGAAAACAACTCTCTGAATAGAGAGAAAAACTATTAATATTTGTTTTAAGAGTGATAATAATAATAAAGTTTAGACAGAATCAGGTGTTCTGGCACATTTGCCCAACTCAAAATATTTCAAAATAAATATTAAGATGTAAGAAAATAACATAAAATGTAATCAATATGAAAAGAGTTTCAGAACTATCGAATATATTCAAGATTTATTATAAAATTATAGTGCATTCCTTGATCCTGGATTTACTTCTTGTTTGTTTAAATATTCAGCAGCAGAGATTCGCAGCACAGTAAAGAATTCACATAAAATAAATGTTTCTATAATCCTTAATTTTTTGTTTCTATAGTCTACAGTCTTACTTATTTATTTCTAATTATTTTAGTTGACTTGATGTGAATCAGTTTAAATTTAAAAATATGAATACAGTTTGAATAGAGAAAACAAAGTAAACTGAACTTAACTTATTTTGTAAACAATAAGATACATATGAGAAGTTTTAATTTAGAAAAATATTTCCAATTTTTAATGGCTGATTATTAATTTATTGACAAAAATATCTGGACTAAAATTTTGTTTAGAATTACAGTATTGGAGATACTTTGAATTTTCTGTTATTTATTTATATTACGAACCTTTAAAAATATGAATAATGTGTTGTGTTTTGTTATAAAAATATTAGTAGTTTTCTAATTCACATCCAGGATTAATCCAGGATTAATTATGTATTATTAACTTTTTTTTATGTTTTGTTGTATCTTACCTGAGTGAATAATCCATTTTCTACACCTTTCCATGTTAGCTGATGGAAAACGAAACATTTTTAAACTTTGATGAGTCCTTGGAGTAAAGCCGCAATTTAAGTAGCGACATTTATTTCCGCTTTTAGTTGTCGACATATTAACACTTTTGTCTCACGGAAACAAATTAATTTATATGACAACAAAATAAAATGGTTGTTTAAATTCTATAATTTGCAGCTTGAAATAGACGTAATGTTCAACAGACAACGTGAAACGAATAACTAAAAACGTCTTTCTACAGATGTAGACCACAGGCTATTTGAATGCATTTTCTTAGTTATAAACATTTACAACCCTCATTACGTGCCCGATCGGTAAACGGGGCGCTGAGGGACGCCCCCCAGCGCCTTATTATCTCTTAATCCTCATCATCCCTCAACCACCCAAATCCATCATTGAGAATATTGGAAATACCAGCGGTACCCCCTCCGGCTCCGTGGCCGCTCACGGTGCCGGTGCATCTGTGAATGAATCGCGCGTTAAGTTTTTGAAATTTCGATGCGAGCGCTCCGCTCTGGCGTGGGCCGTCTCCCTACTAAATCAATTCTGTCTCCTTTTCGACGTCCACAGGCGCGTACAAAATTTACATTGGGTTGTGTATCTATAAGGATATTATAATCAATGGTACGACCCTCTTAAATATATACGTGTTTATTTTTCGGGGAGTAAACCAGTAATGCAGAAGAGGATACCAATAGTTTGACATTGCGTCGCTCAAACTATCTAGAGTGGTATACGTGTCGGACGGACTTTATAAAATATTCCTAATGCTTACTCACATTAAAAATAATTAAAATAATGCCGTGCGATTATAAGCACATGTTAGGCAGCTCCCCAATGTAGACTACGTGTGCTGTCGTCATCTCCGCTTTGCTCGCTGGTACCAGGGGGTCGATTCTCGAAAGTGGGAGAAATAATTCGTGTAGGAGATATTTCTCGAGTCTGGTCCAAAATCCACAACCTTTTGAAAAACCGCGTTCTTTATATAGTAAATGTTTACATTGTAAAATGTCAATAGAAGGTACCGCAGATGTAATTTATGAGGCCCAACGTTCGATACCAACGCTCCGAGAGGCATCAGGCAAGTTAAATGCAGGACCGGGCGCCAAAATTTGGTACCCTCGAGCAAATTATGCACACATTTAATATTTTTATTTCAGCAGGTTGTTTTTATCGTCATGATATTTAGCGAGTGTTCCCATTGAAAAAAGTGCGTTGACGTTATATCGACTATTATTTTCAATGATTATTATAGCCTACGATTAAATCAATGCATAATATAGTTTATATATATATGTATATATATATATATATATATAATATATGTGTGTGTGTTTAACTTTATTAATGACGAAAATGTTACCAGTTTCAATTAAAAGATTGGTTTCTGTTCTTATTCAATTATGTTGAGAATCATTTAACATTTTATTTCGTGATCGGTTATTTAATATTATGGATATTTTCAGTAAGTGTAATTCGAACTGTTTAGGTAATATCAAAAGTAAATTAGAGTATTGCTAAAAAAAATCTGTAAGCAATGATCATTAACAGGCTTATATTCTTAGAATATACTAAAGACTGTTAATTTTACTATTTAGCGACTGCCCGGAGAGGGGATGGAACCACCTCTATTAATTATCAGTATGTATATAACTTGGTAGTGTCAATTTAGTCAAGATTTTAAATTATCACGATATATTTGATTGATACGACATTCCAAATAATATTAATTTCAAATTGTACACAATTGTTTTATGTATAACTTTGCAAGCCTTCCGCTTCACTAAATCTAGAAGTATGAATTCGTCATTTTAATTTAGTCTCTTGGGTACATATTCTCAACGGTACCACCGTTGTTTTTAAGTAAAGGATTTAAAAGGTATGGTTTAAATAAAACAAATATTTACAATTCTATTTTAAATAGAAGTAATTTATTGTAAAACATTTCGGTAAAAATATAAAACACTTGCATACTAGGTTTTAATCACACTTGAAAATTATAACAATTATAAATATTAGAGTAATAATATGTGTACCCCATGGGGTCGATAGCCTAATAAAGATTGTTTATATATATATATATATATATATATATATATATATATAATATGTGTTTATACTTAATTCAGTATAATTTTATTATATGTATATTTTTATTATCTCGTATTGTATCACTAAGCAATAATCTCGCTCATTGTTTTAACTTACATAAGTTAATATAAATTGCACAACTGCATTATATTTATTAAAATTCGTAAATCTTAAATCGTTAAAAACTGTGTTTCTTACCTTATAAGTTACAAAGTTTCGTAAAAGTGTTTGTGATTAGTATGTAATAAATGATTTTTTACATCATATAGCCAGATTTTCATTAGTATCATATTCTTTTAAACATTAATTTGATAACATAATTATTCAATTAAATCATTCATTTCAAAAACCATATAAGTCCAAGTAGTTAATTTTTCAGTAGAGCCATGAAACTGTTTTGTATGAAAAGAAGTATTCTGCAATACCTCTCAATATGCTATTTACCGCGTAAATATCTTTACGAAATGCTGTGGAATGTGTAGGGTATCGTGTTTCCTAGAATTAGACAACAGATGTTTGGTATTCAACGACCTTTTCTGGTCTCATTCTATTTTACACCCGACCGTTTTATGTTAAAATTGAAATACTGCTGGTAAAAATGCACATTCACCCGGCGACATAAATTTCATCATAAATAATCACCATTTTTTTAAATTTCTTAAAAATATAAAACATCAAAGTACTCATGTTAATGTATGTATAACAGAATATTTTGTGTATAATTTTATAATACTTATTAAACATTACCTATAAGCAGAAAAAACAGTTCATATTAAATGAAATGAAATGAAATGTGAAATAATGTTTTCCATTATTTATTAATCATTTTCAGACACGTGTTTCGGGGAATTTCTCTCCATTATCAAAGGAAGGAATGAAAACAAAGAAGGGTTAAAGATTACAATATAACACTTGGTATAAAACTGTTTTCTATTCATTTTTATAACAAGTTTACTATTGTTATCTTCAACACTTTGTTATATTAAGAAATTAACATAATTATATAATATTTTCTGCTGCTATAGCTAAACACCGTCGCCAAGGAGCGATCTACCACACATAGAAATCATGCCTTTATGAATTTCGCTCTATTCATATCGGGTTCTTTAACGTGCATGTACAACTTAACAGTTCACGGGATTGCCTGCTTCAGTTCCCCTCCAAAAAAAAACGTACTTTGATGTTAGAGAATTTCAATCCCTTAAAAGTGCTCGGGTCCACGGGGTTTGAACCTGCGACCCTTGGCATGTGCGCTAACCTCTCGGGCACCGATTAAATTATATGCATATATTATTAATATAATATTAATTGTAATGAATAATGATACTCCCAGAGAAAATATTACTTTCCCTACTCAATTATAACGGGTAAATAATTATGGTCTTTATAAAAATATTTCAATTAGTGTTTTTATATGTTTCATCGAACACCTCCTAATTATACAAACATAATTCCACTGATGTCAGTTGAATTATGTACCCTATAACTTACGCGTGAGTTATACATGATTCATAACTCACGCTCACGGAAATTTTAAAATTCATAAATAAACGATTCTTTGTCCTACTCCTTATTTACATTCACATTAATATTCAATGTAACTCAGTAAATTTACCCTCAGTTCCAGCCACATTGATCACTTGATGTATAATTACCTGGCATGTTCAAATTAATTTGTAGAATAGAAATGTCAACTGTCATCAGAAATATAATGTATTTTAACGAAAGTCTGGAAGTATTGAATAAAAGTATGTATGGAACTTGTGTGTTATAGGCTTACCCGTTTTTTTCTCGTGACTTATTTTCTTTGTAACATACTTGTACCATAAACAGCTATTGTGCTCCTTTTGGTACAAAGTATAAATTTTTTGTTGTCCTTAAACCATATCGTATATTTAATACCCCCAGCAGAATTTTGAATTGTTTTGGTTATTTTTAGTTACAAAAAGTATGTGTATTCTTGATTTAAAAAAAGCCAGGGTGATGAAGTTTTACGTGACCCTTACAACTTTTACAGGCTCCGAGTAAAGTAAGACATTTTACTGACGAGTCGAGTATATTTTTTTTCTGAAACCCCCAATTATAATAAAAATTAATATTTATTAATTTAATAAATTGTATGGGAGATTTTCTGCGTGCCTATATATCAAGTACTGTGTTTCTATGTTTCTAACGTGATAGATAGTTTTCCTTAGCAGAGAAACACTTTCCCTGACTAGTCAAGTGAATTCAACTTTTGCGCCGTATTTGCATATTGCAGTTTATAAAATATTAGATATTAGAGAACTTTCCAGTTCAAAACTTTCTAGTTAATTTTAAGTCAAATAAACTGCCACTGTCACAATGCAAATTAATTAAATTAATGTTCATAAGGCCGTTTCCATAGCAATGAATCTATTCTTTCGCTTAAATTTTCCATGTTTATTTTCATGTTTCATATGTTTTGTACAGTTTTTAAATTTAACATAAAACAGATCTCACTTTTTGCAAACTAACGCCACTGTAATATATTTTAACCATCAACACTCTCTCTTTGTTTGAGAAATTATTCATATTGAATACAAAATTGCACCCTTCCTCACAATTGCAACAAATAATGGTCTGTATAACGTTAACGCATTTTTTTCAGCGGGCACGTATGTCTAACTATCGTACCCATAAAATAAAATACTAAAATTTGTGTGATAATAATATGCGTAATTTAAATAAAGTATAATTAATCTACTACATATTTGAAGGGATTGATGATTCATTGTTTGAATTAAAATACAACATTTGTTTATTTCCATTATTTGTCAATCAATTGCCTGAAATTTCTCCCCATTATCAAATTAATAACAAAGAACAATGAAGGGTTGTAGATGACAATACAATGTAATCTACAACCCTTCCTCGTTCTAAACTATTTATTTCATAGTGGGGAGAAATTCCCCGAAAATCGTGTCAGGCAATTGATTAATAAATAATGGATATAATCAAATGTATAATTTTATTATAAAAATGTATTAAATAAACTAGGGTATGCCTTGCTATGAATAACCCCAATAGTAAAATGTTAAATAGTAATGTATGTATGTATGTACAATCCCGGCTATAGGTTATGATAGGGCCCATAAAAAATCAGAGCCGGGCCTGGACAAACGAAACCTATTGAACTGTCCCAAGTCATAAATTATCATCTCTTCTGGGAGGGCCGGCAGCTAAGTGCAGACAGTTTAATACGACCGCGGCATGTTCGCCCAGATACAAAGAATTTCGGGATTGTGCCTAGTGGCCAGCGCCCATATTTCTCCTACCGTGTAACGCATAGGAATTGCCAAAAACGGGGATACGCACCCTCGAACGATGTTCTTTCTAACTTCACACGCAGCGATCTTCGGGAGCCAATGAAAGCATTTGGTGTCCACGTGATGTCCGCGTGCGTTTATTCAGAACGCTGTCGGCTGTCGTAGGGTGATCAAGTATTACACAGAGGTCCACTGCGGCAATTTTAGTTCATACCGTTCACCCCCGATTTGTCACTCTCACTTATTTCTAATGCCAGTATATTAAAATACATATCTATGTATTCATTCTGGGTTATTTTGGGATTTTTTTAAGAGTAATAAGATTAATATTCATATAAGTCTCTCGCTTATTGTATTGCCAGGATATTAAAATACATATTCATATGCTTTTATGATTTTGGGATTTTTTTAATAAAATGATAAATTCCATGGATACAATACCAATAATCGTGCAAAGGAAGACGTGTACACAGCGCCAGCGCCAGCGTGGTTACATCTGTTATTTCGCGTAGGAATTAAGAATTCGCCGGTGACTAACCGAGAGAAACCGTTCTCCCGAAAACCAAGGAGTTTTCTCGCATAGGAGTCGGGTAGGAGTCCTCGAGAATCCGATATACCGCTCACCGGGAGAAATAGTAAGAGAAACCTCATCCGCCGAGTTCGAGAATCGCGCCCCTGTAAAACTGCGACCCGAGCGATAACCCCGCTGACGTCATTTCCTACCGGAAGGTCGGAGGTCTTCCGTTCCACCTAAATTGCAAAGCGATCTGCGCGAAATAATTCGGTCAACTCAATTTACATGGAAATTACAAATAAGGCGACGCCTTTATTATCTACCTCTAAATCAAGAACATTTTCACCTGTCCGTTAAGTTAATTGCAAGTTATTACAGTATTAATTTATTATTAATTATGAGGGGCAGTTATGTAGAATGTATACAGGGTGTTACATATATAATATTCCTAGGACATAAAGTACAGATCAAAATAAGCCCAAAAGTCTTAATAACAGGCCGCCCCTTAAACACGTCCCAAAATGAACCGTTTCAGAGATGGGGTTGATTTTAATTTTTATGTTTAAGTTTATTACATTCTCAGTTTTTAGTCACAAAATACTTAATTTCTTAATTTCACAAATAATTGTGGAAATTTTTAGTTGTACCTAAATTTAATGTTCGAAATGCCCTCCCATCATTTTCAACACATGCATTACACCTCTGAATAAATGCGAACTCTTTTAAGAATTCCATGTATATGGCGAATAGTTTTGCAACCTTGATCTAGATTATTTACAGGTATAGCATTGACTAAGCTCTTCAAGTAACCCGCACAGAAAGTATTCTAAGGGAGTCATGTCAGGTGATTCCGGAGGATTCCTCTACGAATCCATTGGGCGTTAAAAGGCTTACATACCTTCTTGTGCGAACATACACTTCTGTCTATTGCCAATCCCAGACAAGGGTGCGTGCGCGCGGCACTTTTAAGTAGTCCTATTTCTCGAGGGCCTTCAATACGTAACTGTGGGCAGTAATTTCTTAGATGTATGACCTTAAAACTAACCCACTAACCTAACTTAGGCATTGACAACAATAATGTACAATAAATATGAGAATGCGCGAATCAGGCAAAGCGTCGCCTTACGAACAGGGCGTGTTCAAACCCAAGTCGAAGCCGTAGACAAGATTGTCTTCTGTGCCTTCTTGTTTGCTGGAAGATTTTAACGCCAGCTCTCGAACGCAGTTAACGGTGTCAAACGTAGGGGTGAATGATATGGGAAAGATATCTCCACTGCAATATAGTGCGCGCGCAACTTAGATGTGTGCCTGATTCACACAAGCGCTAAAAACGTAAAGAATCTGTTTTCTGAATATAAATGCAATTTCTTGCATAAATAATAATTGTACATTAAAACAAATATTTGGAAGAGGATATATTGAGACTCTGGGCAGTAATTTCTTGGTCAGATGACGTTTTCGATACTTTAAAGTAACTCGGACACTATCAATGCTCACTTTACAAAGAGCATCATACATTTTTCTTAATGATATTTGCTTGATTTATTCTGTTTATGTCTTCAGGCTTTCTCACATTTATTGTATATTATATAAATAATATTATTATTTGTGTATGCATAGGTTAACCGGTTGTATCTATGGGAATTGCTCCAATCCCCTTTGGGCTTTTCTTCATCTCGGGAGAAGATTGAGTCGATTCTGTGTTTGATGAACACAATTCCAGTTATTTGTTTCGGAATACTGTAGGTACGATCGCGGCCAAATTTGTCTAAAATTTAGCTGTGTAAAGTCATTCAAGTTGAATAATTTTTACATGTTCAGCAAAACCAAATTCACACTAGGCAAAAAACATGTCCCACTTTTTTATGGCCGCGACACTACGTTGTGCTCACATAAATCTAAAGTCCGTCCAATTTCTAGACGAAGCTTATGTAAACTCTTATATGCGTGTTCCCCGCGTGAACACTTTACCACAAGCATACGATTGGTCGTCCTGCAGTCTCCGATCTATCCGGCATAAGGATTTTTTGTTACTACGATGCTACACTCGTACTGAACTTGTGTTGTGTAGAATCGGACCTGTAAATTGTCGCCGATCACGCAAACATATGTATATTACCTTCATCTTGGAATTGGACAAACTATAGTACCTACAAACAATTTGACATTGCTATATAAAATTGCTATTGTAACCTAATTTCTTGTACTAGATTTATGTGAGCATGACTGACATTTATGTGAGATTTTTCGAATTTCTTAATTTTTCCGTTTTTCTGGTTAACTGATTATTCATAAAAATTAATTCGCACATAATTTAATTTTCTGCAACTTTTAATTCAAAATATGTTTCGATAAGATATAAAATTAATAATAATTATATGTAATCTTAAATGTAAATTATACACAGAAACCGCCAAAAAGTCGACATCATATGGGCATTTTTATTATTATTGATTTTTCACAAAAAGTTCTTACGGCATTCATTTGTGTTTGTATAAATACCGTATTAGCCCCTATCAGACGTACTGAGTGATTTTTACTTACCCATAAAATCTCGTTTTTCAAAATGATGAAAACGAAATAGTGCTAATTTCTCGAAATCGCGAATTCACAATTCACTGCCTAACAGTGATCCAATCTATCGTATAACATCCTTCTTACATGGGTTAATTGGTAATAAATAATAAGTGGCAGTTTGCCACATTACCATATTTAGTAAAATCAATATTTAAAGGAGCCATAATTTACTGACTATAAAATGTTAATTTGAATATTTTCAGAATTAATCTAGTTACCATACAAAAAACGTTATACTTGACAAATATTGAGAAAAACGGTCTTACATTATAAATTTAGAATGAAGGCCCAAAAGCAGTGGGAATCAATTTATTTTCATCTCTAGATGTGAACATATCTTCATCTCTAGAGTGAACTCGTATATGAGTAGAAAAAAACCTTTTAATTCAGTCACAATCGTTTTCATAGAATACCTTTGACTTCGTAGGCATTTACTTCCCCACTACTTCTGAGGCTGCATTTAAAACCATTTCTGGTACAAAAACAGAAACATCGGCCTTTTTAAATTTTGGTTAGACAATAAATTTAAGTTTGACTTTCCACCGACCTAATATTATAAAAATTAAATGTGTAACTACTAAACTGTTCGATAAAACTAAATAATAGTTATTTATATAACAAGTGAGTTAAGTGGATGTATACTCATGGGAATAAAATTAAGTCACGAGGGCGAGCAAGCTAACTTTCTCGAGTGGAATATTCGAGTTCAATTGTGTGGAAAGTCACACTGACATTTATTGTCAAACCTTAATTAAAAAATGCCAATTTTAGTGTTTTTATACCAGAAGCGGTTTTCAAATACAGCCTGAGAAGTAGTGGGAAAGTTGGTGCCTACGAAGTCAACGGTATTCTATGAAAATGATGTCATATGTTCTTGATTTTGAGTGTATTAAAAGTTTTTATGTCCGACTTAATGATAAAGTTCGCTTTATTGTGTAGTTTTGCGACCATAAAGTACCTCTTTATAGTACTAGGAAAATAAAGTACCTCTTTATAGAACTAGTAAAATAAAGTAACTTTGAAAAATTAAAACGGACGGCTGTCAATGTCAGAAATAGCAGCTTTTAATTTTAACCAGGCAAACATCAAATAAGTACAATACATATTGATTTAGTTGACAGTAGTGATTATCTTGCATCTCATGCTTGGCTTGCAATCTCCTCTGCAAGTGTAATTTCATAAAATTTATATTAAATGTACGATGACTGACATTAGTGTGAGCTTTTAATTTTAACCAGGAAAACATCAAATAAATACAATACAAATTGATTTACTTGACAGTAGTGATTCTCTTGCATCTACTGCTTGGCTTGCAATCTCCTCCGCAAGTGTAATTTCATCCAATTTATATTAAATTTACAATGACTGACATTAGTGTGACAACCTGATAAAAATATGTAAGTTTACATACAGGGTGTATCAGCCAAATGGAATAAATTCAATAATAAATAAATGGGGGCGTGTTCGAAAAAACGGTCGGACACGTCGATTGTTATTTTTAGTTGCGCATTTTTTTCAACAAAAACTTTTTATACAGGGTGTGTCATGTGACCGTGGCCAATACCAACTTTCTTATTTTAAATGCAACACCTAGTATATTATTCCATTTTTGGATTCTTCAGAAAATTCTAGACATATTTCATGTACAATGTCCTATACCTATCTTCAACTGTTTCGGAAATATTAAGTGTTTTCAGATTTATTGCAAAAATTAACATTAAAAAAAGAAAATTATTTGATTACAGAAATTCGTTACAACACACTCAAAAACTAATAAGTAATACTGTTTATTTCTTGATAATGTAAAAAAACAAAAAAAAAACAATAAATTTCAATGGAGATGTTCAAAATGCTCGCCGTGAACGTCTTGGTAACATCCTAATCTTAAGAAGACAAATAATGCTTGCGATTAGATCGGTCACGCCTGAGATGTTGAGTAACGTTAGAAGAAATTTCTATTTAAGATTAGGATGTTGCCAAGACGTTCACGGCGAGCATTTTGAACATCTCCTCCATTGAAATTTATTGTTTTTTTTTTTTTTTTTTTACATTATGAAGAAATAAACAGTATTACTTATTAGGTTTTGAGTGTATTGTAACGAACTTCTGTAATCAAATAATTTTCTTTTTTTAATGTTAATTTTTGCAATAAATCTGAAAACACTTAATATTTCCGAAACAGTTGAAGATAGGTATAGGATATTGTACATGAAATATGTCTACAATTTTCTGAAGAATCCAAAAATTGAATAATATACCAGGTGTTACATTTAAAATAAGAAAGTTGGTATTGGCCACGGTCACATGACACACCCTGTATAAAAAGTTTTTGTTGAAAAAATGCGCAACTGAAAAGAACAATCGACGTGTCCGAGCGTTTTTTCGAACACGCCCCCATTTATTTATTATCGAATTTATTCCATTTGGCTGATACACAGTGTATATGGTTTCAATATTTATTTCAAAAGTATTTCCAAAATGCTAAAAGCAGTTTAACATAAACTATGAAAGCTTTGTATGTAACGCTTACATAATAGGACTTATGGATTCGCCCTATTTATAGTCCTCGCTCATAAGCTAGCTCGGACTTTAAACTTTAGGGGTCATCCATAAAGTCATTCATAAAGTCCTAAATGATGTACTTATTACATAAATAGCTATTAATTCATTAGAGGAATAAAAAAAACACATTTCACATTTGACCTGAACAACTACTCATGACGTTTGCTAAGAAGTTTAAAACGTCAGAATTGAATAAAAACTGTAAACATTACATATTTAACAGAAACCGAACACATTTTAACAAATTGTTTTTTTTTTTAATTTAAACAGAACATATTTTATTCAACAAGAGATGCTCAAATGGAGCACAACACCGTCTTCGGTCGCCATAGCTAACCATTTTAAGAATTTTTATAAGTTTAGGTATAAACGTATCATTGTTAAACTAATTATTGCGCACAAATTAAATTTTTGGTTAATATTTAATTTTGCAGAATAAAATTTACATATATTTTTTAGATGAGTAACTGTTGACGGCTCTACTTTGTGATACATTGTTAAATAGGTAAAATTAAACGCAGATTACTTTGTTTATATCACTTGAGTTTATTAAATCGTGACTATAGTTTCGACACTTAGCGTGTCATTTTCGAACGTACAATACCTTAAAATTACGTACAACAGCAGTATATATACATATTTGGTGAACACATTATAATGACATTAGTGCACGGGAAATACCGCCAAAGACATATACAATAATTCATTAATTAAATAACAGATTTAAATAGGGGCGAATAACACAGATCCGTCTGGTCATTAAGGAGCGTAAGCTGTTTGTTGTGTTTCGCTTTATAGATTTCAAGCGATTCTAGGAGGTCGAGTTGTGGGCCTTTTTCGGCAAAATGCATTACCTCCAGTGGTCTATCTTTTGTAAATGAATGTTGGTTATCTAGTAGATGAGTGGCGAATGTGGATTTGTCTTGATTTAATTTGAACGCCCGTATATGTTCTTTCAGCCTACTTTCAAAGGCTCGACCAGACTGACCTATGTATATTCCATTACAATTATTACAACACAATTTATAAACACCCGAATTTTTAATAATATTGGTCGTACACTTAGCATTAAAGAATAGATAAGACAATTTACTATAAGGTTTAAATGCAATATTAATGTTTTCTTACTGCAATAGGTTTTTGATTTTGAAACTAACATCGCCAAAAAATGATAGTGTTTGGAAGAAACTCTCATAAATTCGAATTATTAGCCTTGTTGTTATATGCAAAGTCCGTCGGCGCCGCGGTCTTCTACACTTCTACAAATATTGCTACAACTTTCTGGATTAAACGTTTAAAACGATTGTCGTATAAATTCCAATAACGTTGCAAAGTGAGGATGTATAGGTCAACTATAAACTATATCACGAATGCGACCAAACATTGCAAAATCTGCCGGTGGAATCAGCCGAGGTCTATAACATTTTACACCAATTTCTTTGAGAATCGGACCAACTGTACCCTTGGATAATCGGAATTGATGAACCAAATTAAGTTGTGACCTTATGGGCTCTAAATAGTATATTGTGCATCAAGGTCGGAAAATAGGCTTTAGCAACCCGCGGTGCTTGGCGCATGAGCGAGCGGAGCGAGCGAGGGCGCCAAGAAACGAAGGGCTGCCAAAGCCTTTCGACCTGCGGGATACACGCTTTTTTTCCGCCTACCTACAATATCCGACTTTTTTGCTCTACAATCAACCGAAATTTGTTTCAGCTACGGCTGCACTTTGATGAGTATTCATATGTCAATATTTTGTTTTATTTTAAGAACCGACTGCAACATTGAATGTTCAACCATAATGTAGCACTATTTCCTTCTCTCTGCTACATACGCCAGTACTGTGTTTTCTGTAATAACTACAAAACTTAATATATTAGAGTACATACTGAGTCTAAGATTTTATTGGATAATTAGGTTAGCGGTAACGGCAGCGGTAACTTCTCTTATATCGAGTGGTGTAAGCCGTCTTCATCACTGCTAACATCCATTGCACTTAATACACTTTTTAATTAGAGAGTAGTTACAATATATGTGTCAGTCACATTTGTTTATGAAAAGTATGCTGCCATCTGCTGCCAGACGCCGTAGAGCCTCTAAATCTCATTTTCCGCCCGAAAATTTGGACCGAAAAATGAACTTTCAGAGCAGGTAGGCGGAAAAAGCATTTGTGCACGTCCGTAGCAATCTCAATAGTTACTACTTATTTTTTCCGAACACAACAACGCTTTTGTACATGCGTTACATCACCAGTTCTGTCAAATTTATTCATTAATTTAAGAATGCAATTTTTACTTGGTGCTTGTTTTATAGTTTCATATACTTTTGTTATATGTACCTACCAGTATCGCTGCCCGCTCTGGTTAATATGATATCGGTAAAACAGCTTTACTGTCTCATTTCTTTCTTGGAATGCAATCATATTGACAATAAAGATTTGACTGATATATGTTAAATATTCCAACTGCTAAAAGTTTCAGATAGTCATCCTTCAAACACAAACGTTGCAACATTTATTTTTCCTCCTGTTCATCACGTAAACATCAGTGCCATCTGCTGAGAAACTCTAGCAAAGTTAGAACCCTTTTCTGGGGCGCTCTGTACATATCGGGTATACAATAACATTTGTGGTCTAGTTGCCGATGGTTTCATTATGCGACGTAAGATGCGTATTGTTTTCTAATTTGTTACATTTGCTTACTTAAATCTAAGAGGTTAGTGTTAAAAATTAATTTCAAAAGTCTAATTGTTTACGTCAATACGACTATAAACAATAGCGGTCTTAATTTACAAAGCAATAGAGATATCCAGAACAAGTGCATGCAGTACAGTCGTGTTTATTAAATTGTTGTACAACATTTCTGCTGTGTGAATGTGACTAAAATTCACAAAGTTTAAAAACGTGTCGTACATACAAATATTTTGAAAGGTTAGATCTAGGTCTATTTAATTAATGATACAGTGCGAGCCTTTGTTGACTAAAAACACAACCACCGATAAACTTTTAATGGCAGAATAAATAATACACTAAAGATCTAGAGTAATTAATTTTCATATGAAGAATACAATAATAATAATTTTTGTCGATGTTAGTTGTCACTCAGACAGGTCTGAAATGTATCTACCATTGACAAAGTATACAGCCAACTACCTATTTCTGAACAGCACATTTTTAAATACGACTTACAACAGACAATTATCTGTGTACAATACATTTTTGAACACGACTGTACATAATATTATGAAATATTTTACAGAAAAAAATAAGGTAAAATGCCACATAAAGGAGAAATATAAATTCGAAGTGATATAATTACGTTCGTTGGCGTATCAGCACAAACTATTGAAAAGTACATCGAGCTAATAGAGGAAAAGAGCATGAAATTTGAGGTCGGCAGGTTCACGGATGGACCAGCTTTCAACTCCGATGGGAAGGTTCAACGCAGATACAAAAACACTTGGTAACCTGTCTAACCCTTCATGGGTATCACCACCTAGTATGCCCAAAACGCACTTCCACCAGGCAGAAGAGGACTGCAGGTGTAGTTCAGGGGATGAAAGTTCTCACGGGCTGGCTGGGCCGCATGCGAATTAATAGCGCCTTTACCGCTCATTACATAAAGTTCATAATAGTTCAAAGACCCTCTTTGCCAGGATATTTAAAAGGGTCGGTCCACATTTTACTGCAAAAGTGACAACACATTTGACATGGGCTAAATCGTGCATAATGCACGAATTTTATCTTCCCCACTTCTAATATTTGATGAAAACTCTTCGCTCTAGTTCTTCTTATTAAAAACTTTTATTTGACATGCGAAGAAATAGTGGTGAATAACAGATTTCTAAGATTATTGGCCAATCTTTTTTAAAATTGATATCACCTCATAAACTGTGACAAAAGAAATATCCGGTTGCTGGCGTAATTCACCATGGACTTGTCCAAAGACTGAGAAAACTTTGTAAATTATTTTTAACTTGACAAACAAATGTGATTTTTCTTTTTTTTTTAATAGTCTATTTTCAATTATTCATGTATGCATATTAAATGTAGTGGTAAATTCCCATAAAAGCTGCCCTTGTATCAATTCAAAATCGATTAGCCGCCCTACGTAGCCGCCCTGGGTAGTAATAGTGAAAGCGTGGACATAGCAAATATTTAACTTGCAACTACTCTGATACTTTGTATGATGTGGGTTGCACACGATATAAATCTTGCCCGGGTCATCCGTAGCTCTCATGATTATATTTGGGTGTATTCAAAGTGTAGTTCAAGCATCATTAAATAACAATAGATGGATAAAAGGGATCGTCGGAAATCTGAGAAATGTAGAATATGTATGACATGCAAATCAAACATAAATATACAGAGTAGATAATAACCATAAGAAAAAGCGGATTTTCTTGAGATTTTGCGTAGTGTTAGAGAAAGTTAAGTTTTGTCACTAGTAATTGTTTTAAGTGAGTATGACTTGAATTGGAACTGAAAATAAATAGCAACAATAATTGTTTTTAAATTGAATTATACTGAAAACATAAGTTTTTCTTTATACAATCTAATATCGTCAGGATGTGGAAATAATAATTCGATTATGATAATTTGATATAATTAATGGTAATTGGAGATCCTAAATCACCCAGATTGATTATAATAGTTAAAAAATCAATCAAAAAACCAATTAAAAGCGGCGCCGTTTAAAAACTGCAGTTCAGCCACAACCATCCAAGTTAAACGCAAAAACGGATGTCATCTATTAACATGCCCACCTTTATTGGATTGCTAATTAACGAATGATTGAAATTCCGAGCGTCCAGTCCGGTGCAGCCGAAACTGCGGAGGGCACATGATCCGGTCCGGTGATGTAACGGCGTTCAAATAGTTTGCGCGCATCCGGTGTTCTGTATTGTTTTTCGATTTCCGAGCAGATATTGAATTAAAAAAAAGTGGTACGGACCTGGCGCCTCGCCAGCCCTCCCGTTGCACATTATTGTCCAACTTTTACAGCATGAAAACCATTACGGGTCGCCGGCTTTTAATAATCGCCCTTGCCCACCATCCACATTATCAATAAGATAAGAAAAATAATAATAGTAAAAATATTAAAACTATTATTAATAATGCTAATAATAACTAAAATATCCAAATGCACGGGAGACAAAATAAAGGCGATGAGGGAAATTGATTAGGTTGTAATTGTACCAATTGTTCTGTCAGCTATCGCCGCCCGACGAAAGCTAAGAATGACTCATGCTTTTTCGAACAAATACTCGCGTTTTCTATGCTCGTTCGTGAGCTTTGGGCTATTGTAATCAAATGAATGGAAATAAGAGACGTATGTCAATCTCGTCCTACATGGAGCTATGTCACTGTCAGCTCTGGACTGGAGACTAAACATAATCAGAAACGTTGCACATTGGGTTGCATATCATTAGTTTATCAAGCTATAATTACATAGAATCACAGAAAACAATTACAGTCAAGGCGCGTCAGATCACTATAGTAGGTCGAATTCCAAGATAGAGCACGCATAAAAACTATTACATGCGTGATCGGCAAGTGAACACTTCAACACAAGCCACGATTAATTGTCCCGCAGTCTGCAGTCGCTGCCGGACTAAGTGGATTTTGTTACTGCACTAGCTAGGCTCGTGTTGGTAGTCTTAGCCCTGTATATTGTCGTCGTTCACGTGAACTTGTTTACGCGCGCTCTGTCTTGGAATTGGACAGAGTATAGTTCTCTGGATTAGATCCATAATTCATATGTAACCATTTGTACATAGAGTGGAAGATCTTCACAAAATCTTGGCTTATTTAGAAATTTGGCGGATCATTAAGTTATTTATTTATTTTATTTTCCTAGTCCGGTCAAACACAAAATTGCCAATAATTTGTTGCTGCGATTGCATCAGCATCTGATTTTTTGAGACCATCTATTATGCATGCAAAACCTATCCCTATTCACAACCGTGGTATATATACTACTCCTATTTTATTTCTCTACTCGATCAATTACAATAATTTAAAATTAATAACAAACATATTTCATCCCATCAAAATTATACGTCAACATTTTCAACACGTGTAAATATGGTTGAAATCTTGATTTACGTCAAAGTCTTAGAGTTGTCGCAAACTGAGATGGTCCAGAGGGCGTGGCTTAGCTGCGCGGCCTTGGCCGAGCCAGCGGCGTAGAGAAAACGAGTAGTAAATTAGAATCGCCGGATACAGTGGCGCATCACGCAAAGTGAATGTTTGTAGCAGAATTTTTTGAATTTTCACTTTTCATGAACCCAATAACGTTGGCTATAATTTCGCGAGCTTGGCTATGTATTATTACGCCGCACTGTCCGAACGTTTTATGCGAAGACATTTTACAACGTAAACACGCAACGCGACGCAAACGCATTGACTGAACAGCTGATAGTCCTCCTTCCCTATTTTGTCCGAGTGGGCTCGTCCGCAATGCTTTGGTTTTCTGCGCAGATCACGTGACAGGATCATTTTAGTTTGCGACAACTCTACGTCTGGATAATGTTCAATCTAAATTTCAATTCAAGTTCATTGAATTCAATCAAGATACACTCAAACATATAACTTTGTATGCTACACGTAACTTAATGCACTTTTTTTAAATGCACACAAATAAGTGCTCGTGCTGAAAAGTCAAGCATCATGTACTAGTAACATATCAAATAGGTATTATATCGCTGAGTCCATGTTATTGTTTTGTAATGTTTGACAGTTATTTTCAAACGTCGAATTGAGGTTAGTTATTATACTTTTTAGGATATTTATCAACAATTTCTCAACTCCATTCGACTGTAGATTGTTTTGAAACACATAACAGAATATGTTGTCAAAACTCGAATTGAGGTTAATAATCATAGTTTTGACATTGATTATTAATAATTAATAATTGTTTAAGAAAAAACAAAAATCAATGATTTTTTATTTTTTTTATATTTCTGATCAGTTTGTGCCAGGGTAGATGTGATTTATATCAATTGATTTACATGAAGATTTAAAAAATAGAACAAAACCAAAATATCTTACTTACTTACTCTACTTTAAAGCAAGCTAATTTTAGGGGACGTTCGAAAACCTCTACTCTATTGGGGCCCGAATTTCCTTTGTGGATTTTACGGGGCCAATAATCTGTGGTCTGCATTGTCAAAATAAGGTTCTTCCGAGCAATTTATGGGTAGGCGACACGCGCCCAAGTATCCGACAGTGACCGAGCGTCCGTTCTCCCATCTCGCCAAACAGACTTACACTTTTTTTATGTGCACCATGTATCTGGATTCGGGTGTCATATACAGGTTTGAAAAGAACCTTGCGGGTGTACCTACAAAGAAAGTAACGCATAAATTCGAAAACACCGTTAATATTAATTTTCTTACAAAACAACTTGAAGAGGTGTGGCGATTGTAATTAAATGTCGTTATATTACCATTAGCATTACCATTTTCATCTTGTGGTGTCATTTATTTTTAAAGTTATGACGTCAAGAATATTATTTTTAAGGGCAACCTATTTTTTTATTATTTATTTCGATAGTCATTTTTATTCTGTTTTACACGGTACAATATTTGCAATATTACATTACAAAATCTTTAAATTTGCAGAATGCATCTAGTTACCGTACGAAACAAAGTTGCATTTGGTAACAATTGACCCAGTAGACCAAGAGTGGTGTAGATATAATTTATTATAGATATTAGTTTTCTAAAATTTTCAATATGCGATTTGTTATATTTTGAAATTTATGAGTAAATTAAGTTGATATATTCATTTAAAAAAAAAAAAAAATTAGTGCCCCAGTCTCGAACCAACAATTTATGGAATTTGGACCGAACACTCTACCACAGAGCTACATTCCTTACACAAGTTTAGTAACCGAAATTAATTTCTCTATGTTTTAGAATGTTCATTGCAGACTAATATTTATAATTCAATAACAAAACCAACAAGACGTAATGTATACTTGCATATTGGAACTATTCAACAAATTTGAAATAAAAAAGGAATTTTGTTTGAACATTTATTTTTAAAATTGATAAAACAATATGTTTTATCGATTATTTCAATTGATATATTATCAATGTATTAATTTAGGTATATCTGTTCATTGATTCTAAAAATAAATGTGTAACTAAAATGTGTAAAACTACATCGAAGTGATTTTTTAATCAAATTGACATCTTATTGACACTGGATACTCCTGAAATGAACGTCTGCATAATTTATTTTTGATAAATATTAGCGGCAGGTAAAATATTTTATTTTTACAGAAAGTTAAAGTGTTGGTTTACTTCCGAAAATCGCTATTGACGGTAGGCGACATTTCCTTCTGCTGGCGGAAATGTGACATTTTTCCAGTCAACTGAGTTAAATAATGACATAATTTTCTGAAGTTTGAAGAAAAAATGTTTTAACAAACTATTAAACAAGTATACAAGTGTCCTTGAAAAAAACGAGCTATTTCACGAAATCGCTGAAGTAGCGATTAATGTTTAATGGGCACAACTTTAAGCAAGCAAATGATATTCGTAAGCATTTTTTTTGTATGGTGTGCAATACAAACCGCGTTCAGTCAGTTCACGCTATAAGATGGTTATATGCGTAATTAAAACACGAATTAACCCTTTTTCATAAAAACATGTATTAATAAATTTATCAATAAATGTTTTTGTGAAAAAGGGTTAATTCGTGTTTTAATTATATTTCACTTTTTACAAGCTGAAATGAACCTAATGGTTATATGCGATTGACTTATTCTGTGTTTTTTAAATTAATATTTAAATAAGCCATAATTTACTTGTAACCATAAAATTTAAGGTTATAAAACATTACTGACACATTTCAAAAGCAATTTCTTTAATTTTTCTCTTTTAACCGAATCTCTATGTCTTATGGTTTCCGAGATCCCAATGCTTAAAATAAAAAAGAACTTACCCTGTATAGTTATCAAATAAATGTTGAAAACATTTTCTCATTTATTAACATTGCCTCTAAAATGTTCAATATGCGTATTTATTTTTGAAATTTATGAGTAAATTAAGTTATTAATATTCATTAAAAAAAGTACACTACCCCCCCCAGTCTCGAACCAACAATGCCCGGACTTGCAGCCGTACACTCTACCACAAGGCCAGCTTTCTCACTAACATTTGGAAGCCGAACGTGCTGTATATATATTTAAGAAGATCATTACAGACTACTGTTTACAATTAGTTATTATTAGTAATAGTATTAGTTTACAAATAAGTGTTTATTCTAAAATTTAAATCGCCATTCATTTTAAAATATTATCAATATTGTACATTGTTAAATAACTATTATGTGTAATTTACGACTCATATTTAAGAAGATGCACAAAATTGTTCCCATCAGTACTTGTTTGCTACTGAAGATGGCTGCATTGACATAACTCAGAATGGATATGAATATATACAAACAATAAGTAACATTCAACAATGGTAGGCGGCTTTCATTAAGTGGCAATTAGTTTATATTCAAATAAGTTATTTTCCTTAAATCTACCTGTGTAATCTTTGGTGAAATTATTTGCATACAATAAAATATTCGGGAAGTCCACCCAGAAGATTTGGGCATTTGGCTAATATAATTGTTTGCACAGACATTAGGGATTATGCGATTTTATCACCCCAATAGAAGCCTGGAAGGAGGAGTGCCCGGGATTAAAAATTATTTGTATCTACTAAAATGCCGCTATTATGAATATTACGCTGTTAAAAGTTTGCCGAATATCTCAATTGCATTTGTAATTTGTCCTAAATAATGAGTTACGATTCTTAATCAAGGGCCGTAAATTTTTTGACATACCCTATATTATACGTTTTAAAGTATTATTAAAGTAGTTTGAAAACGTATAGATAGATCAGTCATATTTCGATTTCCTGCCATTGCCTGTAACATACGTAAGTGCTAACTTACTAACCAAAATATTAAACCCTGATGCATCATTTTTATGAACATACGGTATATCATATTAACATTATGTTGTATACATGGTGGAGCATTGGACAACGCACAATGGGGATTTACATGTGAAAATTTAAATCTTTAAATATTGTCTTCTCTAATTATGCTAGAGACAAATTGAATAATAATGAACTCTTTTGTAGAGCAAATACTGCGTTAATTTATGCTATTACTTTTTATTTTTTTTATCCATAACCTAAAAACTCGACGAAATAAAAGTTACACAAAAACTCAGAAGTGAATTGAAATCAAACAGCAAAGAAAATGCTTTTTTCTACGAAAGTGTTGAAAGACACGTTTTCTGTCATAAAATTTAACCTTGAAAGTTGGTATTTGTTACAAGGAGTGCAGAAAGTACTTTCCGCACTTATATGAGTGCGGAAAGTACTTTCCGCACTCACTTTCCGCACTCCAATACCTCTCTTTTGATTTTTGAGGCAATAAATCGGACGAAACTGTGGATGCAATGGCCGCAAGTTCCGGCGGAGTGTTTGTTATATCGTCACTATCGGAATCCATTATTGATATTCTTCTTCTTCCAGTATTAATGTATAAATTTCGAGTCTCGATTTGGTGACAAGCGATTTATAAATTTTCTGACGTTTAAATTAATGACAATGACATTTATTTTAAATTAATGATTAAATTTACATTAATCTTTAGTTTTCTACACTTTCGTAGAAAAAATAGTATGTAACACTAATAATAAGTAAAAATAGTAATATATGAAAATATTTTAATCATTTCAACTTATCCTAGTAAATATGTAATTATTATAATATCTTAAGAGGGATTAAGATTTAAAAATACAATGTGTCTCAGTGACAACCCGACATAACAAAATTAACATTGGTGAAATAAGTAAGGATCGGCTATTGCTGTGCCTATATCTAAAAATGTGATTGTCACAAATGAAACAGCGGGTAGTAAGTAGTAATTAGAAGAATTAATTAAATTTACATTACTGTCAGAATGCTAATATTTTTAGAATTTGTTGAGTCAATATAACTATCACCATTTAATATGAACATTATTTGACAGAAGTAAATTTCTGTTTGTTTTAAATATTTTGTTTCGGCCACTCACAAAGAATATTTAGCTCATGGCAATAGTTGATCCATATACAATTTCCCTATGTTAATTTTGCTATGTCTGGTAGTCACTAAGACGCACTGTATATATTTTAGTATTATACTAAAACACAATTATAAGTGTAACAGTAATTATATTGTTACCAATACGAGTGTTTCCAGAATCATATTAATTTCCCCACGTGAATGCAATAAAGTTCTTTATTACTTATGGGAAGCTTTGTAGGTATGGGAAGCTGTGTAGATTTAAGCGAGCGGATATTCGACAAAATATGTAACTTCTCTGTTTGATAGTGATTTAAAACGATGTTCTCCATTTAAGATCGATATTTAAACAGCGACAAATCCGCAGTAGCAGGACACGCCATCTCGACCGGATATCATTTTCCCCTGGTTAATGTAAAATTATTTAGATTTGTAAGATTATTTAGATGTAAATTTATTTATATTATTAAGATTATTTAGATCCAGCTCCAAAACTCTCAATATGTTCGAGGCCATTCTCATGAAAAAATAAAAAAATCGAAATGTACATTTAGATAATAATAAATTTAGTGAGGAAACGGTATTCAAGTGTTTTATTGTGTTAAAATTTTAGTATTTAAGTCAC
The DNA here is from genome assembly GCA_951805005.1 of Othius punctulatus. Classification (NCBI taxonomy): domain Eukaryota; kingdom Metazoa; phylum Arthropoda; class Insecta; order Coleoptera; family Staphylinidae; genus Othius; species Othius punctulatus. The sequence goes on from OX638138.1 coordinate 72,559,373, forward strand.
TACATTGTTTTTTAAAATTATTATTTAAAGTAAATTATTAATGTGAAAAAATTAAAATTAAATCATATTTGTTAATGAAAGTCGTATGTCATTTGTTTCGTGATTTTAATTGGTTTGATGATTGGTTTTTTGGATGAAGCACAAGCTTTTATCCCCACCAAACATTTAATTATTGCGAATATTTAAAATAAATTTAATATATTGTTGGGTACGACCGTTGAACGAAGGAGGAAGTCCTTCATAGGACGCACGGTCTTAGCATCGGGCAGCTTCGGGCCTCTGTCACCAGATCATAAATTATGGTGGCCAGCAATAAATTTGGGCCTTTTGTGCTATTTATCACTACAGCCATTACGAGTATAAAGCCCACAATGCGACAATAGACCCAAGGCTCAGGTCAAAAATATAGGTTTTGGCATAGTCGCCTAATTTTATATATATATATTTTTTAATTGTTCGCCTATTGGAATGCATAAACAGTGCAAAAACAATAATTAATTAAAAAAAAAAACAATTTTGATTTAAATCAATGATTTATTTAAAAAAAAAATTATAAGTTGTTTTAAATCATGATTGAGACTAATTTAAATATTCTTCTTAGCATGAAAATTTTATAGTGCATAGCAATTGATGGTTGACAGTGGCGGCTCATGACTTGTGGACAAGAGAGGGTTCTGCCCTAGGACAAACCCTATCGCCATATAGACATATACAGGGTCCGTCATTTCACCTCCCGTCTTCTGTAGCTCAGTTACTAATTGAGTTAGGATTTTGATATTTTGCAGACTTTACTTGCATTCTGTGGCGTATTTAAAAAAAATATGTTTGATTATACAGGGTGTCCCAAAAAAGGGTGACGTCATGATGATGTGTATTTTTAAATTGCATGGTATATTTTTTGTTGTTTATTTGGGTGCCCTTTATGGATGCCTACATACCTATGAAATTTTATTAAAATCGGTTCAGTGATTTTAGTTAGGAATTGCGATAGAGTTGTAATTAGGAAAAATGTTTGTCTTTAAATTCCACATGGAATGACATAAAAATATACAGGGGCTCCAATTTAAAATAAGGAAAATAAAGTGTTTTAAAGTTTGAAAAGTTTGACACTAAATTTTGGGCACTCTGTATAAAGCATATCACAAAAACTTGGTTAACGCAACTATCAGACCTTATTTAATGAGTACCTTATATGGTTTTATTAACAAGGCATATTTTTATCTCTTATTAATTTTCTTAACCAATGTGCAAAACTGATTTTTTTCAGTTTTTATATTTTTGTGCTAATGTCACTAACCCGTTTTCAATAAAATTTTATGGGTATGTAGGCATCTATAAAAGGCACCCAAATAAGTGACAAAACATATACCATGCAATCTAAAAATATACATCATGATGACGTCACACTTTTTTGGGACACCTTGTATGATAAAAAATATTTTCCTAAAATACGCCACAGAATGCAAGTAAAGTCTGCAAAATATCAAAATCCTAACTCAATTAGTAACCGAGCTATTGAAGACGGGAGGTGAAATGACGGACCCTGTAGATTAAGTTGCCTTAAATAAGACATGTGTTAACAAATGAAAAAAAGGAATATTAAAAGGAAACTTTTGGAGTCTTAGGAATAATTTATGCAATGATATATATCGATCTATAGAATTTATTGAATGAGCCCATCACATATTCATATTATACAGGGTGTCCTGGACAGAGTAGGATATTGCATGGGTATCTTTCTTAATCTGATTAAATGGGCAATGTTGTGCAATTTTGTATGCTGGTTCAGATTATGTTGAAACATTTTCAATAGTCCGAGCAGCTTACAAATTATTCTAAAAAAACTAAAAATCGCAATATTCTAATAAATCCAATATTATGTTTTGATTTATGATCTTAATTTTACTGACTTAAAAAGGTTTAATTTATAATTAATTAAAGATGCGTAAAAAAGTTTAAAATGAAAGTTACTTGGTTCGACCGTACAACCTTAAGATGCAAACCAAAATAAAAATCAAGATGGCGCTTTACGTGATATTAGTAGCAAATTTATTAATTTAAATGGCCGCAATATTTTATTTTTATACCTCTAAATAGAGTTTCTTTTCCTCTTTTCAACTATGTATAACAACCTATAACTAAATGAAAAATATGGGAAATATTAATTGTTCCAATTTTATTTTTACTTTTTAAATTAATTTTAAAACAAATGTAAAAACAATTAAAAAAAACAAGTTGTAAAATAACAATAAATTATAAAAATGCTCAAATGCTGACCACTATTGGCCAAACACAATTGACATCGCTAAATGTTCGCTAATCCGTACATTTCAACTTGGCAAATAGAAAATCAAGTTAACGCATCTAAATCTAGGCCATCAACAACTTAAAAAAGTACAAGTTTCACCCTTATAAATTGCACATTTCTCAGACTTTACAACCAAATGATACAGACGTTGATTAATATTTTGCAGATGAATTGTTAATGAACAAAATTACGGAAAATGGTCATTTTATAAATATAATTTTATGGAGAGATGCCATGAACTTATGGCATGGAGATTATGGGCAAATCGTCATAACGAACGCTATTGGGCTCAAGACAATACACGCATAGTGGCTCCACGGCGAAACCAAGTGCTCGATGTTTTTTGTGGCGTATTGGGATATCATTACATGGTGCTATAATATTTCATGGAAGTCTAACTGCACAAGGTTATTTGGAAAATTTTCAAACAACTTTAAAAGATTTACGGGATGATTTACCTTACATAAAATATTCAAATGTGGTACCAGTAAGAAGGCGCCCCACAGTCAATGCTAGCGATGTTATTACTTATTCAAATGGCCGTTTTAATAACAAAGTAATAGCGACTAACACATCTGTTCAGTCTCCAGTCAGATCTGCTTACTTGACGCCTCTTGACCTTTATTTGTAGGGTACTAAAAAATATTGTATTTTTTTTTTACTACGTTTATGGAAGGAACTTCAATTATAATAATATAGATGAACTTCGTGAAGCAATGATAGAAGCTATAAACGGCATAAATTGCATCACATTGCGTAAATTGTAAATGGAAATATTGTAAAACGCTGCTAATTGCGTTTGACTAATAACGGTCAGCATTTTGAGCATTTTTTATAATTTATTGTTATTTTACTACTTAGTTGCATTACGGTTTTTGTTTACATTTGTTTATATTTGTTTTAAACATAATTTAAAAACTAAAAATTAAAATGGGAACAATTAATACTTCTCTAACTTTTTATTTTGGCATAGCTTGTTATACATCGTTGAAAAGAGAAAAAAAAGTCGATTTAGATGTGTAAAACTCAAATATGGCCGCCATATAAAATCAGAAAGTTAATATTAATATCTAGGACCCCGCCATCTTGATTTTTGTTTTGATGTAATTGTTTAGTTTGCTCGATCGAACCGAGTAACTTCATTTGCAAACCTTTTCCTCATCTCTAATAATTATTGAATTATCAGCTTTTAAAGAAAATCGCGATTTTTAGGTTTTTTTTTGAATAATTTCTAAACTGTTCGAATTTTTTTTCAAAATTTTTCAACATAATATGAACTAGCACACAAAACTGCACAACATTGCCTATTAAATCAGATCTCTAGCTTTGAAAATAAGTAAGATACCCATGCAATTCTACTTTATTTAGGACACCCTGTATATTAAAGATGTTTCATTTCACATGATATTCACATGATATAAAATATAATATAAATAAAACATAAAAACATAATTAAAAAGGTAATTTTTGAAAGAAAACTCTAATTTCCTACTTTTATTATCTGTTAACTTCTCTATAACGCGTTCATTGAAGTTGTACATTTCTTCATTCAATGAATTTTCTACTAACAACATACTCAGTGCTGTAAGCTGCTGTTCACACATTGTGTTTCTGAAATAAGATTTTATTATTTTTAGTGTTGAGAAACATCTTTCTACCTCGGGCGTGGTCATGGGAATAGTGGCTAAATATTTTACGACTTTTGAAATTTCTTCTAATGTTGTGTCTAATCTAATAGTAATGATGTTTAGTGTCTTTAGACACCCGCTCATATTTTCCTCAGTTAGTTTTGCTCTTGAGTACACTTCCAACTCTGTTATCAGAGTAGCTTTGTTAACATAGGAAATGATATAGTACTACATAGGAAGTAGTATCCACACATAGTTTCAATTTAATAGGAAATGACACAAAAATGTTCAATATATCTCAGGTAGTTTGTTTCTATAGTCATCTATTCGGGTTTAAATAATTTTGATCCGCTCTTATTTTAAGTATAATTGTATCACAGTCTTCTTTAGCAGACACATTTATATTTTCATTATTTAATCTTCGTCTTTTGTGAATTATCTCTTCAATGTCATCTGAGGATTCTAACATGTCAGCGACTGAAGCAGATCGTCTGCGGCACGATTATGAAAATCGCGAGTAAACGAGACGATATCTGTGTCTAAACACTTCGAGTGTAGAGCCCACAGTCTAAGCCAGGGGTCTCCAAACTTTTTAGCCTAACGGCCTAACTGACTCCTCTACTAAGTCCCAAGGGCCAAGACCTATAGTCGTCTCACCGAGAGCTGGGTATGACTCACCTCTCCTTAATGCATGCATTATTCGACATACGTTTCTTATTTCATTTCATTCTATTACATTCACCTTAAGCATGCGATCGAGCATAGGAAACGCGATTCTTTGTTCGAAAAACCATGACTCATACCCAGCTCTCGGCGACACGACTATAGCTAGCTCATCATACCAACATACACACCAATTGAATTACGCGCAAATTTTCCTTCAGGAAGCCTACGGTGTGAAAATTATGAATATTTGAAACGCGGGTTTAAATCTCAGCAATTGTTATTAAACAACGCAAATGCTGAACAAGAAGCCGAAACACGTGCTAATTTCCGCGTGGCTCATTCAATATCTCAATCATTGCCAATTCCGGGAGTTTATTGAAGAGTTTGAATAAAATTCCCATATTATAATTGCAATTATAATTCCCATTTTATAAAAGTTCTAACGTGATTTTTTTAGCTCCGAGCAATAATCGAAATTTTCTGGAGAAACCCAGCTTTTGCATGATTTATACATTCATATTAAGTTCTTTAAAGCCCAAATAAAGCCCAAATAAATGTTGAGGGACAGGACTCTGGGGAATTAGAAATCTGTCGAGGAGTTCGACAAGGCTGCATACTATCACCAACTCTATTCAATATGTACTCCGAATGCATATTTAAGGAAGCCATCAACGAAGACTCCGGGGGAATAGTTATAAATGGGCAAACTATCAATAACATTCGATACGCAGACGATACCGCGATAATAACAACAAACATCCAAGATCTTCAGAGAATGCTTCTAGATATAAATACTGTTAGCCAATCCTACGGACTAAGTATGAATTTAAATAAAACTAAAATTATGGTATTTAGAAAGAACAACGACAATAATATCCCAGCCATCACAATAGATAATACCATAATAGAAAGAGTGAGAAGCTATCAGTACTTGGGAACACGAATAGGGGACAATAACGATCAAACCATCGAGATCAGTAAGAGGATAGAAATAGCAAGAGCAACATTCGTGAAAATGAAGAAATTGTTCGTAGATAGAAACATCGACCTAGCCCTGCGAATGCGAATGGTGCGATGCTATATCTTCTCAACTTTGCTGTATGGTATGGAGGCATGGACGCTCAATAAAAACAATATTAAAAAGATCGAGTCATTCGAAATGTGGCTTTACCGTCGCATGCTCAAGATATCCTGGACAGACCATATAACCAATGAAGATGTACTGCGAAGAATGCACAAAGAAAGAGAACTTTTACTTACCATCAAAACAAGGAAACTCCAGTATTTGGGGCATATTTCCCGGGGAGAGAGATACTCAACTCTCCAACTAATTATGCAAGGAAAGATACAGGGAAATAGATCCGTAGGGCGCCGCAGAACATCGTGGTTGAAAAACCTCCGGGAATGGTACGGGAAAACTTCGGTAGAACTGTTTAGAGCTGCAGTTTCAAAAATTAGGATCGCTATGATGATTGCTAACCTCCGTTAGGAGATGGCACCATAAGAAGAAGATTAAGTTCTTTCGACAAAACATTTTGTTTTGTTAAATCTCAATTGAACAAAAATGTTTCATGCAATGTTTAATACATGCCAAACATTCCGTCGGCAAAGGTTGACTCCATATCTGGTAGATTCGTTCGGTAGATTCGTTCGCAATTTTAAGCTATAGGAGCTTCAAAACTACATTATGAGTCTCGTTTTTCAAATTTTGATGCAATTGCAAACGATATAAAGATTTCAAATTCTCGTTAATGGCGATATAGAAACCCTTGCCCCAGAAATTGAAATGAAAATAATTGATTTGCAGTGTGGCAATATTTTTAAAGAAACATATTTAAAGTTATCATTGGGATAAACTCCTGGCTATTTTCCGCTTTCGGCACTACTCATTAGGGTGAAAAAAACATTCTCCAAAATAAACTAGGTATACAAAAAATATTTACACATAAATTATCTGATGATCATTTGAAGTAGCTGCTGATAATTTCCAGTAGTGGACTTGATTCACAACTGCAAACAAGTCAGTGTAAAGTTACAGCTGCATAAATCTCATCAATCATAATTAAAATGTTTAATTTCATTATTAATTACCTATGTAAGTCACTTATTGTAATTTTATTTTAGTATATACCTTGTCATTAATTACAGTTAAAATGTTCAATTTCAGTATGTATGTAAGATATTGTGTTTCTTAATTTGTCGTTAAATAAAAACATCTGATTATTATTTTGTACTATATGATTTTCGTACATTGTATATTTTACAATGTAAGTAAATCAAGTAATCAAAATAAACTATGGCGGGCCGGATAGCGGGCATGTCGGATACCGGGCATATAGTGGTCGCGGGGCGGTATTGGACTGCGGGATTATGGGACTTCAGGCTCGGAACTCGGCGCCTGCTTGGCGACTATCCGCTGGAGTTGGCCGATAAAGAATGAATATACATAACTATTTACGAACGTAACACTGTCCGAACAATAAATATAAATTAAATTATATAATTATATTTAAAATTGAATAGGTAAACAGGGATATTCATGCAAAATTTGAAGCAAAAAACACATAATATCAACTTTGTTAAATTCTATTTCTTACTGAGAGTCAGTCGATATATCGATAATTTGTTTTCGTTCTTAACCGACAACTGATAAATAATTACCCCAACCTTTTCAAAAGGGCTGTGAATCCGAGATGGGTTTTCTTTTTCAAATGCAAAATACTCTTGAAACGATTGTTTTAAATCTGATAAGTGCTGCAGTATATTATCTTGTAAATTTATTCATTTTAACGTTATTAGTTTTCACAATTTCATGTAAATTAGTAAAAAAAAAATCAGTATTTTCTTTTAAAATGCAATCTGACCAAAATTTTTATTTGCGAATAGTAGCATTAATTTTAATTTGTACTTCAAAGATATTCATTTTTTTGCTTGGAAAGAGACAAAATTGGTAAATATATCTGCGAGATATGCTATTTTCATTATCCAATCTACATAATTTAATTTGTAAGATTATTCAAATGCACGTTCGCTTAACAAAATTATTATTTCATCTTTTAATTCACAAAATCCAAATCCAGATTCTGCAGGTCGCTGCACTACGCACTTCTTAGAGAATTTTTACAGTTCCATGGTAATTGTTTGCGGAACCCTTGAGAAACGTCGCGGAACCCAAGGGTTCTGCGGAACACAACACAGGTTGAAGAACGCTGTACTAAGTAATAAATGTTCATTTTTTAGAAAAAACGATTAAAATTTTCTACCAAGTTGTTCTCCTAATGGTTTAGTTTCTCATTTACCATTGTGTATTTCATCTGAAAAGGGTAACTCTTTTAAATATATCAATATTTTGGAAACATGTTAAAAAATAAAATAATCAATTAGGGTCGTTGACGTAGTGTATTTTTACTGAACATGATGTTTCCCTTATCAATAATACCATAAATACCTTACTTTAGTGTATGCTTCTCAAAAAGAAGTTTATTAACATGCTTTAATTTTCTTAATAAAATCTGTGGCAAAATAATTATTTTGGCATATACAAAATTCGCACTTTACTGTCGATTTAGACTCATTTTATTTCTCGTGCAATATTTGCCGATTTCAGGAACGCGTAGTGTATTGGGTTTTCATAAACTAATGCATATTGACTTCCGCTTTAGGTGTTCCTACAGAGTAAATTATGTGATATGTTTTGTTTTCCTTCTTCATTCGCCTACGTTCCCGGCGGTTTCTGGGGATTTGTAGGTCACGGTTGGGAAGCAATTTATTTAGCCGCCGGGACTATCCGGCAGGATATTTGCGAAGTTTGCGGCAAACGCCGGTAACTAATCCCGCGGCTGGCCCCCGAGCCGTCCGCTAGAACGCATCGTCGTCTGAAAAATTGCCGCCCCCCGCGATGATGCTCGCAAATGTAATCTCTGAGCCCGACGTTTGGTGCGCTGCCAAAGGGATCGGGTCCTGGAACCCAGAGGCGTGGGGGTGGCGGAGATCCTGGCAAACGCTGCAGGCGGCCGCGATCGATTAGACAAATGGGGCGGCCCCGTTCCTCAACGTGCTGCCGACGCCGACGGTCCGTCCTGGGGGCGGCCGAGTGAGCGGGCGATTGCGTAAACATTCCCGATTTTCTCCTGCCGGGATTGCAGCACGTAGCACCGCGCGAATCGGGGGCGGCGGCGTGCAGGACCGGGACGCGAAGATTGCGGAAATCCGGAGAATCCGCGTCTTAATTCGCGAGGACGAATTAAATGGAAAAGCAGTGTACATTGGGAGGTTTTCCAGAGCGAAATATATCGATCAGCTGCGGCTCATTGAGCAAAATTACATCGCCCTCTTACAGAACCAATTTACATAACGGGATCAAGGAGTCTGGATTTATGAATAGAATAGAATAGAATATTTATTTTTTCACTTGGTCACTAGTTACATGGTAACAGGTACACATTAAGCGGATGTGATCGTCAATTATATGGAAAAATATAAAATATAGCAAATGTCAGATACAAAGTGACACTTGCTCAAGACAAAATATATACATTGTAACGGTCCCCGAAGGCATCGTGGATCGTTTTAATTCGGGGCTTTATGTTGCGCGTTTTGGCCGGCGCACACGAATTGCAGTCCGGCTCAAAAATTTGTATTATATGACCCGCGAATAGCAGTTGGACAATTTTATTGCCCCGTAATGACACACTTGAATTGCAGTCCGAGCCGAAAATTCTGAATACTTTAATCCATTAATACCTTACTTGTTACTTGCGCGTTCCTAGATGCGAATTGCAGTCCAGCCCCTAAAATCCGCAGATATAGACAGGTATAAATATGTAACACACACACAATTATTAAATGTTATTAAATATTTAATGTATTAATTACTACAATTATATAATATTTTTATTTAAAATTGTAAAGTACTAAATTTATAACATACGCATTTCAAGAAATCAGGGCGACAAATTGCATTGCAATGAAATTGTGAAATTTTTGCTGTTATAAATTTCTGACTCTCTAAAACTCCTCTCCTAATTAACCGTTTTTCTGTAATATTACAAGTTGTTATTATTATATAGTCCGTTTGAATTCTTTTCAATGCTTCTACAAATACATATATATATATATATATATATATATATATATATATATATATATATATATATAGAACATTTTGCCCAAATATAAGGTGGGAAATTGGAATCTTCACTTATGTCAGTATCTGTCAATTAGTCTGCGAATTAAGTGATTCTTCCATCAGAAGGCATATCTCGTAACAGTTCAAAGAGAATGCGTCGCCAACTTCGTCTGGATCCAACAATATGAGTTCAAATACGTGATGCACCCATTTTCCTATGTCAGACCCTGGATCACGATATTCGTTGGAAAGGCCAACTTGGAGATTTTTCTATACCTATATTAAAGATAGAGATTTCGAAAATTATTTCACTAGAAAATTTATTTGTACTTACCACGATTGTGGTAGGTGGAAGGAATCTACATCCTATAATGTTTGCTTCTGGAAAATTTGTTGAACATGCAGAATGTATGCCTTGCTCGAAATCGATTACAATGAAGTCGGAACGCCACGTAAATCCAAGTTCGTATACTTCATATACGATATTTTCAGTTTATTCTTTAGTAAACAATATAAAACTGAAACGTATGTATCATTGGCATATATATGAATGCGAAATAATTGCAGGAAATAATTTGGACAATTATCAAATGTTCCATCCATGTAAAATTTTGTTTGAGCACACATAAATTCTATGTTACTCATGCAAGAAAATACAATTATATCTTCTGCGAGATCATTGACTAGTACAAATGGTTCATCTTTGATTGTCCTAATGTCCAATAAATTTAACCTATTTTGGATATTTGAAGACGATTTTGGAACATTGGGCATCGTTTTTCGCTTCTCCCGTCAAAAGTCACCCTACGGACTGACCTTATATCTGGCCGGCTCGGACTGCAATTCGAGTGTGTCATTAGGGGGGATTTTGGGGAGTGGACTGCAATTCGCGTCTAGGATTAAGGATCACCTACTTAAGCTCAGGTAACATGAATTAAACGGACTGCAATTCGAGTGCGCCCGTTTTGGCGACTGCGTACTTGTATTCAGGTAACATATGATCAACTTAGCGAGGCCCCATTCAATTTTTCATCTGGAGACGTGTAAACAGCGAAGGCGTGACGCGATAGTGTGGGTATAATACCGTAGCCGATTTTTCGGGATAATCGTGGTCACCCATAAATACTCCACAGGAGGACAATACGCTGAGTATGGAGCTGGTAGAGAATTGATTACCCTCGAACCAACATCTTAAACGAGTGAGTAATTAGAAAGAACGAAACATATTTTCTGTTAAACACGCCCATTTGTTAATACGCCCTTTGATTGTAGGCCTTTAGGCCGAGGCTAGCCAATAACACCGGTGTAGCCCTAATAATAATTACGGCAGGAAATTTTGAAGTCGCTGGTGGAAAGTCGAAAGAAGTGCCGACCGCATGGCGATAACTTGGTGTTAAGCGTGGAGACGGCGAGTACGAGGGTCGTTCGTGCGGAGTCGCAGCGGACCAGCGGAATTCATTCCCATTTGTTTTATTTAACATAATCACATAATATTTATTAATTACCTTTACTCTTCAAGTTTTTTTTCTTTGCTCTTCAATTCACTCTTCAAGTTTTTCAGTTTAAATTTTATATTTTTGTTTGTTAACTTCAGTACAGTTTCACTTTTTGTGTAAAAAAATGTGTTGTGCGGCGTTATTGTATTGTATTGTACGTGTTTTTGCTTCATTGTAAAAGAATAATTTCCGTAGGTATTTCATATTACGCGATACGTGTCGGACGAAATTTGGCCAAATTCTGTTGATGCGGTGTAATTATTTACAGAGCGCAGGTATTTTCTTGTAGGTGATAGCGGAACATTGTATCCGCCATTTTGTGTAAATAAACACAAGTTATTGACATCACAAAATTCAGAATATTTTATTTGAAATTTAACCTTTTTGTTTCTTGATAGCAATATCATTCTCACTTTGAGACACATTTGATCTTGTGGTGTGGGCGTTAGATAGTCAGCTCTTAGGATATTTTCGTAGTTTTGAGTATCGCTGATTATCTTCCATCAACCCATACAGATAACGTGGAGGCCCTTATATTGAAGTAGTGACGAGGTAAAATTACGTGGAGCCTTTTTCATAACCCACCCCTTTCCCCCTACTCTCCGACATCGAGAACCCGGCTCTTCTTTGCTTCAAAGGGAACCTCCAATTGCTCCGCGGCCTAAGGCGTTGAAAGCCATCCAGGCACGTCACAACATATACAGACAGAATTATTCTAAATATACATACATATTACGTACCCATAATATAAAAAAAAACCTGAAAGACAGCTCAGCTCAAGTATTGCGAAATAAACTTCACTAACATACAGTAGCAGCTCTGTATGAGATATGATCTCAATCCCAGTAAAAATTTAATGAGGGTATGGTTTTTCAATAATTTTAGAATCTTGTTATAGATCATTGCGCTTGAGTATATTGCTGACTTCTCGTAAAGGACGCTATTGTAAGGCACCATTCTTATGTCGTTCAAATGCCGCGTGTTGTAATGGTGATCTCTTCGAAAACTTTTCACCGTTTTTTTTTAAATTTTCCGTGTTGCTGTGGACGTAAATAGTACACTTGGAAATGTATATTCCGGTTAAGGTTATGATGCCGTTTTCTTTAAAAGTGTCGCGACATGCGTCAGTTAGCTTTAAATTAAATATAAGTCGAATTATTCGGTTTTGCAAAATGAATATTCTATGAAAGCTATGCAGGTCCACTCAACCCCAAGCGAGTATATTATACGCCAGATGTTGATACGCCAAGGCATAGTATATGTTAATCAGTGACTGAGATGAGAAGTATCGTTTCAACTATAGAATTGCGTAAAATGCTCCAATTCTTCTGCAAGTGGGTATCCGTTCCGGATGTTGGCTATCATATAGGCTATCTTTACTTTATTCACAGCTGGCCGGAAGAGGCCTGTGGTTGTCGTGGAGAACCATCTGCTCAAGTTTTTAAGCCACGAGATTTTTCTTCTCTCAATGTTCCTTTTTCCTTCAACTTTGCCTTGAAGTATGCACTGAAGGAGTCCGTATCTACTACAGTTGTGCATGATGTGTCCCAGGTATTGTAGTTTCCTGGTTTTAATCGTGGTCAGGATTTCTGTCGTTTTGCCCATTCTTCTTAGTATTTCGACATTGGTAATGCGGTCTTTCCATGATGTCCTTCATATCCTTCCGTAGAGCCACATTTCATATGCTTCTAGTTTTTTTTTGTGTTAGCAACCATCAACGTCCAAGCTTCCATTCCATAAAATAACACAGAGAATACGTAGCAGCGTAAGAGCCTCATTTTGGTGTCTATAGTTAGATCACGACTTTTAAAGGCTATGGCCATTTTAATGAATATATTTCTGCTGTTTTCAATCCTGCTTTTATTTTCTGTCTCTGGTCCCATTGCTCATTAATAACGGTGCCTAGATATACATATTTTTTAACTGTTTCGATGTTCCCCTGCTCCAGCTCCAGTTGCTGTTGGTGGTGTTGTGGGTTGTTCTTACTTATGATCATGAATTTGGTCTTGTCCATGTTGATATCTTGTCCATATCTGTGACTAGTGCTTATTAAGCTATTCATAGTTGTAAGCCTTCTATGTTGTCGGCCATGATCTGCGTAACTGATGTTGTTTATACGTTTTCCGTTTAAAGAAATTCCTTCTTGTGAATTTACTAGGGCTTCCCGAAATATGACTTCAGAATAGATGTTAAATAGCAGAGGACACAGTACACATCCCTGCCTCACACCGCGTAGAATTTTTATTCTTTCTGTGCTTTCGTCTCCGATTCTTTCGCTTGCCGTTTGGTTCCAGTATAGGTTTGTAATTATTCTGAGGTCTTTGTCGCCTATTCCTGTGTTTTCCAGAATTTGTATTAGTTTTTGGTGTTGGACTCTGTCAAAGGCCTTCCTTCAATTAGCAAAGGCTACAATTATCTTTGCGCAAATATGGTCTACTTGATATTTCCAACATAGTTTCATATCTACATAGGTGCCCAGAAATTTTGGTGCTTTCTGACGAGCTATGTAGTTGTGTTTTAAATCTTCTATTATAAACATTTATAGATACTGTTTTATTGTTATTCAACAGCAAATTATTTCTCATACACCACTTTGATACCCGGTCATTTATATTAATTATTTTCCTAATTAGTTCATCCTCTGAAGGAGCATTGACACATTGAAAGTTGACAACGAATCCTCCTGCTATATTATCTTTCATATCGTTGATAAACAAGATAAACTATAACGGTCCTAGCTTGAGCCTTGTACCACACCTTTTTCAATGTGGTATAAACTAGAATCACACATGTTTGCACGTACATAAATCTGTCTATTCGATAGAAATAACTCTAGAAGTCTAAGGGCATTTCTGTAGATGCCTATTGCAAATTTCCTTTCGTGGAGAAATTTAATCTCCATGGTGTCGAACGCGCGGGAAAAGTCGTAGAATAGGCCGGCAACACATTTTCTATTATCAACATGCTTAATCATCTCATCGAGTAGCTCCATGTTGCTGTTTCCGTCGATTTCTTCTCGCGGAATCCATGTTGATTTACTCCCAATATTTTGTGCTTGTTGATAATCTCCCAGAGCCTATTTGCAATTATTTTCTCTAGTATTTTGGAGAAGTAATTCAGTATGGCTATTAGTAGTTTTCAGGATCTTCTTCTGGTTCTTTTTTGTAGATGGGTTTTACCATTGCTACCTTTAGACTATACGGAAAGTCACTATTTTGGAAGGAAAGATTGACTAGAGCTGTCAATGGATCCATAACGCCTTTGAACACGGCTATTGATATTTCTTCTTTTCCCGAGCTGGTTTTATTGCTTAACGTTGATATTACGTTGGATATTTCTTGGGGAGTCGAAGGGTGCAAGTAGAGTTTATGTAGCCCTATTGGTCTTGTAGTACATTTGGTAGAGCAAGTACTTCCAAAATGGTCCTGTAGTTTAAGTTTTGAAACTACTAGACGACGAAGGAATTAAATGGCTAACCGGCATCCTTAATAATATCTACAACACAGCTGTAATACCACAACAGTGGTTGGAATCAGAATTCGTAACACTTCCAAAAAAGGCAATATAATAGAGAACAATAAGCCTAATGAGCCACCTATTGAAAGTGTTTCTAAAAATTATACATAAAAGAATATACAATAAAGTGGAAGGACAACTATGACTCGTACAATTTGGATTTAGAGACGCAGTCGGGACAAGGGAAGCTCTCTTTAGTGTGCAAGTATTAGTACAGAGATACAGAGACATGAATTGTGATGTATACGCGTGTTTCGTTGATTACAAAAAGGCCTTTGACAGAGTCCAACACTAAAAACTGATACAAATTCTGGAAAACACAGGAATATACGACAATGACCTCAGAATTATTACAAACCTATACTGGAACCAAACGGCAAGCGTAAGAACCGGAGACGATAGCACAGAAAGAATTTAAAAAAAACAGCAACTGGAGCTGGAGCAGGGGAACATCGAAAGAGGTAAAAAATATGTATATCTAGGCACCGTTATTAATGAGCATTGGGACCATACACAGGAAATAAAAAGCAGGATTGAAAACAGCAGAAATATATTCATTAAAATGACCACAGCCTTTAAAAGCCTTTAAAAGTATAACTATTGACACCAAATTGAAAGTATGAAATGTGGCTCTACAGAAGGATATCATGGAAAGACCGCATTACCAATGTCGGAATACTAAGAAGAATGGGCAAAACGACAGAAATCCTGACCACGATTAAAACCAGGAAACTGCAATACATGGGACACATCATGCGCAACTCTAGTAGATACGGACTCCTTCAGTGCATACTACAAGGCAAAGTTGAAGGAAAAAGAAACATTGGGAGAAAAAAAATCTCGTGGCTTAAAAACTTGAGGAGTTGGTTCTCCAACACAGGCCTCTTCCGGGCAGCTGTGAACAAAGTAAAGATAGCCAATATGATAGCCAACATCCGGAACGGATAGATACTTGCGGAAGAAGTTTAATTTCAGTGATTGTCGAGAAGAATATTCCAAGTGTTTCTGCTACATCGAGTGATTTTTTGATAATTCTCCTGTCTTGGTTTTTAATTGCTAAGGGCTTGTGAGATTTTCCATTTTCCATTTTGGCTCTTACTAATTGCCATATCTTTTTTGACTCATTTGTCCAGTTCATAATGGATTTGCTGTAGTGCAGCTGTTCAGTATCGAGCACGAACTTCTTGTGCGCAATTTTGGTGCGTCTATATTATTCACTCAATTCTGGAATCTCTGGAGAGTTTTTGAATAAATTGTATAGATTTCTCAGCTCTTAACTAGACTCTTTAACAGTCCTTGTTACCAATGTGTTTTTATTCTTATTGATGACTTTTTGTGAAGCTGGATATGCGATGTTAAAGTGGTGTATAAATTTCTTCATGACATTCTTGAAACGATTTGTTAATATCCTTATGCGTTAGTTGGTCCCACTGTACTGTTGATAGATAGTACCGTAATTCGTTAATGTTTGGGTCTTATGTGTGTCTGAGAAGTACAGTTTTACCTATTTTGTCCATGTTATTAGCAGTTGTATGGGACATTATTTATACATTCTTCTTCTTAGAGTGTCTTCTTCTTAGTCTTCATCCGTTACGGACGCTATCAACATAGTTATGCGGACTTTATATGCCGCTTGTCGGAATAGTTGTATTGATGTGAGTCCGAACCATTCTCGCAAGTTCTTAAGCCAAGAATGCCTTATTCGGCCTGGGCTCCTCCTGCCATCTACTTTACCCTGTATTATGAGCTGGAGTATACGGTACTTGCTGCTTCTCATCACATGGCCCAAGTATTCCAGGTTACGCTGTTGCACGTCCACATTTGTAGACTTTAAAGTCCATGCCTCCGCTTCGTACAGTAGTACAGAAAATACATAGCATCGAAACATTCTGATTTTCAATTCCAAGCTTGTATCTCCACCACAAAATAAACTTCTCATTTTGTTGAAAGCATCTTTTGCTTTTGCTATTCTGCAACGGATTTCGACAGCTTCGTCCCAGTTTTCGTGTATGATTGTATCCAAGTACGAATACTTTTTTACACGTTCGATGTTTTCATTGTTGATACGAAGTGTGCGTGGCACTAGCTGAGTTGGATGTTTGGTGGTGATCATATATTTCGTCTTACTGGTAATTAGATGTAGACCATATTTACTGCTTATATCATGGATGCGATCCATCAGTATCTGCAGACCCTCTAAGCTACTGGCTAGTATTGCACTGTCATCGGCATATCTGATATTATTGATATTTTCCCCGTTCTTTTGACTCCCTCGTTTAGATTTTCCAGTGCTTCATTAAAAATTCGCCCAGAATATATATTAAATAGAGTAGGAGAGAGAACACAGCCCTGTCGAACTCCCCTTTTGATGTTAATATCGTCAATCTTGGTACCTTCGATTTTTACTACTGCTTTCTGATTCCAATACATATTTGCAATTATTCTTAGGTCTTGGTCATCAGCTCCTGTATCTTCAAGAGTTTGGATCATAGTTTCATGTTGTATCTTATCGAAGGCTTTTGAAAAATCAATAAAGCATATATGCACGTCGGTACTCATATCTCGGCATCTTTGGATAAGCACTTGGATTGCAAAAATGGCCTCTCGGGTTCCCAGGGCACTCCTACAGTCCTAAATCCAAATTGCGTCTCCCCCACCCGCTCTTCGCATTTGTTACATATCCTACCATGTATGATTTTTAAGAATATCATGAGGATATGATTTATTAGGCTTATTAGTCTATATTCGTCGCATGACTTTGCCGATGATTTTTTGGGTATTGAGATAAATTCTGAAGTAAGCCAGTCCTGGGGAATATCTCCTGTATCGTAAATTTGGTTGAAGAGGGCTGTAACGGTAATTTATACATTTGTATTCCATATTGGCCACTAAATAATCAATCTGAGTCGCTGTTACTCTGTCTTCATTTTCCTGGATTCTGGTTGGTTCAGATAGATGATTTACAAGTTCGAATTGTAGATATAAGTCCGCTAACATGGTTTTACTTGCAGAATCTTTTAAAAAGTCTATATTTAGGTCGCCGCATGGTATAATATGTTTGAATGTTCTATTTGCGTCCTTTAGCATTTCAGATAGGTTTTTGAAGAATTTGTTTATATCTCCATTTAGCCGGATACGACTGATATTACGCAGATTTGACTGTTGATTACTTCAATGGAACAAAATGCACATTCTATTGTGGATTCTATGAAAAATTTGCTTGCTCTGTTATCCTTGCAAATGAACGAGCTGCCTGCTAGAATCATAGTGCCGCCGTATGAATTTGAAAGTTTAAAAAAAAATCAAAACACTTTAAATATTAATGTTAATCGTAATAAGAGTTATAAACCAATTTTTATGTAGTGTATCTAAATATGTACAATATCATATACCTAAAGGCGGCACTACACAAAACTGGGCTAGGCCGGCGGCACGTGCGACCTTGCTGTCGGCATAATATTCGGCGGGTTGCAGCAGCTTTGCCTTGAATTTTAGTACGACCACACCAAAGGAAAACATGCTGGTGGCCTATACCAGTGACCTCGGTCGATGTTGTCATTCTAATTTTGCTGCGTCAAAAGCCGGCGGCATGTGCCGCCGGGCTGGCCCAGTTTGGTGTGGTCCCGCCTTAACAAAACTAAATTAAAAAACAAAATGTTTGTTATAGGTTTTCTGCAACACTGAAAGCATGTGAAATTTTGTTTCCTATACCTTATAAATTTGAGTGTACGAACAATCTCAGAGCATCAATCGTCTCGTCGGTCTTTGATAAAAATGTAGCAAAGAAACAATTAAAATTTGCGCCAAACATTAACCTGCACATCTTCCCAATTAAATATTAAGCGCAAAATCAATAAGACGCGAATCGGTCAAATTTCAACTCGAGGGAATGCGATTTCGCCCGCCTCCAACGAACACATAAAAAAATGATTTAGATATAATATTGTAAACTCCAATCCCTCGTACATATTTGGCAGTTAATATTTCAATGCCAGGGATTATCCCATTGTTTCCCCGGCGAAAAACGCAACGTTTCAGGATTGGATTGGGGCGCGCGGGATCGCCACCGCTGTGTGACATAAAAGTGGCGAATCAACTATTTAAACGGAGAAAATTGTCACGGTGAATCATTAAAGTTGATTAAACGGGGGCGGCTATTAGGGGGGTGGCCTACGGGTCGGGAGCGGGATTGTCCGAGCCGGGAGCGGCGCCGCCTGCCCTGATCGATGCCGGGCAACTGACCACAACGACGACCGTTATCAGTTTAAAGTAGATATCGATGGGCCGCGATTAACAAATGATGTCTGTGTAATTGCTCTTGTACACTTGGGACCCGACGTAAATTTGCCCAATATGCAAAGACTGAATCTGTAAAATGGCGAAATCGAACAATTTCGAGTATAATTAACGGTTTCAGTCATAGATTGAAGTGCAGCGGTTGCTGATTTAAACAGATAATTCATTTAAATCTTGATATTTATATTAAATATAATTTGTTTATACAGTGTATTAACAAACCAATATATTGGACATTGGAATGTACTCACGCTATTAGCAAAAGGAAAGTGCAATCAAATTGCTAAAGAAATGTAAAATAATAAAATTGATATCGTAAGACTAAGTGAGGCACATGTAAATATGTAGTGTATATATAAACCATATTATGATAATTATTTCGCAGAAAATATCAGATAATTTAGTTTTAATTCGTATTGATGGAATATGTTAAATAATAATGTATAGCTAAGAATAATCCAGAAATAATTTGAATTCCTACGCATAGACCTAATAATGAGCAAAAATTTCATCAAGCTGAAATCAATATACAGAAAATAAAAATTAAAAAAAATAACACATTTGAAATAAAAAAAAGTATAAAATATTATACTTATAATAAGATATTAATAATAAATAGTTCTTATTAGGAGTAATATTATTGATTATCACGTAGTAAAAGTCAAAAGCATCTTAAGGACAATATTGTTTGTTTCATAAAAGTTTTATTTTTTTATTTTGGAGTTAAAGATTGTCCAGATGTATATAGGTACTCTGTGTATGATAGTTTGATCTAATTCATTATGCAAAATGTAATATTTAAAATGCAATCAAATGTTATTATCATGAAAAATCAGATAAGCTATAACAGAGGTACAATACCATACTGTACTAGGCAATTCCTTAGTGGCATTAAACAGCTGTAGCAGAAGAATAGGGCATACATTTTATAACGGAACAAAAATCACAAATGATTGAATTAAAAAAAAAACTGAAAATGATTAAATTTTAATTTAGTTTACAAATCTCCCGTTATTTTTCATAGTTTGCAATAAATTAGTAACATTTACAAAAATGTTCACTCTTTTTGTATGTTCGTAACACGTATTACAATAAAAATTCAAGCGATAAAAATAGCTTGTTTTTGAGAATAAAATGTAAAAACATAAAAATTAGCTCCAAATTTTGTATTTAGTTTATCTTCATTCATATACATCTACAGGGTATCCCAAACCTAATACTAAAGCTTCAGGTCGCCAAAACTATCAACACAAACCAGGGGCGGACTGGTCCTAAAATTTTTGTGTGGAAAAAGTTGTTACCGGCTCATAAATGAAAAAAATGTCTTGTTTTCTATTTATATTTAAATATATTCAAAATGCAATTATGACAAAAAATCTACAACATTAATACAACATTCTGTGTGAATATGAATATGATTCAATAAATTAATCTCGTCTGAAATATCAACTAGTGAAAACGTTTCAAAAATAAAGAAATATTCCAGAAAAAACACACCAAAAACACGTCAGAAATAGACACAAAAACTGTCATTGGACATTAATAAGTAGTAGTGACTGTATTTGTGAGGGATATTATCCCTAATTGGCTATCGACCAACGTGGGTCCTTTTGCCGTGTGATTTGTGTAAATTTGTGTATTGAGTTAGGGCTTGTTACTCTAGAAATTTGCCCCCGATCTCTAGAGCGCCGTTAATGAGCTCCCAACTGCGAATGGCACTAGTTTCTCAGTACAAATGTACTACCTGTACTGCGGCTTGAACCCAGGGCATCGTGCATGCTAAGCAAGCATTTTAACCTGGCAGCCAAACTAGCGATTGGACATTAATGAATTTCATTGAATTTAAAGGAAGACTGTTTCATTGTTTGTGTGTGACTTACATTTTTGTCTTTAAATTGTGTTTGTAATTGAAATTTAAACACTATGAATGGTACCATATTTCTACAAGTTCAACATTATGTGAATATTAATGCGATTCAATAAATGACTAGCGTCTGAAACATCGAAAAATGGATATGATTGATAATTATAAAAAAATATTTCAGAAAAATACTCCACAAAGCTTCAAAAACACCACAAATATAATTTGGACATTAATGAATTTCATTGAATTTAAAGGATGACTGTTTCATTGTGTGTGTGACTTAAATTTTGAAATTTTGATGATTTTGGTAGAGGGTTTTGGAAATTTACAACTTTAGAAATACCAAAAAAGTCATTGAACATTAATGATTTGCATTTAAATTGTGTTTGTAATTGAAAAGTAAACACTATGAATGGTTCCATATTTCTACAAGTTCAACATTCTGTGAATATTAATGCGATTCAATAAATCACTTGCGTCTGAAACATCAAAAATTGGATATTATTCAAAATTATAAAAAAATATTCCAGAAAAACACTCCACAAAGCTTCAAAAACACCACAAATATAATTTGGACATTTATGAATTTCATTGAGATTTAGATAAGAATGTTTTATTGTGTGCAACGTGAAAATTTTTGGTGGTTTTGGTGGACGGTGCTAGAAACTTACAACTTCAGAAATAATAAAAAAAAAGGCATTGAACTTTAATGAATTCTCTTTTTAATTGAAAATCAAATACTATGAATGGTGCCAAATTTCTACAATTTCATCATTCTGTAATATTAATATGATTACATAGATTATTCTCCTCTGAAACATCAAAAAGTGAAAATGATTGAAAAATATAGTTATATTAAAAAAAACGCTTCAAAACATATACTAAAATACCAAAATTATCATTGAATTTAATTGAGTTTAATGAATAGCGTTTTAGGGAATATGACTTGAATTTTGAAAGTTAGGTTGTTTTGTTGGTGGGTTTTGAAAATTTTAAATCGAAACTTTAGCATCCAATAAAATTGTACACAATTTTGTTTAATTTTTTATGGACTACCTATGCCCTGAATTTTAATATATTTTAATGAAAATTTCCATCATGAACGTTATGTAATACAAATAAATTCTGAAAGAATTCGAATTATTTCATGTAGATTTCAGAAAATATGAATTAAAATTTCTATTGACAGAACTGTTTGCAATATTGCCAATGTAGCGGTAGTGGGCAATGCATTAATTGAGGAGCCAACAACTTGTCAGAGACAACTCTCAAGACAACTAGAAATGTCTGTATCATCAGTGAACCGACTGATTAAGACATCGGTTTGAAATGTTATCAGCCTAAATATTGGATTCATTAAATGAAGACGATCCTGATTGAAGACTGGAAATTTGCAATCATTTTTTGGATATGCCGACAGAAAATGATCATCGTAATAACCTTTTGAGTCGAATTTTATGCGTATGAAGCTAAATTATACATCAGTGGTCATGTTAGTAGACACAATTGTGTCTATTATGCTGATAAAAATCCTCATATTACAGTAGAAAAGGACTTTCAATCACCGGGAATTAACATTTGGGTAGGAATTTGACGTGGTGAGATAATTGAAACGTTTGTATCAGCGAAAATATTACTGGTTATATTTATTTAAATCTTATCCAGCATCAAATTTAACCCGAAATTTTTGGAAAATTGTCCCCCGGATATAATTTTACCACAGGATGGAGCACCACCACACTATGCAGTACCAGTTAGGGAGTTCTTAGATGATCATTTTCGTGGTTCATCGATTGGGACTATGGAAAGGCCTGCCTGTTAATGCCACTTGACGCCACCAGATATTGGAGTCTCAATGTTAGGAGTACATTCACAACCTCACAATGATATCGAAACATTATGTGAGGTTATTCGTGAAGATTTTATTGACATTTAATGCGGAATTGTGAACGAAAATTTGTAGAAATATGGAACGTCGGGTTGAAAATTGTATTGAAGTTGGTAGGACACAGTTTGAACACTTATTGTGATTTCATTCTTCTGTTAGTTATTTCTCCAATCGTTTCAAACTAGTTAACCAAATTTAAACTTGCTAGTGTATGTAGTGATGGTGTCTGATAAACTTGTATCCACTGCTGCGGTACTGTACTGTACTGCAATATTTATGTGTAACCTAATTTTAATTGTTATTACCATCTAACAATTAAAATTCCTTTGTAATGTAGTACAATATAATAATTAATACAGGGTGTCCTAAATAGAGTCGGATTGCATGGGTATCTTTCTTATTTTAAAAGCTAGAGATCTAGTTAAATGGGCAATGTTATGCAGTTTGGTATGCTGGTTCAGATTATTATTTATGAAATTTTGAAAAGTCTGAGCAGGTTCGAAATTTTTCTAAATATCGTGATTTTCTAAAAACTCCGATATTTCCATAATTATTAAAGATGTGGAAATAAGTTTAAAATAAAAGTTACTTCATTCGATCACACAAACTTATGAATTAAGTCAAAACAAAAGTCAAGGCGACGGTTTCCGAGATATTAATTGCAAGTTTCTTATTTTAAATAGCCGCCATATTTGATTTTTACCCCTTCTAAATCGACCTTTTTTTCTATTTTTAACGATGTGTAACAACCTATGTCAAAATATAGAATATGGGAAATATCAATTGTTCCAATTTTTATTTTTATTCAATTAACTATCTTTAAAACAAATGTAAAGAAAATAAAGAAACCTTATACAACTAAGTAGTAAAATAACAATAAATTATAAAAAAAAAATGCTCAAAATGCTGACTATTATTGGCTAAATGGCAAAAAAGAAGCTTAACACAATTGACAGCGTTTTAGAATATTGCCAGTTACTTATTACAATGTGTTGCGAATAAAGCCTTTTATTGCCTCTGTCATTGCTTCACAAAGTTTATCTACATTATTATAATTGAAGTTAGTTCTAAAAATTTTGTTTTTTAAAGTATCCAGCATATAAAAGTCAAGAGGCTTCAAGTATGCAGATCTGGCTGACCACTGAACATATGTCGCTATTACTTTGTTATTAAAACGGCCATTTAAATAAGTAATAATTCTGTAGCATTGAGTGGAGGGGCGCCATCTTACTGGTAGTACTACATGTGAATATTTTG
This sequence comes from Othius punctulatus, assembly GCA_951805005.1. NCBI lineage: Eukaryota > Metazoa > Arthropoda > Insecta > Coleoptera > Staphylinidae > Othius > Othius punctulatus. The sequence goes on from OX638138.1 coordinate 72,583,420, forward strand.
TGCCAAAGGTAAATCATCCAATAAATCTTATAAAGTTGTTTGAAGAATTTCCAAATGACGTTATGCAGTTTGAAATATTATAGCACCATATACGAGGGCTGTTTGACGGAAGAGTGACTTTTCAAAGGTTGGTAACACTTTCGTTATAATGATTATGTTGCTAGCTCCTGAGGTCTTTCGGAGGTCTACTGTCAAAATTTGGCACCAATCTGACAGATAGATTATGTTTTATACTTATTTGAAGGAAACTGTTTTCGTTGTTTTGTAAATATGTAAAAAAAAAAATCGAGTGTTGATTAAACATTATTTTCTACGTGAAAAAACAATTAAAGAAACCGAGGAAAAGTTACGTAAATATTATCCAGAATCTGCTCCGTCCCATGGAATGATTTGTAAGTGGTTTCTGCTTTTAAAAGTGGCCATATGAGCACGGTTGATGCAGATCGTCCGAAACCATCATTTACTGTGACTACTCCAGAAATGGTTAATAAACTCTATGGCCTTGTAATTGGCAATCGTCGAATAAAAGTTTGTGAGATAGCTAATGAAGTAAACATCTCAACCGAACGGGTATACAATATTTTGCATGAACATTTCAATAAGAAAAAGCTATCCGCGAGATGGTTGCCGCGTTTGCTTAATGGTGATCAAATGCGCGCTCGCATTAAGAATTCAGAAGAATGTTTTGCCGTTTTCAACGTAACTCAAAGGATTTTTTTCGTCGATATGTCGCAGTAGATGAAACTTGGATACATCATTATACTCCAGAAACAAGAATACAGTCTAAATACTGGATTTCTCCATGCGAATATGCTCCCAAAAAAGCAAACACACTTTTTTCGACCAATAAGGTCATAGCCACAGTTTTTTGGGATTCTAAAGGTGTAATCTTTATTAATTGTTTACAAAAAGGAAAAACCATAACTGGCCAGTATTATGCTGATTATGCAGACATGTATTGATGCCGAACTTGAAAAACAACGACCGCATTTGATGAAGAAAAAAAGTGTTGTTCCATCACGATAATGCACCCTCTCATTCGTCTGCAATTGCTACAACTAAATTGACTGAATTGCATTACGAATTACTGCTTTATCCGCCATATTCGCCAGATCTGGCTCCCAGTGATTTCTTCTTATTTCCAAATTTAAAAAAATGGCTGTGTGGAAAAAGATTTCAGGCAAATGAAGAGGAGATAACCGACACAAATGCATATTTTGAAGACTTTCCGAAAGATTACTTTTTGGAAGGTTTAAAAAAATTGTAAACTCGCCGGGCTAAGTGTGTACACTTGAAAGGGTGTTATGTTGACAAATAAAATATATTTTGAACAGAAAAATAACGTTTTCATTAAAAAGTCACTCTTCCGTCAAACAGCCCTCGTAAATCATTTCCCAATATGCCACAAAAAACATTAAAGCCGAACCGCACTTGGTTTCGCCGTAGAATCACTATGTGTGGGTTGTCCTGAGCCCAATAGTATTTGTTATGATGATTAAATAATCCACAATTAAAAATGTAGGACGCATTTACCCATAACATTGTATTTATAAAATCACCATTTTCCGTTATTTTGTTGATTAACCTTCTGCAAACGTTAATCTACGGATGTTATCATTTGCTTGTAAAGTGTGAGAAATCTGCAATTAATAAGGGTGAAACTTGTGCTTTTTTAAAATTGTAGATGCTCTACATTATATACGTTAACTTGATTTTCAATTTGCCGAGTTGAAATATTCGGAAAAGCGAACATTTAACGCTGTCAATTGTTTTTGGCCAAAAACTGTCAGAATTTTGAGATTTTTTTATAATTTATTGTTATTTTACTACTTAGTTGTATTACGTCTTAAAAAAAATGTATTAGTTTTAAAAATAATTAAAACAATTAAAATTAAAATTGGAATAATTAATATTTCCCATATTTTTCATTTTGACATAGGTTGTTATACATCGTTGAAAAGAGGAAAAGAAAGTTTATTTATCCGTATAAAAATCAAATATGGCGGCTATTTAAATTAAGAAAGTTTCTATTAATTTTCTCGGAAACGAGATTGGAAGTTCCGATTGGAAGTTATTGGACACTTGATGTGCTACTTATTAAAATTATTTTCGAGTATACAGAGTGTACCATGAATACGGGACAAAAAAAATGGCCTCTCTTTAAATGGATCACCCTGTATATTCTTTCATTTTTAGAATCTGCTTTATGTGAGCTTTGCAAATCATTTTTATATTTTGAGATTAAATGCAACGTTGCCAAGTTATTCACATTTTAATCAAATTAAACGAAAAATCATGGACGTGGACAAAAATTCAACAAAACCTAATTAAAAGAGATCAATATAAGAATCTGCGTATGCAAGTACTTGAGGAATATACCAAAACATAGACAATATTTTGTGTAATGTGGAATACACAGGGTATTCTGGTATGGCTAAAACTCATTATTTTCAAATGGAATACCCTGTATATCACTCATATTCTGAGTGCCCATCTAATGAGCTATTCAATGGTAGCATATGGACTGTAATCTAATAATACTATTTAATAGGTAAATAACGATCAATCTCAATAAGTTTTAGCAATTTGAAAATAGCAAAATGTCTATAATTGAATAAATAAAACAAATCCATAAATCTGTGCTATCTTAAACTAATCCATGATTTGCGTTCTCTAACCAACACATTACCAATAAAATAATACAACAGAAGATAGTCAACAGTATGAAGTAAAATGCATAACGAAGCACATGCGGTAGTACTTGTATCAGTTACTCGTTTAGAAATTTTCGACTCGGGTTCTAACGTCGGCGCCGGCGTCGTCTCATCCATAATGTCTAACTCGTGCTGTTACAAGTACCGAACTTGTAACGTAAAATACTATCATGATATTGAAATATCTGTCAATGTTACATTCTTCTGTTTCTGTTCTGTATTCAATTAAATAACCCGGCTCCACCTCTTCTGTATACAGCAACAGTATTATTGTCGCTCAAGTTTATACCATGTCCTTTCACTAAATAGAACGGTTTAACTATATTCACTCATTTCAGAGTAGGTACTCAAGTTTCGCATTATACATGGAGTAAATGTCACTGTCACTAAAAATACAGCGTTGTCAATTTGTTTGTGTTTTCCCTGAAATAAAGACATTTTGCGTCCTCTAGTGAGCATAGGGAGCTTTGTGGGGCAAATGGGTAGATTTTTTAGATTTTAGAAACACCGTATCGAGGGTGTACTGCATCATAGATGTTGTAAGTACACGTTCGGATGAATTTGTGTTAAATGCGAAAAAAGGTTTTAATTGACAAACAAATAAAATAAATTCAACTATTTTCTTGTTTAACGTTTAACAAAATGTCACTTACAATGTATAATTATCTTTATTACCACGTAAAAATGTGTAATTTACACACAAAAAATGATAGTTTAATTTTATCACTTACTACATTTATGCACTACACCATTGATATTTCATTAATACCATTAGAACGAAGAAAATATATAATTACGTATACACCGTTAAAGGTAAAAAATCAGTAACAGTAATTTTTGACATTTTTGACAATATTTTGACCTTTGACCGAAACACAAAAAATGTACAACTGTGCATGCCATTACAATTTTGACACCATACTAAAACTATTGAGAAAAATAATTGAAATTTTGACAGAATAATAGGAGAAATACGTATCCGTAATGATGCTTAATTTTGATTAGAAAGTATACACTTGAAATTAATTACACATCAGTGTCATGGTTGTCATGCACTTAAAAAAAACATTTAATAATTTTCCAACCTTCATTGCATTTCCTTTATCTCTTTCTTCTTTTGCCAAATTTCTGATTTCTAATTTTATCAATTCTATTTGGTCGTCTATAATTATGTGTTCACTCTTTAGTTATCCACGCGCAGGTTCCAGGCATCTCATAATGAAGCCGTGATTATCCGAATGACGTACGAGTGGCTATAATCAAATAGCACTTAACAATAACGACTGTTTTCACGAGCATTATTATCACCAATTAATAACTATCAATTTTCACATTTCTCACATGCTTACATTCTGGCACCCCTTCGTCTGAGCACTAAATAATCGTCCTATCATTCGGAGATCCCCTCCTAATGCACGGAATGGATTTAATCGACCGTGAAATTGAAATGTGGATTTCACTCGCTTTGATCCATTACTTTGCCAGTTCCATCATTTTAATCAGTTAATCTGACGTTTAATACTTCGGGATTTTGGCCTTCTCCAGCATAAATAATGCAAAATGCATTAATGGGCTGCGGTAATGAGTGTGTGATCCGTTTTTAATAAGGGCACGTGCCCTAGAACGTCCGCTAATTGCTTGTTTCGCTAAATTGCAGGCGTGCGTGAAAATGGTTTGATTTAACACTGATTCGGCAGATGATTGATCACTGCACGTTGGTGGCAGTCGCGCAATCGAATTCGACGTTTTGTAAATAAAATTGAACAAACACGAATTAGTTATGCATTGATGAGCGTTCAAAATTAAAAAAAAATAATAAATTGGCCTTCGCTTTATTAAACTTCACACTGCGAAAACAGTGGAGGTGTGGTCACCACACGGCTTTGATTAACGATCATTTAATGGGTGTCTAAATTTTACCTTCCTATTTAAATTGGCCGCCATTTATACCAAACGTCATTGACAGATGTCCTATAGTGACAGATGTCAATTAAAAACTTTACGATGAATTGTGGCTTGGTCATTATGGAGCGACGGTCCATCGACGAACACATAATTATTGTGAAAACACATTACCAAAATGGGGAATCTTTTGCTGCATGTGTAAGAAGTTACCATACGCAATTTCGTAAGACAGTTGGCATATGTTAAAGTTATTGAGAATGTTATGAAGAAATTTTACTAAAAGGTCAGGCTCACTAAAACCAAATAGACGACATGTTTACAATCGTGATGTCCGATTAGAAGAAAACTTTTATGTAAGGTCTAGTATTGATGAAAACCCAAAATTGTTAGTAAAAGATCGAGTCTGCTTAATATATTAAGATCTTAATTTTAAAGCTTATAAGATATAGTTAACTTAAGAAGTAAAACCAAGAGGTCACGTCGTAAGTTTGTTAGTAGGTCTTTAGAAAAAAGGCAAGAAATTAAGATTAAAAAAAAAACATGACAAAGCTCATTTTAAAATTTTTGGATACGTAAACAAACAAAATTTCAAAATATTTGAAATTCAAGAGTTTACCCTAATAATTTTCAAACCACTTCGAAACAGCTTCGAACAGCTTTAAGAACATTACTCAAGCAATTTTAGAAACTGGACAAAATATCTACGAAAATGTTATCGAAAATATTGAGAAATGAATGTTATCATGCCAAAAAAGTAGAGTGGTCACTTGGCGGATACATTTTTTCTCATTAACCGTAACATTTTTAATCCAAAATAAAATAATAAAAATTTAATATTTAAAGCGTTTTGTATATATTATTATTAAATCGGAAAGTATACGTTGGACACCCGTCACACACACACATATACAGGGTGTCTACGCTAAACCGTTCGTTAAAAGTTAACAGGGTTGCCGTTGTCCTAAAAATTTAAAAAAAAAACCTCGTCACACAATTGAATCAGTTATTCTCATGTGAAATATTTTCAACTTTCTATCACTTCCGGTTCCACCGGAAGTAGCACCAACTTTCTTATTTTAAATGGAACACCCCATATATTATTATATTTTTGAATTCCTCGCTTAAATTGTAACATATTTTGTAAGAACGTATGAACACTTATCTCTTCTAGTTTTCAAGAAAAAAATGTTTTTCAAAAATTTTGGCCTCTAAAAGGTAGCTTGAAATCTGTCCATAACTTGTCTTAGGAATAAGATAAAATTATGAGTTCTATTTCTAATTGTACCTAGAGGGTGCCTCTATGAGTAAAATAATTGCATAATTGTCAATTTTGATAATAAGTGTTAATAAAATGTCAATATCTAAGTGCCCTCTTAAATATCCCGTAATTCAATTTTTTCAAATGGAATGACCCATTTTTTATCACATAGCACGATTGGGAGAAAAATTTACTACAAAAAAGTATATAGCAACCATACTCATAACGCAAGTATGTTTTGAATTATTTCGAAGATTACTTTTTCGTCGCATTTCTGCAGAGTATAATTTTGCATGTCACAAGTGCACTTTAGTAGGCATGTCATATACCTTTGTTTTGTCGCTATTGTAATGCACACTGTCAAATAATAAAACCATTTAGAATAAAGTATTACAGAAATCAAAATCAACAAAATGAATTATTACACGAATCAACAAATGGCGGCAAATGTGGATAAGTTTTATTGAATACTCTACATGTTAGAGCAACAATTATATCTCAGTTGCCATCTATAAAGAATAAATTGATAATTTAATTTGTTGGTTTTTGAATTGAGCCCTCGACTGCCCCCTGTCATAACATCAATGGAATGTTTCTACGCACCGTCGCGCGTCGGTCCGACTCGGGCATCGTTCATCTTCGCCATCTACGACATTTTTGGACTACACGTAAGCGCTGCCATGTCTCACATGGTTTTTGAAATACCAACCATCTCGTTTCACTATTCTGAACTTAACTGGTCTTACTGAATAGCGAAATCGCCCAGCCGAGAGCGCACCCTTAATAAGTTAAATTTTGTAAAATGATTGAAAAAATTGACGCCAATTTAATTTCAAATACTTTTACAATCTTATGTTTTTTCCATAATCCTCATATCAAATGTTTGATAATTTGTTGATTGAGGAGAACGCTTTGTGATTTGGTAAACACATGGACCCATATGTTACACATGGTTGAAATCGGAATTTTTCGCTGTTTTTAATGCTATTAAAATCCAATATGGCGGTCATAAGAAAATCAAAAGTTGACTATGAAAATTTGGGCATCTAATTGGCGCCGAAAATGTTTGGCACTGTCATCAGGAAGCTCATGTCGAAAAATGTAAGAGTTCCAAGTTTCGTAAAATTTCCTTCAAAAATAGAAAAGTTATAAAAGGAAAAGGAAAGTACACTTTTTCGGTTTTTCAGCGATATTTTAGGAACTGTGCAAGATATCCCGGATTTCTTTTCAAAATATTAAAAGGTATGAACATAAGAAACTTTTCTCCCATTTGACTAATTCTGTATATATTTCCGTTTAATAGATCATAATGGTGGGCGTCGTAAAAGTGACCACCCTATATATTATGTATACTATGTATTTATATTATTTATATCATTTATATTTTGTATAAAGGGTGTCTCAAAATTGACGCCCGTCCTCTTGGTATTCGATCAAGTAGGCTAAAACAAATTGAAAATTAAGAGTGGAAACTTTTCCGTTTGTCCTTTGTTATAGAGTTAATGATAAAAATGTAAACAATAACTTTTTCCTACGGCCACTACTCAAACATGATTTTGATTGATTAATTTTATCACCACTATCAGATTTGACAATTAGTTGTGTAACATAATCAATTAGGTCCAATTAGGTTTCAAATTGATAAGTATTTTGCTTTTCTGTCTCTTATTTTGTGTATTATGAAACGATACTACAGTAATCGAGATTATGTCGATATGTTGAAAGTGTTAGGTTGTACATGCAATGACAATGCGACTGCTGCGGCTAGGGCATATGCAGAGAAGTTTCCAAATCGTCGGCACCCTGATGCAATTTCTAGTAGACGGGCAGAACCAAGATTACTGGAAATAGGTAATTTGAACCCTAGACAAAATCAGGCAGGACGTCGAATTAAGCCAAGCATCCATCAAGAACAGCAAATTCTTGAATTTGTTGAGGCGGAACCAAGTACAAGCCTTAAAATTATATCGTCCCAAATTCAAGCCCAAAAAGATACAATTCACAGATTGTTAAGGAGAAATGGTTTGCATCCATTTAGGCCCCAAAAAGTTAAAGTTTAGCATGACGGAGATATAGAGCTTCGAATCATTTTTTGTTGATGGTTACTTCATAGCGTAAACAATAATCCATATTTCATTGAAAAGATTATGTGGAGTGATGAATCCACATTTACCGAGACAGGTATCATACATACGCATAACCTGCATGAATAGAGGGTTGAAAAGGGTCGATGGTCAATTAACATATGGGCTGGCTTATTAAATAATACTGTAATTGGTCCATGCATTCTACCTAACAGACTTAATTCAGCATTGTATCTACAATTATTAAATGAAAATTTACCACATCCATTGCTTGATGCAGTTCCATTAGCAGGTAGATTAAATTATTGGCTCCAACGTGATGGCGCACCGGCACATTATAGAATTGAAGTGAACAATAATTTGAATATAAAATTCCCTGCGAGGTGGATTGGAAGAGGTGGGCCCATACCATGGTCTCCTAGATCGCCAGATCGGAATCCGCTGGATTACTTTTTCTTGGGCTATTTGAAAGAACAAGTTTACCGCGAACCTGTTCTGAATCATGAAGATGTGGTAGCTCGGTTTCACGCTCCTGTGGCGTTAATAGATGAAAATATGCTACAGTCAGTTCGTGCTTCCATGATAAATTGTGTGAATGTTTCCCTTGAAGTAGAAGGCAGCCTATTTGAATATATTTTGTGAAAAAAGATGTGGACAATATCTTGTTTTTTAATATTATTAGCATTTAATAAAGTTTAAAGTAAAATAGTATTTTTTGGTTTTTTATCAATCTATAACAATGGGCAAACGGAAAATTTTTCACTCTTAATTTTCAATTTCTATAAGCCCCCTGGATCAAATCCTAAGAGGACGGGCGTCAATTTTGAGACACCCTGTATATATCAAGTGATCCATTTGCCTCGGAACATAGGAAAATAACATGGGAAAATGATTTTCCTTGCAGCTCCCCAAATGTGCAGGTCCCCTATTCAAACTGTAATAAAATGAACCGCACCGTTAAATAGATGAGTTTGTTATGCTTCTTATGGTATAAACCAATCTTCGCCAAACAATGTCTTAACATGTGTAGAAAGCTTTTAAAATTATGAAAATCATTCAAAATAATAGTATTGCTTTTGATTTGATTTTCCTCGGCATATCGATCACCCGGTATAGGTACAATCGTGTGGAGAATTTTAGAAAAAAAAAATCATGCGTAAGTATATGATATTTTGGAAAAGTATTCATATTTAAAAAACAGTTAATCTTTGAATTATTTTCAATTGTGGGAATTCGAATATTGGTGTTTCGAGTTTTGTCAACTAGTGATTATTAGTAGACCGGTTGTGTATAAAACAAGTGACGCCCAACATTAATACTTAATAATAGTGTAGAGCAGTCACTCATATTTTATTTTTTTGTGCCAAAACTGTAACAGATATCAAAAACTATAAAGATACAAAAAAGCCTGCGTCCGATTTGATTCTTTTTTTAAGTTATTTGCTTTGTCATTAAAAAATATGAATATATTAATGTTGGGCCACCTTTGTTTTGTACACAACCGGTCTACTGATAATAACAATATTATGTAAAAATATGAGTTACACCCGTATAGAGTGTCATACCAAATAACATCCAAATCAATGTTCTCTTGTTATAAGCATATTTTTTTTTTTTTATCTTTGAAGCTGAATACTGGCTAAACCAAACGCATTTGTATATAGATAAGTTTTATTAAATCGTCTTTTCTTATCCCAGTAATCTGTGGTTAAGCCATGTCGACGTAATTTAGAGATACCCTGTATTTACCGCAACAGCTTAGGCCACTGCGATAAAAATAAGAAGAATTGAATGTCTAATTTTATTTTAAAAAATGTAACAATACTAAAAACAGTACAATTATTTTAAAATTGTTGAAACAATAAGATTTAAGCATATCGTTTATAATTTGACAACGATCATAAAATAAATAATGAAAATACAGGAGTGTGAAGGTTAAATTGAAACACATTGTATCTATTATTCTTTACAAAGGGCCAATTTTCAGTAGCGTTTGCGCTCGTTTGCATGTATTACCTGTTGACATACTTACATACAGACAGACAGACATATGCTATTTCGAAAACCGTCCCCTTTTAAACGATCGAATCCACTTGATTACGCAGAACGTTCTCTTTCTGCATTTAATACTCACCGCTGACGTGGGGGAGTTCGTGACCGACACGACGCCCTCCACCGCTCACGATCCCAGTAGCCTCGTGCTCAATTTCCCCTCTGACGCAGAGAAGAATCTATTACTTCCGACGGTCATGGCGACCATTTATGCACGGATCAGCGAAGACACGTGGACGCCGGCGCCGTCTTAAATAATTCGTCCACATATTATAGCCCTTGTGATTACAGATAATGGTGAGCACAAAAAAGAGACACTAGCTTGAAATAATAGGTTTCCTGAAATCGTCAGAAGAAATTATGAGACAATATGGCAAAATTGATAAACGAGGTCGCAGGCCGACTTTGATAAACCATTGAGTATCGTAATGCGATGTTACGATACGAATATCGTACAATGTTTTATCTATTTTCAATTATTAGCTATTTTTAATGTAAATCATTTTTTTCAAAATCAAATTAGTGGGTTTTGCAGTTTCTTTCGTCAGTACTTGTTGTATGAAGTGAGTGCTGAAGAAAGCATCGGTTCTTATGCAGAAGCACCAGAAAATGCTGCTCTTGCGACACTGGTGCCAGTCAAATCCAGACAAACGTACGAGAAAAAGTACAATAAATTCGATAAATGGTGTAGCTTACATTAGTGCGGTAAAGTGTCACTTTACCCCACTAGTGGGGTAAAGTACGTCGTTACAATTTGAAAGTGATCATAATAAAGTCTGACATTACACATTGATAGATAAAATAGATTTATACTTATTCAATTTATAATAACAAAACCAATTATTGAACAAATTTGAGAATAATTGCTTCTTCTTGCTTAAACAAAATGTAATTGTCAATGATTATGAAAATACAATTGAAATCTGTATAGATTTGCTATGAAGCAAAATGTCCGTAGGACGCCATGGGATTATTTATGGAGAGCAGGACGAGTAACATATCGTCGGCTTGGTGTTACAAGGTTATATGTAACCTTTTGTAAGATTTTGAGTATTTGGTATTATAAGATTATGTGTGTTATAATCTTTTGCTAAATGCTATCTTTTGCAAAGGTCTAATAGATGGCATTGTCTAAACATTTTTATTCACTGTCAAACAAGGTTGTATGTCAAATTTGGCATTTACACTTTAGTGTAACACAATTGTATGTAAACGCATACAACTCTAACCGACTCTAACCGAGGCTTTGAGAGTCTTGTGAAATATGGATCAAATTTGTGAAAACTATGACAGTGATGATTCTATAAAAGATCGTAATTATTGCGCAGATGATCCAAACAACAATAATGAAGCAGAGGAAAGCAATTCAAGGTACAATTTCTTAAATTTAAGTTATATTTTCTAGTTTCTTTAATTTTGGTAGTGAATACTTAAATCAGATAGTAGAGGAAATAAGTGTTATCGCGACTGAAGAACCAAATGATGTAGAGGAAGATGAAAATAAAGATATTAAAAAAAAATCAAGGAAGAGAATAAGAAATCCAGACAACTGGACCTGTAATAAGAGGAAGCAGCTATGCGAGCAGGGTCTCCAATATGTTTCTTTTTGAAAAAAAGATAGTGCCTGCAAAGAAACTTCAAAACATTAAAGACTATTTGCACTCATGTCACTAGAAATGCTCGGTAAAAGTTACTAACAAAGAAAGAGATGAAATATTTAGAGAGTATTATAAATTGAAATCTAAGGAGAAACGAATGTGCATTGTTTCTGCAACCGAAAAATCTACATCTGTCCGCAGAAGGAAAGGAAACACTGATGAAAATTCTAAAAGGACTGCCACCTTCCGCTATTTTTTTATGTAAGTAATAGCAGAACACGGTATGCAAACAATTTTATTGTGGAACCCTGAGTATTAGTCAGACACCAATTTACTCTGCTCATAAAACAAAAAAACTTCTACAATCGGCACACAAATCTATTCCCTCGTATGGAGTCTCACTACTGTCGGGCTAATTCAAATAGAGAATATTTTGATTCATCTTCAAGTATTTTAAAAATGTATGAGTTCTATAAACAATACATAGCGGAATGAGGCAAAGAACCTCTAAAAGAATCTGCTTATAGGAGCATATTTTGTATGAATTACAATTTACATTTTCATGCACAAAAAAAAAGACCGATACGACCTTTGCGAGGAAATCCATCTCTTGCAAAAGCAAAATACGAGGGTAATTCAAATATAAACGGTAATGTTTTAATATAAATTTATTGATTGATAATATGCATAAGATAATCGTTCAGTTTTTTTCTACATACTCTCCTTTATACTCAACACACTTTTGCCAGCGATTTGGAAGCTCAAACATTCCTTGTTTATAGAAAGTTTGCGGACGCGTCATCAACCAATTGCGCACGTACTCTTCGACTTTTACATCGCTTTGGAATCGTTCCCCTCCAAGGGATTCTTTCAGGGGTGCAAACAAAAAATAGTCACGGGGAGACAAATCAGGACTGTAAGGAGGGTCTTCCATAGTTTCTCAATGCATTTCCTCCAATTTTTCCCTTGTGACAATCGCCGTATGAGGCCTAGCGAAGAACAACGACGCTTCTGATGGTCGTACCTCGTCTTTTGTTTCGGTAGGCGGCTTTCAGTGACTCTAGCAACTGACAATATTAAGCTGCATTTATTGTACGACGATCATGAAGAAAATCAATGAGTAAAACTCCCTTATAGTCAAAGAAAACCGTGGAAAGAACTTTACCAGCAGACAGGCGGGTCTTGGCGTCGATTATGACTTTGGTTTTCAACACGTTCTCGGCCATCTTTAAATTCTCTGGCCCAAGTAAACTCTCGGTTCTGAGACAGTATTTCTTCTCCAAATTGTGGCTTCAAAAGAGTTTTACAATAATACGTTGCGCAACGGATATAGGAACCTATTGCTCAGACATTACTGTAGTGAGGATAAAACAGAGCGGGAACTGCTACCCAAGTTGGTTTCCCCTTCAAAACACACCAAACTTCAAACTCTCACTCTACTATCCTGCCCGAAAGAACTTACGGAGTACACCAACAATATTACCGTTTATATTTGAATCACCCTCGTATATTAACAGAAGATAGAAAAATGATCTATGATGACCATATCAAAGAAAAAATACCAATGAGAGAAGAACAACCGACACACAAACGGAAATACGCCAGTGCTTTGTTTTGACCTCGAAAATGCCTTAAGTTGTCCGAAAGCGGAAATTGGTCCCTTTTATTACAAATCCCAAGTTTTCAGTGTATAATCTGACCGCACATTTTCTAGATCTAAGCAAGTCTACTGGGGTGTTTGGCCGGAATCTCTGGCAGGGTGAACTGGTAATGACACCAGCACTCTTATAAAAATACTGGAAGTAGTACTTCAAGATAATCCTAGTATCACAGAACTCATTCTATGGAGTGACAGTTGCGTTGCTCAAAATCGAAACTCGCATATTTCATTTGCAATCGCGGACTTCGTGCAAATATTCTACACCATGTGTACAAGACATTCATGTGTACAAGAGATAGATTCGGTCCATAGCTTTATAGAACGTGTGCTAAGTAAATCTGAATACTATTCGCCAATAGGTTTGATGCGCCTGCTGCTACAAGTTAATTGAAATAAGCTTTACAAAATAATACAGATGCAGGCAACTGATTTTAAGAACTTCCAAGAATGGGCGACTTTACTTAACTAGACTCTAGTGCCGCAAATAAAAATTCAACAAATTAAGTTTTGCGGATCTGTATTTAATATTTACTACAAAACTTCCCATGCTGACGAAGAATTTGTCGAACAAAGCATAAAACGTGCTATTGGTAAAAAAAACGGGTGTCTATTCAAAGTAAGGTGGTCTTCCATACACAAGCAAGCAAAGGGAACGCTTAACAAGATACCGCAAAATAAGATTGATACAATCAAGTCAATGTATCGGTGGATGCCTACAGTCGATAAAGACTAGTTTGACGCAATTCTTCCGAAATCGAAAGTTGGTGACAAAAAAGGGAACAAAGGAAGAAAAGCTATGTAAATTTAACAAATTTAAAAAGTTGTTGTTGAGTTATTGAGTTTTCGTAATACTATACTGTTATACCGTTTTATCAGAACTAAAAAAGCGCTGTAATGTCATGCTAAACGGTCAGCGGCCGTTAAGAACTCTTAGGAAGAGGAAGAGGAAGAGGAAGAGGAAGAAGAACGCACGCCCGCCATGGCTAAACAATTTAAATTTAAAATTGCTCAGGCAATGACATGACTGTCGGCTATAGTAAATAGTTGCATAGTTAGTTGCCGATCCGTCAAAATGAATTTCCTGCCAAGATATTGGAGGCAGCATCGGCTGCAAGTATTGACTTGCTGCATAAAAATGGCTCAAAAATAAACAGATTAAATAGGTGAGTGAAGATGTACTACTAGACTACGTAAAGGAATAATCAGAAATTTATTCTCCTACATCTATGTGGACTAAATATTGCTAAAATATTCCTATAACGAAAAATATTGAACGATACACGGCCGATATGCAAATAACAGACTTGGTTGAAGTTTATAAACTTCAACCTGAGTCCGTTATTTGCTGCATATCGGCCTAATGACGTTAATAACTATAATGACCCCATTTAATTTGTTAGTAAATAAAATATTATTTAATTTTATAAACATTACGTTCTCGTTTTTTTTTCAAAGTTGCATAGTTGTATGTTACTAACGAAAAAAACAAACGTGATATATCAGAGTTGTATGTATTTTTTGTTCTTTCATAACTCAAAAATTTAGAATGTAGGAAGCTTCAAATATCGGGATTATTAATATTGAAATTTTATGAAAATGTCAAAAAATAAATCAAACGAATAGGAATGGTACGGCACTTTTTGTAACACCCCAACATTTAGAATCGATTTTCCCAAATTTATGAAAATTGCACATACAACCTTATAACACCAAGCCGACGATATGGAGAATATTTGTTATCATTATTTTCTAAAACGGGCCCGAGGCGCGAATATTATTTTAATATTAGTTAATATAATGGAAATCTGTAAATCTGGCGTTAACCTTACCGTTTCTCTTATTTAATTATCCATTGAATTGTTCTTCCAGATACAAGGAAAACATTAATATTGTTTTTATTTGTTCAGGCGCTTTAGCTTCTCTTGCGTCTCTTGTATAACTATGCAGTAAATGGTTTCTATGGATGGATGTTCGTACGCTTTAACTTTTTTGTTTCTCTTCTTTAATTATCAAATTATCCATTCAATTATTTCACATGGGTTGACTAATAACTATGTACTCCAGAACTACCAGTCCAGAACTAATAACTAACTCCAGAATTGACTTTTATCTGCGCAACTTAATTTTTCTTTCCTTTTTTGCCGTGACGAGTAAACGGCTGGCGTTATAAAATACACCAGGGCGAACAATTATGTGCCGCGATCAAAACAGAAGTAATGGGTTTCCGTTCGGGGATCGATATAGGCCGCCCCACAGCGTCAAGCGGAGGTCTTCCCCAGATTATGATGATGATGATGACGATGTAACAAGTGCGGGTGGCGAGCTCGGGAGGCGACGCACTTGCTCGCCGCCGCCACAGTGCCGGGCCCCCATCGATCCCGTCGCCGCTCCCGCCATTGAGAGGAACGGCCCGAGGAGGTTGCGGCCGACGACGACGGCAGCGTCACGGCGACGCCATCCCCGCGGCCTCACAAAAACCGGCGGCACAAGGAGCAGGAGCTGGGGGTGGCGTGCGCAGCGGTCGCTATCGATCGGCGGCGTGCGGCAGCGGCGGTATCGACCCGGCGCTCCCGGCGGTGGGGGCGCCATCTCGCGGCGGCGGCGGCTGGACGTTTCGTCGCACGCCGCGACGGCGCCACCGCACCGACGCGACGCCTCTGCTCCTCTCCGGCGGTCCTTGGTGGTGGCGATAATTCACGCCTCAGGGGCGGCTGAAGGGAATCCACGAAGAGAGGGGACTGCCATGGACTAGCGTGCCGCCAAGCCAACGAATTGGGGGTGTGTCGTTACTTTTATGCAATTGCTCATTATGTTATACTCAATATGAAGGACCGGCGGTTATAATAATATTAATTATTATTATCATTAATGCGCAACACAAAATATGGTAATATATACAGGTGTCGGGGTCTCGTAACTTAAAAAATACACGAATTGGACTAAACTACATATGTTTATACTGATCAATAATCAGAAGAAAAATTGGACCTGCCACTTTGAGTTTGAGAAGTTTTTCAGAAAAAAAAAAATGAAAATTGCTATTTTCGTTATTATTTTATTCGAAAACCAATCAATTTAGCAACTCCCTCCTAAAACATTGTTAATATTTTTTTCAACTACGAATTTTAAATGAAAATTTAATTTAATATGGCGTCCGTAAGAAGAAAAAGTTGAGTAATTTTGTTTACTTTTTTAAGTGCTAATGCCTTTTAAAATATTTCTGCAGATTTCCTCGTTTCTTCTAAATTTTAATTGACAAATTTATATTTTAGCATGAGTGTGATATTACTTTACGCCAAGAAATTATTTCTTAAGAGCGCGGTTTTTCGGGCGTAAAAGTGTTTTTCAACTTAAACGCTGTTAATAATTACTTTCACGTTATATTTTCTGTACCATAAATTATCAAAATAAATACTACGTGTCGCTGTATGGTTAGTTTTTCGATTATTTACGTTTTTCTATGAAATTTCATTAATTCTTCGATTTTTGCCGTTTTTCATCTTCATGGATTGTATTTGCAAATATTTGCATAATTTTAAAGCTTTACATGAATCTAGACCTGATTCTACGTGTCACTGTATAATTTATAATTAAAATTACCAATTGTTTACCATATTATTTAAATAATTTGATTCAGAGAAATTATATTAATTCATTCCAAAAATATATCCTGAAACCTTGCAAAATACTGTATCTAATAAGATATAGTACTTATTAATTAACACATGTTTTTATGGTTTTATTAATTATTTAAAATGTACCTGTATTGAATTTCCCGCCGTGAAAATAGTTAAAAATTAGCACCAAGCAGTTCATGTGTTCGCTACGGGATGGTGCAATGACATAATTGCAATGCCATGTTGCCAACAATTCCTAACAGAAGTTTGAAATATGCGAATCAAGTGCCAAGGTCATTTTTTACAACTGTTTTTCAGCTTTCTCGGGGCTCTGCCGTTTGAACGAACGCCGTCTTTATTTTGCGGACTTCGCATTTAAACCGCAAAATACCGTAATTCTTATAATTTTTAATGCAGCACATTCTAAATCTTTGCAACGCGAATGATGATTAAAACAGTGATAAGGCCCATTAATTAAATCATCAATAATTGTTGCCCCATCACCATGGGCATTATCGTAAATGGGTTTTTTGTGCTCTTTTCTGTAATAAGGAAATTCGTTTGTTATTTAATATTTTTCTACCAGCTAAGGAAACATTTTTTGTCATTTTTTAAAGACTATAATCTCTTACCATAATTTTTTATGGTATGGTTAGCACATTCAATTTTTGTGACATCCTTCCCATACACACAAATCTCGCAATTCGCAAAAGAAATACACAGTGCACAAGTAAATTGTCACAGGAAGATAAAATAGTCCAACTATTTATAAAAAATGCTATAATAATTGACATAGTGAGGAATTAGTCATACACAAAATTGTAATGTTCCCATTATTATTAACTAAATGTATAAATATGTCTCTCTATTCTTAAATTACAATATGCAGTCTCTTCATATTATCTCCGAATTTCTTAGATTAACTTCCGTTCAAAGTTATCACCGCGCGACGCTCAGTCTAGCTTTTGTGTATTGATGTTATTTACACTTTAAGTTGATGCAAAATATGTAATTTAGATAGACAGAGATATTTCAATATCAGAGCGAACCTTGAATATTCTTTGTTCTTGAATGCGTTCAAAGTTCGTTCTGGCCCTACTCCAGTGAGTTACAACCGAGGGTTCGAAACTTGTAACCGATGTGGAGAAAATCAGTTACTAAGGAACCACGACACAGTACATAATAAAACACGTCAGAGTACATAGACAAAAACGCCACAGTTCATAATCCATCAAGTTTGTGTAATTCGTGTTATTCGGTTCTTCATTTCTGGACAGTTAATTGTGTCCACAAATAAATAAATAAACAGTAAAAGTAAAAACCAGTGTTTAAAAAAACTCCTACAAACAACCCGTTTATTACAAAATACAGACACAATAGTTGTCACAGTGTGAAAATAGAAAATAGTCACGGGGGAGACAGAAGTCTATAAAACACATACAAAACCAAAACACACAATAAACAAAGCAGAAACACACGAAGAAAGCACAACGATAATTGAATAGGATTTTCAAACTACGCACCCGAATGTAAAGAAACCAAAATGAATCTATTTGCATGTGGGGTGTTGTTGAAATCTCTAGGGCGGAATGCACGCACTTATAATACTTTAAGAAGGGATAAGTATGCATACAAAATTTCGGTCCTGAGGAGATAAGGAGATAAGTTCTTGGGTCGTTAATAACTGCTATCTTAATAGTTTTTTGGACACTTGAAGAGGTCACCAAGAGCCTGCTTATATTGGCACCAAACATTTCATTGTCAAAAATAAAAGTATTTAAAATAAATATGGTCTGCTTCCTTATAGTTTCAGTGGGGCAAGAGAAATTGAAGGAACCCGTTTTCCAATGTTATTTCCCTATATTCCGCGATCAAAAAATCCCTCGGCACGACAATGAAAATGGAATTGGCTATCAGGCGTCTATTTATTTTTAAATAAAAGTGATCTTAGAATGTAAGAAATGTTTCATATACCTTTTTTGGCTAATAAGTTTACAGTAATCTCAATAAGACTCAAATTTGGTCATATAACTTACAAAACTTGTAAAAGGATTTAGTGAATTTAATGAAATAAATGTAACATTTAAAAAAATTATTCCCTAATATTAAGAGGCCTCTTTACCCCAGCTAGTATACGGCATTATTAATAAGCGACAGCCAAATAATTCATTCAAATAACATAATTACAATCGGAGAACTGATATAGAAAGTTTAGACATTTATCTATAATTAGACAAAATAGTTTTAAGAAATAAATCAAAGGTGACTTATTTCTGATGACCTAATCGGATTTATGTGCAGACAAGAATACTCCATTATAATACATTATATTGTAACAAAGAAAAGAAGGTGGTTCGCAACAACATTAGTTCCAAATCCCTGGTGGAATTTTCATTATATGTACCCTGTCTTAATTAAATAAATACATTGTTTCTTAAAAACTACTCGGCACAATTGTAGATAACTATCTAAACTTTCTAAATCTGGTTTCCGATTGTAATTATGTTGACCCGTTCATGCATTATCTTGGCTGTCGTTTACATGCAATATCCTATACCGCCTTTGGGTAAAGATGATTCTTAAAATATATAATATAATAATAATAATAATAATAATAATCCCTACTACTCCTCCACCTATGGCGTAATTGGTTACTGTCATTGTTTGAAAGAGAATTCTGACCCAATTACATAATATAATGTATCGGAAATAAAGTGATGACTCTTATTAAATTTGCAGGCATCGATAAACAAGTCTCGCGCCCGCCGGCGCCGCAAAAAAACCACATCATTTCCCGCAAGCAATACAAGTTAAACACATGGCAACATCTTACTGTTTTTTTTGCAAATGTGCACGCAAATTTCTTTAGTAAGGAGTGCAAAACATATTACAGAGCGCTTTTAAATCGAATCCTGGCGGATTTATCAACAACCAGAGCCCAGTTTTCGCGCCAAAACCCCGCTCTTAAACCCATTCCGGAAAACCGTTTATAAGATTGCACTACTAATATTATTTTTTTAAATGTGTAGAAATTTCTTGAATTGCGAAGACATTTTCCAGACAAATGTACAGGGTGGCCCAATTTGGATGTTTATATAGGGGATCTCGGTAACTAGAAGAGATAGAGATGGCGTATCCTCGATCTCTTTTTTCAAGACCAACTCAATGGTGAAAACAAAAATTAGCTATCGTCTTTCGTTTTGCAGTTATGGCCAAAAACTCATTATTTTCCATTTTAGATTTTTATCAATATTTCATTTATTTCTCATTTTGTTAAAATAAGAGTTACGCGTTCTTCAAGGACTTTTTTTACGGTGAATTGAATAAGTTTTACAGAATTTTAATATATTCGTTAATAAATTAGATACAATACGAAGTTGTGTTTTTTTAAATAGAAGTCGTAGTTCGCTTTAGCCTTAATAAATAGGTTATTTTTTACTCTTTTCAATGATATATCACGTGTGAATGTTATAATTGCATTTTTGTTGAATTCTATCAAAATTGTGTCAACACGTCATATGTTCACTTATTGGGGGTAGTAGACTGGTAGTAGGCTTGTATTGTTTATGAGTAAAATTATTAATTGCAAATGCACACATTTGCCGTTTGTAAATTACAAAATACCATGTGAATACAATATTATATATGTTAGATAGGTTTATTAAATAAATAACAATTATCATATTGGCTTAAAAACATTACAGGCCTATCATCTAAAAGGCAGCCAACGCAATAAATTGATTTCTCCAAGATTAAAAGAAAAACCCTTCAATGAAGCATTGAAAGGCATATACACAATATTTAAATTACAATTAATGTTCCAATTGATGTCCATTATTTAAAATGCATATGTTGCATCTTTTAATAACACTTCTGTAAGCATTATGAATGTGAACATTTGAAATTGAATTGATACAATCAATAAAATGTTGTCGTAGATTATTAATAATATCATTTCTCAATTTATATAATTTGTCCTGTATACAGGGTGGTCACTTTTACGACGCCCACCATTAGGATCTATTAAACGGAAATATATACAGAGTTGGCCAAATGGGTGAAAATTGTCATATTTTCATGCCTTTTAATATTCTGAAAATAAATCCAGGATATCTTGCACAGTTCCTGAAATGTCGCTGAAAAACCGAAAAAGTGCACTTTCCTTTTCCTTTTATAACTTTTTCACTTTTGAAGGAAATTTTACGGTACTTGGCGCTTTTACATTTTTCGACGTGAGGTTTCTGATGACAGTGCCAAACATTTTCTGCGCCAAGTAGATGCCCAAACTTTCACAGTCAACCTTTGATTTTCTTATGGCCGCCATATTGGATTTTAATAGCTTTAAAAAAGCGAAAAGTTCCGATTTTAACCATGTATAACAACATGGGTAATCTAACATTTTGTACGATTCGACAAACCCCGAAAAGTTGTAGGATCTGGCTGTCTTCTTTCGGGATACAATTCACCATCAATTCTAGATGTGACCAGCATTTCTGTAACTCCTTACATAGATATTGTACAATGTACAAGTCAATTTTCTCATGTTGAGGATAATATCTTGCCATTTTTACTACTAATCAAAGATAGTATCTCCTTTTTTGAACTTTATACACAATAAAATGATTCAGAAGTTATTTTCTTTGAACGAAGAAATGTCAAAACGGTAATTTGTTATTCCATGGCATCACTTGATTTTTAAAGCAGTCCACAGCAGTTTAATTTTTGCAACAAATTTTTAAATTATCGATATTTGGTGGTAAATAATGTCAGATTAGCCATGTGTTATACATGGTTGAAATCGCAATTTTTCGCTCTTTTGAATGCTATTAAAATCCAATAGTGCGGCCATAAGAAAATCAAAAGTTGACTATGAAAATTTGGGCAACTAGTTGGCGCAGAAAAGGTTTGGCACTGTCATCAGAAAGCTCACGTTGAAAAATGTAAAAGTGCCAAGTTTCGGAAAATTTAGTTCAAACGTAAAAAAGTAATAAAAGGAAAAGGAAAGTGCCCTGTTCCGGTTTTACAGCGATATTTCAGGAACTGTACAAGATATCCCGGATTTCGTTTCAGTATATTGAAACGCACAAAAATGAGAAACTTGTATCCCAACTCTGTATATATTTCCGTTTAATAGATCCTAATGGTGGGCGTCGTAAGAGTAACCACCCTGTATGTCCCCAAATAAAAGAAATCTAACGGCGTCAAGTCGGGTGATCGTGGTGGCCATTTCACAGCTCCGTTTGTTCCTAACCAATTTTCCCCAAAGTTTAGATTTTATAAATTTGACACCGCTCGAAATGTATGTGGTGGTGACCAATCGTGTTTGAAATATAAATTTCGTCGTTCAATAAAAATCAAATCGTCCTAATATTTTTCAATAATGTGTTAATGTTTAATGTTAATAAGTAATGTCTAAAATTTGATGATAACATTGTCCGTTTAGATTTTCTTCATAAATTTGATAAGATAAAATTCGATTTCAAATTAAGGGCTAAAATTGGGGCACAACAAACATTCAAACCAAACCGCCCGGGCCCGTGAGACCGGGCATCAACGGAGTGGTTGGGGTTGGAGTCGGACCAATAGTGTGCATTGTGCCTTGCATAAAACTTTTTTTTAATATTTTGATTAATAACCCCGTGGTTGACAATTCCGTGAGCAGCGGTACAGCGGTAAAAGTTCGGGTTATCTACAATTTTGAGGCTGTACCAGTGGCAAAATCCCAACCTTAGTTGAATATCTTGGTCGCTCAAATAGTGTCTTTTTCGAATAATGTATGGTCTAAATTTATGTTTCTTCAATTCTAAGTGCTCGATTCTTCGAAATTCCGGATTCATCCTCAATATGCCGGCTGGAAATTGCTGGACTATTACAGCTGAAATTACATTAGTAGCAGTTTCTTCGGCGTTTACAATATTGTAAGACCTTGATCTTGGCTACTTGAAAGATCCGTAGTTGATAAGTTTTTCTTTTAGTCTTTGAAATATTGATTTATGCGGTTGTTTTCTTTCCGGCTAGCGATTACAATATGTGTCTAAGTCAATTAGTGATTTGTTATTGCTTTGAATAAAGCATCTAACATATCAAATATTTCATGATTTTCGTACGGCATTGTTAAACCTTCGAAATATAAAGATCATGTAAAATGTGATAGCTTGACAATCAAACAATTTAAACAAAACAAGCCTACTACGCCCAATAAGAGAATATATTACGTTTGGATAGAATTTTAATCGATTTCAACAAAAATGCAATTATATCATGCACATGTGATACATCATGGAAAAGATAAAAAAATATCTTATTTATTAAGACCAAAGCCAACTACGACTTGTATTTAAAAAAAAATCAAAACTTTGTACTGTATATTGGTTATTAACGAAGATATCAAAATTCTGTAAAACTCATTCTAGTTACCGAGATCCCCTATGGAAACATCCAAATTTGGCCACCCTGTACAATACTAAGTAGCATTTCATTATTTTTAATCTGATGTAATTTCGTAGATCATATTGTAAGAAACCAAATTCAAAATCATGCTATCCGGAGAAAACTACAATAACATTTTGAAATTAAGCAAAATCTAGATTGCATTTCGAGAAAAAATCAGCATCAGTGAGTTGGCAATTTTTATAAAATCAGATTTATTTTCTCACTCAGATTTATAATTAATATTGTTTGTAGATTAGCTGCATTCAGTCTAAAGAACAAAATATTTTTTAAGATGTCTAAATAAAATAATTCATTCTCATTGTCTGAGCAGTTTCTGCTCTCTGATCTATAAAAATGTGTATATATTTTTTAATTATTATTACTATTACAAATTTTTGACTACTTATTATAGAATTCAGTATTTGAATTTGAATCTTATGAAATGTACATTTAACAAATATATTTCAGTTCTTAATAGTATATTAAAGTATAAGTGGATATCAAGGCCTTTCAAGCACGAACGTTTTTCAAAAAACCGACCCGTCGCTCCCCGCGCAGCGGGGAGGCGGGGAGGTTTTTTGAATAGAGTGAGTGCTTGAAAGGCCAGATATCCACGCATACTTTACGCTATTTTTTATCATTGATGCCGTAAATTGGCCTAAACATTTGTAATTATAATTTCTATCTGATGTGCCGTCGATTTTGCCGTACAGTTTTAGTATCGTTGCTAAGATACTGAATAAATAACTAGCTAACATGGCGGCTGATACTATGCAATCATTCTAGCCTTGGTTGTCAAAGTGTTGAATATCGTATGTAACAATCTTTCAATTTGGCGTCAGTTTTGATTTTGGTTGAAAATGCAACGAAACATTGATCAATTAAGCTCCGAAGCAGAGAGGCGTTTAATTCCCCAAAAATCGGAATTGGCATATAAGAAGGAATACGATAAATTGGTAAAATGGATGGACGAACAGGAGGTGAAAACTGTAGATGAAAGAATGATTCTTGCTTACATGCAGAAAATGTCTACATGCTACAAGGCGTCAACAATGTGGGCAATACATTCCATTTGTATCCATGGAAACCTTTACAGGAAACGCGCGTTTTTGAAAGCCTGTTTTATGCACGCTACACGATGTTTTAAACAAGCAATATGATGCATCAATGATAAAAAATTGTTTTTGACTTTTGACAAAAACAAAAATCTGCACACTGTACAAATATTGCATACTGTATATTTTTATGAGCTTTTTGAAAATATATTTTTTGTATACTTAATATTTTGTTTTCTGTATATTATCATTTATTATTGATAATTACTGGTGGTCATAATAAAAGGGTTTTCAATAAGAGTGACGTGTTTTTAAATCGAAATAAAGCAACAACACATTGAGGTAGACCAACAATACTGTTCTTATTATAAAGTGCCATCGATGAAATTAAGTGAAATTATTCAAATGGCCGCCTCTGCTCCTCTGGCAGAACCGAATTCTATGAACCCAATTTCAGGCCCTTTATTCAATAAATTAATCCTAGGCCAGAACTACAGCTTTTAATATTTAAAAAAAATTAAAAAAATATAAAAAAATAAAAAATTGGCGCAGTCTAACATCGAGCATATTTTTGTTTTGCTCACAATAAATAATGTTAATATTATTGTCGGCGGAGTCTATATTGCTCCTAATTCAACTGTCGACAATTATTTGAATCACAGCACGGCACTAGAGCAAGTTTACGAGCATTATAATATCGATAAAACATTAATATGTGGTGACTATAATTTACCATCTATTAAATGGAAGAACATAGGCCTAGACGTACATACCCTGAAGCACTCTGATGCAAAAGCTAATTGCATTGTTAATTGCTACAATTTCTTGAATACCATTCAAATTAATACCATTCCCAATTCTCGAGGGGTATTCCTAGATTTATTTTTCTCGAACTTTGTTGGTGTTGAGGTTTCTCTCTCAGATAATGCTTTATTACATTCAAGTGAACATCACTCGGCTTATGACATTTCACTTCCCGTAACATATTGTCAGCAGCTGCATACAATGAAAGAAATTTACATGTACCACCTTGCAGACTTCGACGCTCTTAACACATATTTCCATTCGATAAAATGGTCCGATTTATTAAATGATTTAAATATTTATTATTTAGATAACAGTTTAGTTATTTAAGATTTTTGTCAATAGTTTTTAAGTTAATATTTAGAATGTATTAATTTAATTGATGTTTTAATAATATTCTGTAGTAATAATATTTTTTCCACTCCCTGCATGGTAAGTACACTGTTATAACATTGATTTAGTGGAAGTAAGTCCCACTTACCGATAAAGCTTTGGTTACTATGAGCAACGGGAAGTAAGTAATCACTTACTTCCCTCAGGGAAGTAAGTAAAATAATTTCAATAGCGTTCTTTCTCTGGCAACAGTCTTTAAAACACTTTTGATAACACCCCTTCGACTTCTCCGGCAGTAGGAAGGAACAGGCAGCATCTGCAGCTTCTTCAATTGCCATTTCTTGTTTAATTTCATTGGAATTCATTTTACAACTGAACGAATGCAATTTCTGACATTCACACTTTGTTTGAAAAATAGTCTTAGCAACCAAAGCCGTACTGACATTTTGTTCATGTTGCGAAAATAAATTAATCAAACACAAACAATGAAACCAACTTCAGGAGTGGAAAAACAGTTATAAGCAATTTGAGAGGTAAGTTTTAACCAGTATCGGTCTTTATTGCTAGCCCTCGCTGTCGCTCGGGCGCAAACACGACCTCGACTGGTAAAAGATACTTACCTCTCTTAATGCTTAAATAACTATTGTATAATATTTTGTATAACAGGGTTTTCCCGTAAATAAATAAATAAATATATAAATAAATTTTCATGCATCAGTTGTGTCTGGTTTATTGGTAAAAACCAACGACTTTTAATAACCCCATAAGAACAAGTCTAGAGGTGTTAAATCACAACTTGTTGTGGGCCTTTAAAATTAGCACTATTTTCGGAAAATTATAGTTACGATATAGTCCAAAGGCTTCCAATCTGATGTAAAAACAATTTTGTAGGTATCTCAGCCCAAATCCTGCCGTAAAATACGCCGGATGGATGTGACGAACAACCACAAGTATTATGAACGCCTTGCAATCGATAAGTTTGGATTTTAATCAACAGTGGCCTGAGCGGCAGCAATAGTCTCGTTATTTTGAGCATTTCTTTCTCGTACTACAACTGGAACCAGGCATAAATCAAAATTACGCTCGAAATTTCAAAACAGATCGGCAAAATGCCAGTACACTAGGCTGATTATGAAGACCATACATTGGAAGAAGTGAGATTGTAAGAATTGATTGTAAGAACATTATAAGTTGCAATAAAATAACTATTATTTTTATAAAATAATTTGAAAATTTTAAAGTGGTGGTAATACGTGTATCTTTACGTGATTAAATTCCAAACTTTGTTGAATATAACTGTCAATGACTTATCATTTTGACATTTCAAATATGGCCGCTATGTCAAATTGAAATCATATCACTATTATTGAAAAACCCTGTATGTATAAGTACTTTCAGTCATAAATTGTTAATGTTACCTTGTACGTTGGCATAGATGTACCCATTGGCGAAATATGTTCGAGCAGAATGATTTATTATCTTCTTGTCTAAATGTAGTAGATGTTGAGGAAACTTACCTGAAACAAAAAAAGGATTACTATCGAGTTTTACCTTAGTTAATGTACGATAATGGGGGTGAAAAGAAAATGTAACAATCATTCATCCGTTTATTTAACGACAGTTAATTTCTGCTGCTATGGTTAATTACCATCATCCTGAAGTAATCTTCATATGTGGAATGTTTGTTTCTACAGATTAAGTTTGATCCTATACGGGTTCTTTAGCGATCACGCACAATTTAACAGTAGGTACACGAATTCACTATCAAGAGTTCTGACAGTCTGTCAAAAGCAGACAGTGACTCATGGCTGCATATTGTCAGAATTCGGTAAACGTTTCTTATTTCATTTTAAGCTAGTACATTTACCCTAAACATGCGAACGAGCAATGATATTGTCTTGAATATTAATAATAACTCCATAGAGATAATTATCATACAAACAGTGTGTATATGTCAGACATGTGAGATCTAAATTATACATTATATTAGAAACATTATTATTTCGGGTGTTCGCTTCAAAACTAGCTAGTTTCAATATCTTTTGAATGCAACTCAACTTGATTAAAAAAAACACGTCGATTGATTGTTCGAGGGGGAAGGTTAAAAACAATGTTACATACATTTTATATGTTAACCCCTACTCCCTAGCCACCCTCACTTTGAAATTTGAAATAGCACCCCCTTCACCTTGCGATACCACGTGAAGTAAAAAAAAGAAAGAAAGAAGAAACGTATGGACTCGAATGCTGATTGGACTGTTTGTTATTTGTTTTTTTGTTTCATTGAACGGAACGTGAATTCGTTCGATATAAATTGTTTTAGAATTTTTCTAATTTATTTATTTTCCAAGACTCTTTTGGTTTTTTAAAGATTTTATGGGCATTAGAATAGTAAAGAACTACTTATTTAGGTCTGTCTCTAGAGGTTACGAGACTTATAACGGGCTAGCCCGTTATAGAAATTATAAGGGGCTGTTGACATAGATACCATGACAACATACATTTTTTGAAGTGTCTGTCTAACTTGAAACGTTTAAACATAATCGACATAAAAAAAATGGACAGATTTTACCTTGATTTTGAACATTTTAGTTATTGCGTTATACGGCTATAATGGATTTCATTAAATTCAAATATATTGCGCTTCAAATGCCCATATAACATTGTATAATGCTTGACCGTTACATGACATTAAGTAGCTCACACAGATCACGGGCTCGCTGGCGCTCACCTGTTACCTTTCGGTGCTCGCCTGTAAATTTCTATATAACGGTCTTGCAATGTAAATAATTATAAAATGAAATATCGCAAGGTGGGTGGTGCCATTTAAAATTTCAGAGTCGAGATGGCTAGGAAGGAGGCGGTAACTGTTAATTGTTGTTTTAAAAGTTGTTTTTACAACGAATTTCAAACCCCAACGACGAAAATGCACCGAGCCCGAAGAGCGAGGTGCATTTTCCAAAGTTTGGGGATTAAATAAGTTGTATTTTTAAAATCATTATCGATTTTTGAGACCACGAATTATATTTAGGAAGGGAATATAATGAATTGATTGAGTCATCTGTAAAGCAGAATAAACAAGAAGCTAAATATACAGTTTAAATATCTATATTTATTTATATCACTTCATCTTTCAAAGAGCAAACCACATTTATTACCACATTTTACAATTTTACATGTTCTTGAGACACACTGACATTTCGGGTTATGTTTTTATTAGCTGCCGACTAGATTGTTTGTGCGAGCAACCGATAAGTAACACCATCGCAACGGTCTTCGCTTATTTGTTCGTGCTATTTTCAGGGGTAATATAACAAGTGGTGTTCTCATTATCGATAATGATTTTATAAATACAACGAATTTCAACCCCAACGACGAAAATGCACCGAGCCCGAAGGGCGAGGTGCATTTTCAAAGATTGGGGTTGAAATAAGTTGTATTTTTAAAATCATTATCGATTTTTGAGAACACCACGACTTATATTTAGGAAGAGAATATAATGAATTGATTGAGTCATCTAGTAAAGCAGAATAAACAACAAGCTAAATATACAGTTTAAATACCTATATTTATTTAGATCACTTCATCTTTCAAACAGCAAACCACATTTATTACCACATTTTACTATTTTACTTGTACTTGAGACACACTGACATTTCGGGTTATGTTTTTATCAATGGCCGACTAGAATGTGGGCGCAACCGATAAATAACACCATCGCAACGATCGTCGCTGCAATTTGTGCTTAACCAAAAATTGTGACAGCGATAGACATTTGTTCGTGGTATTATCCTGAAAATACAACCGTGGTATACTCTGATTTTTCTAAACTGGCGTGCACGTCATCAAAATAATAATCATAATAATGATGGCACAATTTTACAAGGTTTCCAGTTGTCCTGGGTATTTAAAAATGGCTGCAATCAGCTGTTGCGCCCGTGCAATCTTGTGCGACAGTGCGCGGTTCGTATCAAATTCATCGACTTCTCTACCGTTTATCGTACAGATATCAATCTTGTGGTTATGGTTTACCATCTACTATGACAAAATATGCATTGTAATAATCGATCAAATGTAACTAGTTAGACGTCAAAGAAGTTTGAAGCATTAGTGAAAAAGATGTGGCATCGTCGCCGAGAAAATATCGCCGATGCCAACATAACATGATTTATTACATGATTGGCAGGCGAAAATTGTGTCCGCGGTTAATACACCGATTACCTATTTATAACCACCGGTGATCAGTGTTATGTAACAAATGATCTTCAGATTAATTTCGATTCTTAAACTATTGTTATGCATATTCTCGAAAACAATCACGTTGGTACGAAAAAACCTCATCGCACAGCTGATTGATGAGGTGCACGCCAGTTTAGAAAAATCAGAGTATATTATCAACATTCTCAGTTATTAATACATGCGTAACTATAGAAACTGCATTGTTGTGACGTCACGTTTTACGTATGAGTTATATTCTCATGAAAATACTACCGTTGCATTATCAGCATTGTCAGTTATAGATACACGCATAACTATAGAAACCACATTGTTATGACGTCACTGTTTTACGTATGAGTTATATTCCCATGATAATACGAGTTTTTTACATAAATTTTAAAAACAATTTATATTATCATATATATATATATATATATATATATATATATATATATATATATATATATACAGGGTGAGTCAATAGGACGGGCAGGCTCGATTACACCTACACCGTTAATGATATCGAAATGAACCAAAATACACTGCAAACGGGATGCCAAAGTGCAGTTTGTAAAATTATTTACGAGAATGTAAATTCATCGAAAACTAGAAGAGATAAGTGTACATACGTTCTTTCAACATATGTTCCAATTTAAGCGAGGAATTCAAAAATATAATAATATATGGGGTGTTCTATTTAAAATAAGAAAGTTGGTGCTACTTCCGGTGGCACCGGAAGTGATAGAAAGTTGAATATATTTCACATGAGGATAACTGATTCAACCGTATAACGAGGATTTTTTTGAAATGTTTAGTACAACGGCAACCCCGTAAACTTTTAACGAACGGTTTAGCGTAGACACCATGTATGTATAATACAACGAGTGCAATCATGACTATCGATAGTCGCATGAGTTGGGACACGAAACAGGCGTGGAATTATTTGACAACATGATGAGTGCATCAACGGATGCGATTATCAATAGCCACGATTCCAAGAGTTGTATTCGTCAGATTATATCACGAATTTTGTCTAATTGTGACATTTCAGTTGACAGCATCGCACACCAGATGTGCAGAGTACCAAGTGTGATTATCACTTATTAGTCAATTCGAGTTCTGATTATCAACTATTAGGCGGTCGCTAGGATAGGGAAGAAAAGCATTATGGGTGATATAATTATTGTAATAACAACATTATTGGAAAAACAAATGAACTATTATGCATGAGTTCTATTATTTTCGAAAGTATGCTTTTATTACCTTTATAGCACGAATCGTTTTTAAATTTTAAGTAACAAAAATCGTATCAGGGTAATACAAAACTTATTTAGGAAGAAATGGTAAGAATAATCTACAAAAATTATATAATTTTATAATTTTACCAAATATTCGAAGATCTTAATAAACATGTTTGAAAATAATACAAAAATACTCGGATGTTTGCAGTATTACGAATTTTGTGGAAATTTGAATTTTTCACAAATTTCATAAAAATTAAGTTTAATGAAGCGCGAGAGAAGCGTATGGGCTTCACCTCTTTTTGAAACCAATTACTAAAGAGATGTCATCGTACCTGGTGAGTTTTACCAACCATATAGGAACATTTGTTTCACAACCACCTAAATGTTGGATAGTTCTTTAACGGCTATGCTTAAATACAAATGTAAGCATACTCACATAATAAAGCTCAGTTTATCATGTGAGTTTATTATTCACAGTATTACCTCATCTCTAAGATATTTGCATAAATTACAAACACTTGAAGGATTTGTATAAACAACACAGCATTTTTTCACAATTTGTGTTAATTGTAAGTAAACTTCATTTATTTCATGATAATGTTCTGTAGTTTGAAGGCAATAACTGAAATATTAATGAGGTTCTTTTTATACATCTATGCTATCATAAAACTTTCCAAAAATATCAAAAAAATTCAATAACCCATGTACCAAAATTTATAGAAATTTTGCAAAATTTGTTAAAATAATATGATTTTTTGCAAATTGGATAAAAAGGTCATCAATTCCATGAGATTTTTCTACACAATAGTGCGAATTGCAAAGACGAGGCGCTAGAAGTAAATAAGTGCGCAAAATATGAGAACCGCATTTTTTCAATTGATATAAGCTCAGATGAGCCGACAGATTAATATTCTTGATGGTGCAGTCCATTCTATGGAAACATGCCTCTGCAAAAGCACCGAATGTAGTAAACTTTTTTTAGTTGTTTTCGATGCACAAGTGCCATACTTTTTACATTTTTGGAAAATTTAACTAAAACTAAAATACTACTAAAATATTCTGCTGAATGTTAATTCCACACTGGTGATTATTTTCTACGCCATTACAGATTTCGGAGATTTTCTGTAGAATCCGTGTTTCTTAAAACTATATTTGAAATAACATAATATTTCATAGGATGCTAATGTGTTCGTGTCGAATACACGCTGAGATGCCAATATAAAAGATTGTTGATGTCGGATGAATCTTACGACTTGTTACTCCATGTATTTTTTTTACTGGTGTATCTTCTAAGTTTAGAATGGAGTATTTTTAATAGGGTGCAATATTCTTTTTTTTATTTTAATTAATTAACTTCAAAAAATAAATTTATATTACGATACACGAAATAAAATTTAAAATATTTCACAATTTCTATAACTTGCAAATTGTGCAGTTATTTTACAAATTTTGCAAAAATTGTTCATACGTAGGTACAATTTGATACTTAATAAACAAATTTATTGGATATAAACATTTGAATTGTAATTTTGTCATTTTTATTCTCCGCCTGATTTTGTAATTACACCGATTTTCCACCACAAACCTTATGTAATGAAAATATACACAACAGCCGCGAAGTTGTTCCCCATGAACAACTCGCCTGGCACTCCCGAAAAAAATCTTAAATCGATTTCGCCGCCCCCTCCTTAAAATAAAGATGAAAGTTAATATCTGGTCTGGGCCATGGGAGGCGGTTGCGGCAGCCCCGTGCTGTGGTAATATTCGGCGATGGAAGTTATAACTGACGTAATTCGACAGGACGCGGACGGGTACGGCCAGGGGGCGGCCGATGAGTGAAAGCGAGATGCGTGCGTAGAGAACGGCGAGCGGTTCCGCATTGCAGCATCACGCGAGGGCATTTCAATGATCTCCGGATTCTGGCACGGCAGGGAGTGAGGGGCGCCCCCCAATTACCATTAGTT
This sequence comes from Othius punctulatus, assembly GCA_951805005.1. Classification (NCBI taxonomy): domain Eukaryota; kingdom Metazoa; phylum Arthropoda; class Insecta; order Coleoptera; family Staphylinidae; genus Othius; species Othius punctulatus. Next base: position 72,616,358 of record OX638138.1, read on the forward strand.
TTTCCGGCAAACGGTGGGGCCGGGGACGACAAAATGCAACGATTGATAATTTCCTAATGTCGTCGCGCTCACAATGTGATTTAATGAATGGTGTTACGTTCATTGTGAAAACTTTTAATGGCCCATGGGTATTAAATGGTGTCATTAAAATGAATTCAGGATCTTAGACTAGATTATCTGGCATTATTAAATTTAATTGGTTATGAAACTCGTTACTTTATACTCAAGTCAGCAGCAATCAGTAGGTACTTCACCAGAAAGTTGGTTTCATTGATTTTCTGTTCAAATAAACTCCCATTTCATTTATTTAAATTGTAGTACTGTATCGATTGTCAAATACTGTATTTATCGCCAAACACCTAAACCCTTCTATCTAACGCAATTCGTTCATCTTAATTACGAAAATTGAAAATCGAAAAAATTGTATATATATTATGATACAAGTGCATAAGCGAGCCTTTCAAGCACACTCACCAGGTTTAGGAGCAATATGCGAAGCGGAGTGCTTTTAACAGCGCAGCGCTAGAAAGGCCCTTATGCACATAAGTGCACGTGCACGTGAATTCACCAAACATGATTTATTAATGCAACTCTGCAAGTCTTAATTTCCGTCCAAATTCTCTGAGAAGCGGAGAAGCGGCAAAAAAGACCTGCGGAACAACAAAAATTTGAAATAGAGAAATGAAAAAGACAAACTGGTGGACAGAGGAAATAAAATAGGAGATAAAAGACAAAACAGAGAAATGGAAAAGATACCTACAAACAAACAAAAATGGAAGTCTATGAAAAATACAAAGAAAAGAGAAACAAAACGAAATCAATAATAAAAGAAGCAAAACAAAAGTCATAGACAAAATTTGGTGAAAGAATAAATGAGAATTTCAGGCAGAACCAAAAACTATTTTACGGATTACTAAAGCAACTTTAAAAAAAAGGACAGAACATGATGAACATAAAAGATAAAAATGGAATAATTATCACGAACGAAGACAAGATAATGGAAATATGGAGACAATATTCCAAAGAATTAACTGAACAGGACGAATAAGTTAACGTAACACAAGAAATGGGAAAAAAATGCAAGAAAGAAAAGGGAAATAAATGAACAAATTAAAAAAGAAGAAGTGCAAGAAGCAATAAAAAAACTAAAAAACGGGAAAGCGCCAGGAACAGACGATATAACCTCGGAGATGATGAAACACATGGGAGAAGAGGAAAAAACACCAATAACGAAACTAATAAATTACATATTAAGCAGCGGGGAAACACCAAAAGAATTTAATAAAGGAATAATATTACCGATACATAAGAAAGGGGATAAAAGAATGTGTGAAATTACAGAGGAATCACACTAACAAATATACCAAGTAAAATAATGACCAGGGTACTAGAAAACAGGATGCGAGACAAACTAGAAACAATAGAGGACAGCCAGTGCGGATTCAGAAGAGAGAGAAGTACGCAAGACCAAATCTTCATACTCAAACAAATAAGTGAAAAACTAATTAAGAAGAACATATAAATGCACATATGCTTCGTAGATCTCTAAAGGCATTCGACAGGATAAGGAGAGAAGACATATGGAACGAACTAGCAGAAAGAGGAATAGAAGAGGAAATTATAAATGTAATAAAACACATGTACAGAGAAAGCAAATATTGTGAAGAACAAACAATGAGGCATCAAAAGAATTCGTAACGAAGAAAGGAGTAAAACAAGGATGGGTCCTAAGCGCTTTGCTTTTCACGATCGTATTAGATATGGCGATGAAGAAAGCAAAGGAAAAAATGAAAATGCTAAAAATTGGATACTGGAAAATGGATACAACAAAAATAGCAGAACTACTATTCGCGGATGACATAGTAATAATTGTAGAAACAGAGGAAGAACTACAACACAACATGGAAATAATTGAGAAAGAGAGTAAGAAAATAAACATGAATATAAACTACGAAAAGACAAAAACCATGATAATTGCCAAAGAGAAAAAGAAACACGAAATAAAAATACGAGGAAATAAAATCGAACAAGTAGAACAATACAGATATCTAGGAACAATCATACAGAGCAATGGTAAATTAGATAACAAAATAGAAGATAACATAAGAAAAACAGCAAAACTATATAATATCTTAAAAAACACCTTCTTTAGCAAGCAGGAAATATCAATAGACACAAAAACAGAAATAGTTAAAAAAGTAATTAGACCAACGCTAACTTACAGCAGCGAAACATGGACGGTCACAGAAAAACAAATAAAAAGAATAAATGCCATTGAGATGAGATTCCTAAGGAAAATATAAAACAAAACAAGAAGAGACAAGATAAGGAACGAGACGCCCAGGACAAACTTAAACATAAAACCAATACAGGAAAAAGGCCAAATGAGGTGGTATGGACAGATCAGACGAATGAATGAAGAAAGAAATACTAAGAAAATATACAAGACAAAAGCAACAGGAAAACAACAAAGAGGAAGATCGAGAAAAGAGTGGAACAGCGCAATAAAAGAAAAGGCAACAAGAAAAGGGGACACATGGGAAGAAATAAAGGAATTGACAAAAGATAGGAGGAAGTGGAGAGAATACTATAAAAACTAAAAATATGAATAAAATATTGTAACACTGTAACACTGAGCACAAAACGCCAACACCGAAAGGTAAAAGGCAAAGGGTCTTCCTAAAAAAAAAAAAATATAACCTTTTTGTGTTTTAACATAAAGTTTATAAGCTGTAATTAAACATCCCACAGAAAAAAACGTTCTGTTTTCATTGTAACTTGTCAATAAACAACATACAATATCGTAAAACTTACAAATTTTGTCGCGCGACCGATGAAACGCTGTTATTGGCCGAGCGGCACTGTGACGTACATACGCATGTTGGCGATCGGGAGTCAGTGCATAAGGGACAGGAATCGTGGATTAATTTGACTTAGAATCCAGTCTGTCATAAAAGAAGTTCTGATGGGTTCGTAAAGGGACAGTCAGATAATCTGCTAGAAGTTCCCGTGTTAATGGTTGCCGACTTTTTCTCAAAAAGTGAATTTTTCATCGTAGCCGAAACGCGAGAAGTCGCATATAATTTTCCAAATCCTCTTCCAGCTGTAAGAACAAATAAAATAAAATGTTTAAACATTGTTTAAACATGTTTTTTAGTTTTGACTAAAATGAAGTGTACAAAATTTGGACTTGATTTCAAGTAACTTCATCTTTATTTTTGTTAAAATTTAAAAAAAAAAACATCTATTTATAATGAGGACGTTTTTGTAAAAACATATTGTACAAAATCTCACGGTACTTTTAAAAAGTAATTGTTATATGGAAGGTATTGTTTTAGAATGGAACCCACAAAACTATTTTGAGGTTATGTTGTTACTAATGTATATATATATATATATATATTATATATATATATATATATATTATATATATATATATTATATATATATATATATATATATATTATATATATATATATTATATATATATATATATTAAATCACTTCGGACTTGTTGTCACCCCTTTTTTCCATATATCCCCTGTTGGGACTTTTATAAACAACATATTTGGTTCGCCTTTACTACTGCTATCACACCCAGGCATAATGCAATACTTATTCGCCGCTTTTTCGCGTTTTCTTTCTCTCGCTCCATTGTAAGCAATGCTACAGCTGAGCGCCAACGTGCGTAGTGGTGACAAAACCCGGTCCCTATAATGGATTTTATGGGTTTTATGATAGGGCCGTACCCAATCCGTCCTGCAAGGCCCGTTCAACCCACGGGCGACTGATGGAATCATAAAAAGTCATAAAACGTTCCAACCGCACCGGCGGTCAATGCTTCGTACGGCTCTTGCCTTACAAAATCATAAATAATACCGAGTAAAGTTGGTCAGTAATGTAAAAAATGCTTTAATTTGAAATCTAATCATTTTCGTTAATGTTTGATTTCATAAATGGGTTCTATGAATAAAATAAAATAGTTTAGGGCAAAAATAACGATAGAGAATTTTGCCCGAAAAGAGTTTTTTTTTTAATTTTATAACCGTCTATATAATTATATCGAAAAAGTCAAACTACCTTTTCGTAGATTAGTATTAGACCTATATAAATCCAAATTTTCATATTTTTTGGGCAACTCCAAATGCCTAAAAAACCCATGGTAATAAAACTTGAATCACCCGGTATAAAAATCAGAAGATGTACATCGTACGTGATAGTTGGGGAGACAACAGTAGAGGATAACCGTTGGTCAGCGCGAAGCGGCTTTAGGACATACTCCTCCCAAGAGCAGAACGCGTCATTTATCAGATATTGGATCTTGAATATATTTAGTAGCAACTCTCTTATGTGTTAAGGAAGCACATTGTAGAACTTGGGAGACTAGTATCTTGTTCCATTTAGCGACTTGTACAATCGCATGTTGTTTGTGCGAATATTGGAGATTTGACGAGTTTGATGCCTGTGCACGGTGTCATTTGTGTTGAAGATGTTTGGGTTTTTGCGGACAAACATCAAGCAGTCATATATGAATACGGAAGAAAGCGTCATTATACCCAGTCTGAATGAAAGTCTGCAGTCCTCTCTATATTTTGCACGCGCCAAATCCTCATTGCTCTTATTTGCAGTTTAAATATTCAGTCTGCCCGCTGAATGCCCCAAGCAAGTAGGCGGTAAGTCATTAACGACTGACAGGTCGCATAATAGCAGGTCTGTAGCATTGCTCTGGAAACCGAATTTGCAAGATTTCTGAGCAGGAAAATATTACTACAAAGCCTATTTGTTAAAATATCGCTATTTATTTCCCATGTTAGTTTCGAGTCAAGGTGCAGTCCCAGAAGTCCTGTTGATTGAGGCCCATGAAAGTCATGTTTCCTGAGTGTGAAAATCATGTGGACAGTTTTATTTTCATTTAAGTGTAGCTCGTTGCTGTTAAACCACTCACAACTTTTAGCTTTGCCTATATGATTTTCATTAAGTGCAGCACGACGTCCAAGTGAGAGGTTTTCTAGTTCTTTATAAGTAAACATGACTGACACAATCGAAGGCCTTGCTCAAATCAACGAAAGTAACCACTGAGTACTCACCCCTCTCAAATGCGTCGAGTAAGTCATCCACAAAACCACACTGTTTTGGATTTAGGAGTTTATACTGCTCTAAGAATTCGGCCAGCTGTTCGCATAACAACTTCTCCAAATCCGTGGAATAAAACTGGCAGAATAGATATAGGCCTGTAATTTCCCACGCAGTTTTTATCACCTTTTTTGTGAATCGGCACCACCGATGCAATCTTTAATAAATCCGGGAAAACACTAGAACATATGCAGGAGTTTATTATATTTGTTAGGGGTTCTAATATTGCCTCCTTGCAGCATTTGATTATATCCACTAATAATAGAAGTCGTTGCTAGTGCCATTTTTTAATCGGGAGATCACTTCACGAGTTTCAAGGGGATTTCGCGTGCCAGTTGGAATCGATTCTATTATGTTATTTACTTATGATATGAAATATTTATAAAAAACGTTAGCCGATATATCACAGAGATCATCACAGCTTGTTTTCTTTTTTCTAGAGAAGTTTATGACATCCCATATGGCTTTATTTCTGTTATTTGACTTTGGATGAATCTTTGGTTTGCCTCTTCCTTGGCAATCCTGACCACGTGTGCGTACTCTCTCTTGTATGACTTGTACAGCTGTTTGTATACAGGATGTTTAAGAGAGATATCTTGTAGGAGATGGAGTTTCTCACGCATTATGTGGAGATCATTACTAAACCAAGTTATCTTATTTGAGGTTGTGTGTCTAGCCACTTTTAATCTTTTGGGAAAGGCAGCTTCAAACTCAGACCGAATCACACCATGAAATATGTTATATTTCTCGTCACTATCCGCTAAATCGATTATATATTCCCACTTTACGTTTGACAATGATTGAAAACGCGCGAATTTCCCTACTTGTGAGATAGGTCGTATGGTTTCTGAGCTATGATCCTGGGGATCAGGATACACTGATTTGACTTCCAATGTAATGCCTGTGTGATCAGATGTGGTCCTAACGGGAGTGACATTTAGTAGCTGTGGTGCAATATTCACAAATATGCTGTCTATGATATTGTTTTTCCTAGTAGGAAATTCAATTTTCTTGTGGAGGCCGTATGAGCTCAACATATCATAAATTTCATCCGCCTTGGTTGAAATGGACATTCAAGTCTGCCCCAACTATCACAGCCCCGTCTAAAGTATCGATGGCATCTAGGATGGAGTACAAGACTTTACAAAACATGTTAAAATTACCAACAGGCGACCGGTATAAACAAACAACAACGGTGTTTTGATTACCAAGATATACAGCAGCTAACTCACAGAGAACTTCTTCAGAGAGTTGTTCGATATGTCTCAGTCAGTGGCACGAATTTTATTTTACGGTTCACTAGGATAAGTGCTCTTCCATGCTTTTGATGTACTCATGAGTAATGAAATCCCGTGTCCATATTGTTGCACACATAGGATTCACTTTCATTAGGCTTCTGCCAATGCTCCGTGATGCAGGTCTATGTCAATCTTGTGAGACTCAAACAAGCAGTCGAGCTCATTATATTTGTTGTGTACCGACTGCGTGTTTGCGACAAGATATTTTATAATTTTACAATTTTCACCATCTAAGTGTCTTGTTGTTTTCCCTTGGTCCGGTTAAAAAACTAGAAATGTATGGGCCATAGGGCCACTTTGTTGCATCCATCACCTGTTCGAAATTACAGCGGTCCAGAGAGACTTTAAATGAAGAATATTATTCGGGATACTTTGAACGGCTGCTGTCGACTATTACTTCAGGAATGTTTAAGTGTTTTTTTTATATCCTCTACGGTTGTATCTGGATTTAATCTTGAAATATACAAGAAACATGTCCTGGGAACTGCGTTTAATCCAGTCTTGTTTGCGTTTATGCCCACAATTCACTGGTTTTTCTTATTTTCTTTATTATTCGTCGTGTAATCGTTTTCCAGCCAGTTTTCGTAGCTGGTTCAACTGCAACTTCCTTTGCAGCTCTGACATATGAAGAAGTGTCCTTATCTGTTCGATTGATTGGTTGCAGATCTATTAAAGTGAGCTCGGTGTGTCCAGTGTTGCCTGCAGTAGCAGGTGGGTCATCCACTTCATCTGGCGCCTCGCGTTCGATGTTTTTCATTGGATTAATGATTTTTGGTTTGCCTACGTTATTTTTTGGTTTTTGGTTTTTCGATGTTGCTGATGTCGTGGTGTCATGGCGGAATAATTCTTTACTAACCTCCAATTTTTATTGCTGGAGATTGGAATTTTCTGCTTCGAGCGCACTAACTTTCTCCAATAGTGTGTTAGATAGTTTAACTCCACCTACAAGATCTTTAAGAAATCCATATGCTTCCATAGAGAAGTCAGTATCTTTCATCTTATCCTTATTGCACAAACCCATTCCAATCCCACAGCAGTTTTTCAATTTGAGGGAGCAGCTTTTATGGTACATAACGTTTGCACAAGGAACATTGCACCTCTGTCTTTGCTACGGAGTCACAAACACATTTTTTTACGTTATCACGGTCCATTCTCACTAGTTTGCTATCCAGTGAAACGGGTCGTACGTCGGATCCACTGGGTGGATACTGATACTTTTAGATACTTTTAGAAAACTCATGTATGATATTATCAAATTTAAACATGTCCAAGACATCCGATTCTATGTTTAATAATTATAAATCGTTTAACCTATTCTGAGTTGATGACTTAAGTATATGTATAATTTTGTATGTTTCATTTTCGAGAATGATCTCTCTCCTGTATAATTGCTGACCATAATTGATAAATAAATTCTTAGTGCTTCTTCTGTATTAGCGAAAGTAGAGTCTAATTTATCATTTTTAATTGTTTTATTCAGTTTCCTAATATTTATTTCCTTTTGGTCTTCCTGCAAATAATACTGGAATTGTAAAACTTCATTAATGAATTCTTCTTTGATTAAACCTTCGCTATAAAATGAAATAATCTTTTCCGATGCCTGCACTATTGTTCTTTACTTAATTTAATGTTTAATTGACGAAATATTTTTTTCAAAAACATCTTCATATGTTTTTTTTCCTAGTGCATAATCCTCGAATTATCGAGTCAATGATTGGAAAATATACACTGGCGAGCAAAAAATAGAGGTCACCAAAATTATGACTTATTTTTGGATTTTTTTTGTTTTAACTTAATGTTTGCAAATTGTAAACCAAAGTAGGCGTTTAATAATACATTTCCTGACAAATTTTATCTGTCTATCAGTTACTATCATCGTGTTACAGACTTTTATAAAACAACATCCATCTCGCTCTAATTGTAAACCTACGTTTGGTTGTGGTTTTCTTACTTAGTGTTGATTTTTTGTCATTCACTTGTCTTCACACGGTGTACTGTACTTAACAAGTCATAATGCCTTTTGGCCCTCCTATTGTTGTGGCAAGAATTATAGCGTCGATTGAAGATGGGCGAGGAAAACGTGAAACTGCAAGGATTGTTGGCAAAAGCCTTTGTGCTTTACAAAAAATGTATCAGCGATACTTGGATACTGGCCTGATAACCAGAATACCAGGATCCGGGCGAAAAAAGTTACCACGATCAGAGATGACCGTTTCTTGGTGTCTACAAATTTGCGGAATAGAACACCTTCTGCAGTTTCTCTACGAAATCAACTCCATGAAGTTAGAGATGTAAATGTAAGTGAATGGACCGTTAGGAGAAGACTTCGGGCTGCTGGACTGTCTTATAGAATGATGGCTACAGGTCCACCTTTACAACGCCGACATCGTGTTGCAAGATTGGCTTTTGCCCAAAATCACCGGGCATGGAATAATGAGGACTGGAGCAGGGTAATGTTTTCAGATGAGTCCCGGTTTTGCCTCAATGGATCAGACGGACGTCGGAAAGTGTGGAGAAGACTGAAGAAAGATACTCTTCAGTTTGTATTGATGAGCGACTTCCATTTGGCGGTGGGTCGGTTATGGCTTGGGCAGGAATTTCTACTGAAGCATGCACAGAGTTGGTCTTTATAGAGAATGGCTCCCTAACAGCTCACAGATGACCTCACGTAGCCAGACTTGTCAGAGATTATCTGGATGAAGTGGGAATTTCGCGGTTCGATTGGCCAGCTGTCAGCCCGGACATGAATCCCATAGAACATGTATGGGAAGAGTTGGGACGACGTATCAGAAAGCATACACCTGCTCCAAGAACTGCTGAGGAGCTAAGACAGTTGCTATTGCAGGAATGGAATAATATCGACCAAAATGTGATCGTTAATTTACTTCAAAGTGTTCCTCGTCGACTTCAAGCAGTCATTAATGCAAGAGGGGGTAATACTCGTTATTAGTGATAAGTTTTTTTCATTATTTTTTGTTCCATATTAGTCCTAGGAACAAAAATTCGAACTTTGTCTGAACTGTAAATTTGTGATATTTCCAAAATAGGCAATAAAAACAATAAATATGCTTTACGATTCAACATTGCTTTTTTAATTTAGTGTGCAAAATACAGTAGAATTGTTTACAATTTGCAAACCTAAAGTTAAAACAAAAAAAATCCAAAAATAAGTCATAATTTTAAACTGACCTCTATTTTTTGCTCGCCAGTGTATATTCACTTTCAAATGGTTACTGCCTCAAAAAAAATTGTCTTCTGCCGACCATTCAAAGTTCAAAGGCTGATAAACGGCAAAAATCGGTGATACAGGGTGCGGTTTAATTTTAGCACCTTCACTCACGGAATATTTTTTTATTTTTATAACTTTTATCTTTTTTAGTATCGAATCTTCAATGCGGGTATTTTGTACATAGAATCGTTTCGTTAGCCCACGGCCCGGGCCCGCTGTACCTGGGTAAAACGGGAGTGGACAAAAATCATTCAAACAGGTACCAAATAGTAAACATAAAAATCTAGAGTAATATAGAGTTAAACTTCGTATTTACGTCATACGATAAAAAAAATATTGAAAGTTTTCTTCTTTTGGCTGAAGGCACTGTGTATGTGTGTGATCAACATCACGGTAACAGCAACACTCTCTTGTATTGTATCACATATATGGCAGTGCACGGAAAACGCACCACTGAGATTTCAATGTATATTTTTAAATTTGCTCCCCACGTTATTATATCATAAAATCGTAAGATAGTTCTTTTGTTGAGATAAAAAAACTCTGTCTGAAGAATTTGTTGCAAATTTTGTTTTCTTTTCTTTTCTTACAACATAAAAATAAATATGTAATATGGTATATCATTATAATCGTTGAAAAGAGGCCTTTTTTATAAAGTCATGGCCGACTATGGTTTTTATTAGAAGAAATACAAGTTTGTGTCATAACTCAAAAATTAAAGCTTAAATAAAATAATCGGCTAGACTGTATTATTAAGCACATAATTACCCATAACTTTTTCCTTTACACATTTTTTCTAAAGTCAATAATAACATAGCCATAGGCACCGAACGAAATAACAAAAAATATATAATTTCGAGATATCTAGTTAGCTATGCAATTTTTTCAAGAAACAAAAACCTCATGAAATTGAGCTTGTAAAACTGCAATTCTTTCCCCATTTAATCGTTCTTCTATCTCCGCTAGTTTCCGAGATCCCCATACTAAACATCAGAAAAAACTCACCCTGTATATATGTATATATCTATATATATATATATAGATTGGTTAAGAAAATTAAGAAGAGATACAAGTATGCCTTGTTAATAAAACCATACAAGGTATTCATTAAATAAGGTCTCATAGTTGCGTTAATCAAGTTTTATTGATATGCATTATACAGAGTGTCCAAAATTTAGTGTCAAACTTTTCAAACTTTGAAGTACTTTATTTTTCTTATTTTAAATTGGAGACCCCATATATTTTTATGTCATTCCATGTGGAATTAAAAGACAAACATTTTTCCAAATTACAACTCTATCGCAATTCCTAACACATTGAAAGTTATGTGCAGAAAACTCGATTTATCAACTATTCCAATAGCCATTTTAATGAATAAAACTCGAAGGCGACTTTGAAAAACAATTTATTGACATAACATGTTTTGTAGTTACAATTAATATCTCGAAAGTATTAAAGGTTTCACAGATCTTCGTCTAAACCTATTACACATCGTAAAAGAATTAAGTTTTGTATAAAAAGTAGTTTTAGTAATAAAATTTCATAAAAACATAATATAACTGTGCATTTCTAAAATTAATTAATTGCTAGAACTTATGTTCTATATGTCTTCCGCCCTCTTGAAGGCACAAACAAAGATGAGTATGAAATGACATTGCCACTCTTCGTAACAGGTTGAATGTAATATTTTGAAATGCGAATATGAAAGTCATATCCACATTTGTCAATATAGGTCATAATAACTATTACAAATTAATAACATAATTTGTCATATTATGAAAATCATATTTTCCATTACAAAAAGTAATTTTGGTATCTTGGGTATAAAGACCTTAGCTAAACTTTTAAACTTTCATATTACTACAGTCAACAATGGCTCTTGTCACTTTGTTAAACTTTAATGTCAATAAATTGTTTTTCAAACCCACCTTCGATTTTGATTAATTAAAATGGCCAGAGGAATTGTTGATATACCGAGTTTTCTGCAAATATCTTTGAATGTGTTGGAAATTGAGATAGGGTTGTAATTAGGAAAAATGTTTGTCTTTTAATTCCAAATGGAATTACATAAAAATATACTAGGGTTCCAATTTAAAATAAGAAAAATAAAGTGCTTTAAAGTTTGAAAAGTTTGACACTAAATTTTGGACACTCCGTATAATGCATATCAATAAAACTTGGTTAACGCAACTGTCAGACCTTATTTAATGAGTACCTTGTATGGTTTTATTAACGAGGCACTATTTTTATGCCTTATTAATTTTCTTAACCAATGGTGCAAAACTGATTTTTTTCAGTTTTTATTTTTTTGTGCTAATATCACTAAACCGATTTCAATCAAATTTTATAGGTATGTAGGCATCTATAAGAGGCACCCAAATAAGTAACAAAATATATACCATGCAATCTAAAAATATACATCATGATGACGTTACATTTTTTTGGGACACCCTGTATAATCAAAAATATTTTCCTCAAATACACCCTAGAAAGCAACGGAAGTCTGCAAAATATTAAAATCCTAACTCAACTAGTAACTGAGCTTTTGAAGACGGGAGGTGAAATGACGGACCCTGTATATATATATATATATATATATATACACCGGGCTTTTTTTCCTTATTACACATATGATGGACAATGTATAACTGGTTGCCTGCATCTACCCACAAGGAATTTCCTATGTGTAATTCTAAAAAAAAAAATCAACTCATTAGCGGCGTCGGTGCAAGCAACCTGTCAATTTTGGCATATGTTACACATAGAGGTTATGTTTTTATTCAAGGCAATACACGACAGGGTTTTTGAAGACACGCAGAGTATTCGTAATGTATTGTGGATTTATGCCATTACATGCAGTACGTATACTGCATGTAGTAAATTTAGTCCACGAACTGAACGAAGATGATTTTGATCGTAGGGTTCACTATTGCGAACAAATGATGAATCTCTGTAACGTCGATAAAGGGTTTGCTACCAGAATTGTATTTAGTGATGAAGCAAGTATTTAGTGAGCGCAACCCTCAGTGGATGATGGAAGCCCATACCCAATTTCCAGAAAAATTTAACGTTTGGGCAAGAATAGTATGTGATATTATTATTGGGCCCTTCTTCATTGATGGCTCGTTGACAGGCCAAACATATTTGGAGCTATTGAGAGATTACCTCGTTCCAGCTTTGGCGGTTCTATTCCCAAATCAACACGATCCCGACATTCCAAATGAAGACTTATGGTTCCAACAAGATGGGGCTCCACCTCATTATAGCCGAATGGTACGCGACTATCTCAACGAAGTCTTCCAAGGCAGGTGGATTGGCAGAAGGGGTTTTGTTGAATGGCTAGCGCATTCCCCTGACCTGACCCCTTTAGATTTTTTCTTATGGGGTTACATCAAGAGTAAAGTATACTTTAATCGGCCAACCACAATTGAACAATTGAAAGAACGGATCAAAGTCAAAATGAGACAAATACAGCCAGAAGTTCTCCTCAATGTCTGTGCGGCCTTTTGACATCGATTAGCACACTGTCAAGAACAAAATGGTCAACAATTTGAACATCTAATTTGATTTTTTTCCCTAACTAATATTTTTTCGTTATTTTAATTATGTTTGTGACTTCACATTATTTTAAAACTTATCTTAAAACAAGTCATTAGTATTTTTTTCTCGAAAAAATATTTCTTTTGGTTTTTCTGTTCTTATTTTTGTAATTGATGATATTGTGATAAGAATGTTTTTCAGGATGCTCCAATTTTGTGTTATTCGAATATTTTAAATCCAAGCCTGTTTTCCTAATTTTGTTTTAACTGACGTTGTTTTGAATGGTAACTAGATGCATTCTGCACATTGAAATAGTAATTTAATGGTTTTACCTTAACGCACTTTTTCGCCATTTATTTTCAAATGTTACGTATTGAAAATGTCATATTGTTGAAAACATAATAAAAAGTACTATCAAACTCAATAAAAAAAAAAATAGGTTGTCATTTAAAAAAAAATGCTCTGACGTCATAACTTCAAAACGGAGAGAGATGGAAAACTGAGAATGGTCTCAAAATATTTGTTTAAAAAAAAAAACATTTTGACCTGTTGAAGCGTGTTTCGAAAATGTATACAGGGGAAAAATAATGCCAGGTCTTAATACTTTATGCGCTCTCTGTATATTATTCGTCGCAACGTTTTACAGACACTTCAAAAAAATCAAAATGACGTTTTTAATACGCTTCTGAATCTGTAACCAAAAACCAACAAACCAGAGGAATTTTTAAGTGTAGTAGAAAATGATATTATAGTGCTTTCATATTAGACACACTTGCATTTTCTCTGCTCTGTAAAGTCTATCTACATCGATGGAACTTTTCAATTTTGAATTAAATGTTTCCTTCAATTATTTATCTTTCATGCTTATAAATCGGTTATTATGTACCTGTGGCTTTTGTTTATTGTCAAGCTAAATACTCAAGTTATACTAAATTATTTCAATTGTTAACTGAAAAATGTAATACTTTAGAACTAAGATTTAGACCAAGCACAGGTGTGGTTGATTTTGAAAAGGCCATTCGCAACGCCTGTATTTCATTGCTAATCGTGGTTCCGAAAAATACTAAATTTAGGTTTAGTTGCGGAATACAAGGATAAACATTCGGAAACAGGTAAATTTTTAAAATAATGTTTTGGTTTTATATTTTTGGAACCGCACGAATTTTTTGATTTTTGTTTTCAACGGAATTGTACGCAATATTGCCCAATAATGAAATATTAGTAACATTTTGTGATTATATTGTGGAAACCTATATCGAAGCATGTGGCCTTGCACTACAAACAGTATGTCCCACCAACTCTTGTGAGTCCTTTCATTCGCACTTTAATTCAAATTTGTATTCGGCTTATCCTAATATGTTTAATTTTCTGCATATTTAAAAATAAAACTTAAAAAAATCAGAAACGTATATTAAACTAAATTCGGCAAATTGTTCTGCAAGAAAATTACAAAATATTACTAAAAAGAAACAAATTTCGTACAGCTAACAATTCAAGAATATAATAGCAATGTTTTATCTGCATTTGAGTTTGTCAAAATTATGTCATCTAAATATTTGCCAGTATGAAAAATAAATAAATGTCTTTCTTGTTTTACAACACATTTTATTCTTTAATCCATCGGAGTGCATTCGTGCTCAATGTAGAGCTGGTGGTAGAACTGACCGGTAATTAGGGGTACCCCGTGGAGCGCGTGATCGAACTGACTGGTGGCCCTTGCCTTAATTACCTAATTCCCCTGTTAATAGTAGGTATTCTTAAAATGTAATTCAAAATTCAAAAATACATAGCAAGTAAGTGCCATGTTCAATGTGAAATACTCAGAAAGGACAATTCCCAATCATACAAAGTTAACAGAATTATTAAAAATGTGACACAAAATTGTCATTGCAAGTGCACTAATACCGAAACTGAACATTCTGTACAAGAAAACGAAACTGTGTTTAATTTTGTGGCCTCTGTGACAGAAAATCTAAAATTGAGTTTAGGCAAATATCGGCAAATATTAGCGCCAGTCATGCCACGGTTTTGTGTATTTCGAAAACCAACATGTTTCGTTCTTACAAATACCTGTGCCACCAAAAGCTTCTTGAAGAAGATGAAACGAAATAAGTTATGTTATCAAATATTGGAAAAGGCAATGCAGATTTATACTTTCCTAGGGATATTTGTGTTACGGATAAATGCACATTTACCCTGCATAACAACCAACTTTGCAAAATGTTAGATTGTGGGCTACACAAAATCATAAATATAATATAACATCTACAATCGTATAGTTATAGTACCCAGTAAAAGTCAACGTGTAGGTAAATGTATGTATGTATGTATGTAGGTGTAGGTATGCATTTTGGGACATGTAATGTAATGTATGTTTGTAAAAGGGAACTGATAGGATTATTACAATGATTCTTATTACAACAAATATCACCAGTAATAACGGAGGTGGCTATAGAGGGCCAAAAACATTGGTTCCAAATAGATGACTGCAATGTGCACAACAGAATTTTTAAATGATAGTTTTGATGGAAAAATAATTGAAACTGATTATAATATTCAGTGGGCACCTCGTCCGCCAGACTTTTCTACTACTACACAGCACTTACTTGATATTTTTGTATATTGAATTGAACATTTCCACTCAAATCAGTACCGGGTACAAGATCCACTCGACCAATATCGGATACACTAAGGCAAATGAAAGAGACCCTGAACTTCATATATGCCTGCTTTTAACAATACAGAGACAAAGAATGGCAGAGGATATACTCTAATTACTAACAATGTTAGATTAAGGCAACAGAAGAGGAAACACGGATATCACTCAACGAGAAAATAAACAATGCAGAAAACAAATATAAAGAGACGTGGAAAATAATAAATTGGGAAACTGGCAGAACCAACAACAAATACAATGAAAACAAACAAACACCAACTTGTGCAGAATTTGTGAAAACATTCCCGAACATGGCAGAAGAGATAATCAAAAACCTACCCAATGCAAACACGACAGTAAGAAATGACTCTTTGAAGGCACTAAGAACGAACCACACTTCCTGCTATTTGTTCTCTACCAATCACATAGAGGTAGAAAAATATATTCGTATACACAAAAACAAAAATTCCCAAGACATGTACGGACTAAACATAAAGATCATAAAAAATGTGGCGGACATCATATCCAAACCGCTTGCTGAAATTATCAATAAATCCTTCTCCACAGGGATTTTTCCTGAAGGGATGAAAGTAGAAAAAATCGTCTCAATATATAACAAAACGAAAAAACAGATCCAACCAATTACAGACCAATCACAGTGCTACCAGTGTTCTCAAAAATCATGGAATCCATAATGCCCGAAAGAATATCAAACTACATGGAAAAAAATTATTATTTCACCACGGACCAGTATGGATTCAGAAAAGGAAGAAGTACAATAGAGGCCATACTTGCTCTATCCAACTACATCTACGAATCTTTCGAAAAACGTGACAGATGTGAAGCGGTGCTTCTAGATCTAACAAAACCCTTCGACTGTATGTCCCATAAAATCCTGCTAGACAAGCTCTCCCATTACGGCGTGAGAGGCCAAACGATTAAATTGATAGAATCATACCTGCAGGATCGAGAACAATATGTAACGCACAAGGGAACAACACTCAAAACAAGAACAACAAATCGAGGTATCCTCCAGGGATCCATACTGGGTCCGCTATTTTTTATAGCACACATAAACGATCTACCATCATACTTACAATAATGCTGCTTTGTAATATATGCGGACGATACAACAGTAGCGATCCGCGACAAAGACAAAAGCCTGCTTAAGAATAAAATGGAGCAGATAACTAACAAAATAGAGAAATGGATGGCGTCAAATGAACTAGCACTAAATAAGAACAAGACAACACAAATAGGGTTCTCCACATCAAAACTGGAACAAACAGATACGATCTCGGCAAATCTTCTGGGTGTTACCCTGGACTCGAGATTGTCATGGAAGAAACACATAGAGCAGATGATCAAAAAGCTCGCCCAGGCTGTGTACGCAATACGGAAATAAGAAACTGTGAAGGTAAAGAAGCAGCCCATGTATGCATGGGACAATAAATCAACCACTGAAACACGAAGAGAGGTACACAGCCATAATACAAGACACAGCACTGAAAACCAGCTCAGGATTCCATACAGGAGATTAAAAACGACCGAGGCAACGACAACCAGCCTAAAATTGTACAATAAAGTCCCTAAACTATTTGGGGAGCACGCTAGAAACCGCAAACATTTTAAGGCAAAGATAAGAAAGTTGTTGCTGTAGACGGCCTGCTATAGTATTAACGAATATCTAAATCTAAACTTTCCACTAACTGATTATTGATGATTAATAACTGATGACGTATGCTTTATGACTTATTTTTGTAATTCAATTCAATTCAATAATTCGATATTTTTAAAATTGTATGTAATGTATCCTATTTGACCTATGTAAACATCTAGGATGTAATGACATCTAGAATGTAATGACATTAATAAAGATCTATTCAATACATTGAATGGATTTTAACAGTACCTACTATTAAAAGTGGAATAACTGGTACTCGTATATATCGTCAATTCAGGTAACATAGAATGAAGGCAAGGCATACAAGTTATGATTTTAAAATCATTTATATCTCGAATTTAGATAATAAAAAATATTTGAAATAAGTGCATTACACTAAGTTTTCATATCTCTACAAAAGAACTATCTTATGATTTTTTGCTAAAATAATGAGGAAAGCAAATAATTTAGAACAAAATAAATACATTGAAATCTCAATGGTACGTCGTCCGACGCACCACTCTGCGTCGGACCCGGTATGTATGTATGTATGGATACATATGTATGTTGTAGTATTAAGCGTTTCAACTTTCAAGTTCATTAGTTATTTAGTTTTCATAGGATTAAGTAGCTAGTTAGGTAATTATACAGAGAGCGCATAAAGTATTAAGACCTGGCTTTATTTTTCCCCTGTATAAATTTTCGAAAAATGCTTCAACAGGTCAAAATGTTTTTTTTTTTCAAACGAATATTTTGAGACCATTCTCAATTTTCCATCTCTCTGCGTTTTGAAATTATGACGTCAGAGCATTTTTTTTAAATGACAACCTATATTTTTTATTATTGAGTTTGATAGTACTTTTCATTATGTTTTCAACAACATGACATTTTCAATACGTAACATTTGAACAAAAATTGAAAAAAAGTGCGTTGAAGTAAAACTATTAAATTATGATTTCAATGTGCAGAATGCATCTAGTTACCATTCAAAACAACGTCAGTTAAAACAAAATTAGGAAAACAGGCTTGGATTTCAAATATTGGAATAAAACAAAATTGGAGCATCCTGAGAACCAGCGAACCCGTTGCGGGTGATGGCAGAGATCTCTTTCGAATTTTTGCAAACATTTCATAGTTCAACCCTACTAAATCTCTAAACCGATGAAAAGTACTAAATAATTAAAAATAAAAAATAAAAATAAAAAAATAAAAAATGCTGGTGACTAAAGAATAAAAATTTTCTTAGGCCAACTTGTAGCTGAGACTGTCCCATTTAATAATAGACGTATATATGGTTTGTTGATGATTAAATAACAAATGAAGTCACTATAGTCTTGAGCCATTTTTGTAGAACACACGGTATACTGATTTAAAGTTTCGTTTGATATACTGCAGGTCCTGAAAAACTGTCACCCGCCGCCTGTATGATAAATCGATAAACCGAAACACAAATCGCTTCCAACAACAAATCCGAAGATTAAGCATAGAGCGGGCCCCGCTGCGGACGCCCACTTTTTTGCAGTCCCCGACGGCGCCGTCGGCAGCACAGCCCCGACGGCCCGTGGTGACGTCAGCGCGTTGCAGTATTCGAATTTCCTTTGTTTGCGCGGGACCGCCGCCGGCCGGCTGATGTTTTCGCCTTTTTCCGCGTACTTTCCACGATCACGTGCCATATATTTCACGCGGAAAACGGGTCAATAGTTTCCCGGCTGACTTGGGCGGCTGAACACGTGGACCGCGCTGGAAAAACATTCGCCGCCGAGCCAACAGTGTAACGGAGATAGATTATATTTGACCCAAAGATCTAAGAATATTATGACTTTGACTTCTTAATAGTTATATTCGGGGTTTAATTTAGGGTCACCATAAAGCAAACGGATGGTCAAGACGGAAGAATCGCACGCCGTCGTCAATACCAGAAAGACAGCCGGGCAACCCCAGATAACTGAATAATATTAGCAGGACAGGTAATATAAGCGCTGATTTTATAGCAACACCAAATAAAACCCCCATAAAATACTTAAAAGTCAAAGTCGTAATATTCTTAGATTTTTGGGTCGACTATAAGTCCGGACAGGAAGCTGAGCTTGATTGGTTATTAGTAGATGTTCGAAGTTCCAGTCGCTTAATTCTTATTCATTGCCGATATTAACTTAGAACCATAATACAGAAACTTACATAACAAAATATACTCCTTCTTTGAAAACTAGGCCAAGGACCTACAATTTGGGCGGAGCCGAGAGCCCAATAATTTGAAATTCTCTAAGATCAATGATAAGACTGGTTCCAATAAATCTTCTTTCAAAAGTTGCACTGAAGTATCTTGTCTTTAAGCTTTGGATTTAAATTTGATTATATTTCAAATCATTTATATTTATATCACAATCACTATCATTAATATCTATTGAAGCCACCACCACTAAATGAAAGTACATTCTTCATATTTTTAAATATCAAAATTAAAATTGTAATAGAACAATTCTTTATATATTTGTTATAGTTTCATCCATTTTAAATACCAGTTATTATTATACGATTTTGATTTTTTCTTCTTTTTATATTTCTTTTCGAGTACCTACTGGTATTTTTATTTTATAAAGATTATTTGTTTATATGAGTTTTATTAATTTTTATTATTACCTAACTAGTTTCGGCTTATTGAGGCCATCTTTAGAGGTGCCACTTTATTATATCATATATCATTCATAACATCCGTAACAACATTTTGAAAGAAGTATAACACTAAGAATTAGGCAATATTGATGTATTTCAGTATAAAGCAGAACACTTCGTAGCAAACAAAGTGACTTTGATGGAGAAAAATCCCGGTCATTGGCTCCTTTTGGGGAAATTTTACATAACAATTAGCCCTTTTTATCCATGTCACAACAAAACGCTGATACAGAGTGAGCAACAGTGATTGAAGTCAAGTTAAATTTCCCGCCGAAAAAACTGGGGAATTTATTGGCTCCAAGTTTATTGTTAATTAAATTTACTGTAAAGTCAAAAGATTTGACAGCCCCAGCCCAGTGCCACCCGCCTCGTATTATTATTTATTACCATTGTGCCAATTCTTCGCATATAGTTATTTTGTCTTCTGCTTCATAAACATCAGTTCTTATCAGAACTACTCTGAGTAAATCTTTGATTTCTGGTAAGTGATTTCCAGTTTTTAAGGTTATAAAATTATAAAAGTTAAGTTTTGTTCTAAATTTACAGAGTTTAAGTGAAATCGCTTTCTTATTGCAATGGTTTTTACACCACAACATGATGCCATCATCCTGAAAGCTCATTATCGAAGTGGAACACTTAATGAAGACGGGACATGGACATATTCATTACAATCGTGTATGAATCAATTTAACGAAGCTTTCCCCGATGTCAACATTACTTACAAAATATTTATCTAGCATAAAACAAGTATTATTCACCGCTTTGAAGGAAATAATTGTATTTATAAGGGCAAGTCAACTGGAAGACCTTCTACCTTAACAGAATAGATTGTTGCCGATGTCCAACAAAGGCTTGAACAAAGTCTAACAAAATCTATAAGAAAACTTTCAGCACAAACAGGTTGGTTCTTAGTTTTAGGGTGCAAAAAAGTTATTTTTTATCATTCATGTGGTCTTTATGGCATACAAATTTTAATGTTTAAATCCGCTTACGATACGCATACGATACTCCGTATGGGAGTTGCCAAAAAGTCGCGAAGAAAATTCTCAATTTGCACCCGCATAAGGTATCGGTAGTTTAACAACTTCACCAACTTGATTTTCAAAACAGAATTGATTACTGCAATTGGTTCAATCAGCATTTAAATGATAACGATATGCTGGACAGGACCTTTTTCCTGATGAGGCGTGGTTGCACTTATCAGGATATGTGAACAGCCAAAATTATCGTACATGGGCTACAGAAAATCCTCATACGTTCATCGAAACAGATTTACATCTACTTAAAATTGGTGTTTCTACTTAAAATGCGGGGCGTTACCGAACAATCATCCTGGATGCATTTCTTAATGAGGTGCATGATGATGAACAAATAAAGGGTTATTTTCAGCAAGACGGGAGCCACTGCTCATACTGCGTTTGCAACAATTAATTATTTAAGGGAATTTAACGATGATCGATTGATAAGCTCAGGATTATGGCCAGCACGTTCACCATACCTCACGCCGTGTGATTTTTATCTTTTCGGGCATTTGAAAAATAATGTGTTAGCGGTCACTTCTCCCAAGTCAACCACTGGTTTGTCAAGATAGCGTTTCTTTATTTCTTTACCACTATTTCACAATCCTTTACAATACTTTACAACCTATCTACCACACATCCCGTCACGTCCTCCTCTCCCCACAGTACGTTTTTCCCTTCCCCCTCCTCTTTCTGCATCTCCACTGCTGCCAACCTATTTGCCATCCATGCTGGCGCTATCATTCGTCCATCCTGACAGTATTTATTCCCCTGAATAAAGCAATCTAACTAAATTGTAACTATTGTTATAAAGCATAACAATTCTAACTAAATTAACAATTTTCTCTTAACTCTATACATATACAATTTCCGCTTTACAATTCAAAGTCGTGTAGTCTCTTCGGAATCACCTTACGCCTACGCACTCGCTCTGTGGAAACCGTAACCGCACTTGGTCTGACTGGCTCGCACTCTTTCGCGTATTCACTTCGCGTAGCACTCGTGGTTTCCTCTACGTCACTTCCTTCCGTATTGTCTGTTTCCGGCTCAATGTGCTCACAGTCGCTCTTCGGCTGTGTCGTGTCGACTTCGTCCTCCAGGTCGCTCGACTCGTCGATCTCGCTGGATCCTGCGGAATCCTCCTCGCTGTCCGTCTCGTCGTGGTTTCTGTAGATTTTCAGTTGACTCACATGCGCCGTTGTTGAGAAATGCCTCTCGCCTGTACCTTTTATTTCATTTACGCGATAGGTATCGTTTGGTAGAACCTCAATTATTACCAATTGACATTTGTACCTCGGCTGCAATTTCGTCGGTTGTTTTGTTGCTTGGATGCCTCGTTTCATCGCTACTAGATCGCCCACCTGGTAAACTACCCCCGTACAACGTTTCGCATCGTGTCTTTTCTTAAATTTCAACTGTTCTTTCGCGGTATTCTCGCGCACTGTATTCTGGATTTCCCTCGGCGGTTTCCAAACCTCTTCGGTCTCGGCCGCACTGACTTCTTCTAATCGCGCATTAAAGAAATTTGGCTTATACCCGTGTAATGCCTCGAATGGTGTTTTCCGCGTCGTTTTATTCACTGCTGTATTCAAACTTCGTTCAACATGTGCCAACTCCAAGTCCCATGCCTCATCGTCGCACATACTAGACGCAATTGTCGGTATTAATGTCTTCATTACTATTTCGGCTTGTCCATTTGCTTGTGGATGCCTGCTTGAGATTAGCGTATGTCGCACTCCCGAACCTTTGCAAAAGTCTTCAAATTGTCTCGATGTGAAGCACGTCCCCCGATCCGTCAGAAACTGAACTGGTGTCCCGTACGTGTTCATCATATCTTGTAGACATCTTATGGTTGGCTTTGATTTGGTACTTTTTACTGCATACAACTTAACGAATTTTGTCATAGCATCTATTGCTACTAACACATTCCCTTTCGGTGTTTTCACTAAGGGTCCGCAATGGTCCAAATGTACTCGCGCAAACGGTCTTTTCGGTATGGGCAGTGGATGTAGTACTCCCGGTTGCCTCCCCCGCGGTACCTTGTTTACGATACACTAGAAACACGCACTCACGTGTTTGCGCACGTATCGTCGCATTCGCGCGAACCAAAACCTTTCACGTATCTTCTCTACTGTCCGATCAACTCCAAAATGTCCCGCCAAATCGTGATACTTCACGCACATTGCCTTTCGTGAACCATCTGGTATCACATACAAGTCCCTTGGTTCCCCGTTCACCGTCACCGCTCTAAACACGCGTCCGTTTATCAGCTATAAATTCGCAATTTCACTCCTCTCCGACACACTACACTCTCTTGCTGTATTCATTGAATCCTCCGCTTCATTCACCAGTGATCGAGACAGCGCGTCTACGTGGCTCATCATTGTTCCTGCGCGATGTTGCAACTGCATCTCGTATTCCTGCAACAATTGGAACCACCGTGCTATCTGCGAATTCTTCGTTTTCTTCGTATTCAAGTGAACAATTGCTAGGCAATCTGTCACTACTGTAAATGGTATTCCCAAAAGAAAATGGCGTTTGTCCACCGTGTACACTATGGCCATCAACTCCAACCTCGACGAGTGGTAGCGCGACTCAGGCTCTGTTGTCTTCTTAAAAATGTAATAAACCGGTTGTAGTGGCTCCTCTCCATCAGCTTGCAAGAGCATACCCGCTAGCCCTGCCTGCGAAGCATCCGTGTGCACCTCCGTGCGCGCCCCTCGTGGGTTAAATAGGCGTAGCACCGGACTCGTGCACAGGGCGTCCTTCAAGTCTTCCATTGCACCCTCCTGTTCGTCGCGCCAGCGAACCTGCTCATCGTTTTAGGTCAATTCTGTCAACGGTAGCGCTCTTGTGCCGTAGTTTGGTACGAAGCGTCGAAAGTAGCCCGTCAACCCCAAAAATCTACGCAAGTCGTGGATATTTCTAGGTGTTGGAAACTCCCTGACTGCCTTCACCTTCACGACTCTGGGTCTCACTCCCTCTGCCGATAGCACAAATCCCAAATATGCCACCTCTCGCTTCCCAAACTCGCATTTGCGCAATTTTAATGTTAGATTTGCCTTTTGGAATGCTTGAAATAGTAGCTCCAATTTCCACATCATTTCCGCCCAATCTTTGGCTGCGATGAGTACATCGTCTAGGTTCCATACTGCAATATCTTTACCTAGAGGTCCCAAAACTAATGACATCAGTCGGCTAAACTCGAATGGTGCCGTTGCCAAGCCAAAAACCATCCGCGTAAATTCTCCCGAAATGTCCATAGTAATGAATGCTGTTTTCTCCCTTGCTTCCTGCTTGAGTGGTACCTGTAGGTACGTACTACTCAAATCCAATGTTGTAAATAGTCTGGTTCCTGTGAGTCCTTCGAATTGCTCATCAATGGTAGGGATCGGAAAAGCACACTTCTTCGTCTGCATATTCAGCGCCCGATAATTAATCACTAATCGTGGCTCTCCACTCTTCTTCCTTATCAGCAAACAAGGTGAAGCGTACGCCGACTCCGTCTCCGTCACCAATCCATTTCGTTTCCACTCCGTAACGATGTCACCAATAACTTGCCTTTCTGTTGCGTTTGTTTTGTAAGGTTTCGCCCTCACCGGAACTCCCGTGTCTCGTATATCCATGTGTATCAAGGGTGTACAACCCAACTCGCTCAAATTGAATGCAACACACCGTCGATATTGGTTGCACAGGTCTACAAGTTCGAGTACTTGCTCCCTTTTCACATCTGGTCCAACGTTTAGCTGATCCTCTCATACCGGCGTTCTCTCTTGCCCCGAGTCATTTTCTGCACAAAATGCAAACACATCCTGATCATCATCCGCGCCCCTTACGCATTCGATAGTCTCGTGTTCCAGCATTGTTTTGCTCTCAGTCCCGTTGTACATGATAGGTAATTCAAATGAGTTATTTCCCATGCACACTTGGATCAGATTAATTTGTCCCGCTCGCATTTCCGTTTCTCGTCGAACTGTAATCTTCCTTGGATCGTTCTTCTTAGCTAAAGCATTTACGTCCAAATTTTGGAATGGATAATCGTTTCTTCACCCGAAAATCAACTCATTGTCTTCTCGTACATATGCTAGTTCTTCACGTTCTGTGAACGTTCGCCCTATAAGCACGTCCGTCTTCTGAACATTATCTTTGACCACACAAAAGTCTGTTGTCTCTCGAATATCGTCTAATTCTAATAGTCCGCGTGTTGTGCCACTGCTCTGCACCGCTTCCGTGTTTGACGCTCCGTATCCGTACAGTTTGATCGTGGTCGGTGTAATCTCGAGGTTACATTTCTTCGCGGCTGTTTCCGTAATTATACAGACTGAACTTCCCATGTCTACCTGACTTGTACACTCGATCTGATTAACTCGTACTGGTTTAAGAAATTTCTCTACTGCTGTCGCGTTTTCGTATACCGTAACTTCCATAACATCAACTCTAGGACAATTTCTTTTCACATGACCCGTTTCTTTGTATTTGAAACATGTAATCACCTTTTGTCCGCCGTCACAAGCCCTCGCGTAGTGTCCTGTTTGTCTGCATTTGAAACCAACCACTGTACTCATATCGTGAGATTTCGCCTCCGGCCTTTCACTCGTTTCTGTCTCCATTTTTACTCCGCTAGTTACCGTACTTGTTGACTCTTTGCCCGGTCCTTTAGCCATTCTCGTATTGTTTGTTGTAGAAAACCCGTTGTATTTGTTAAAAGTCCCGCGATCGTTCGCTCCGCGTCTCGCAGCGTTTACCCGGTCTAACCTTAACAAATCGCTAATGAACATGTCTATGTTTGAGTGGTCTTTCACTAATAAACTACCCACATTCTCGCCTCGTGCCATGCCTGCTACTATTTGCTCCTTGCTCTCTTCCAGATTCAAGTTCACATTCTTACATAACAAGTATTTGTCGTGCACATACGCTGATGTCGGTTCCTGTCGACCCTGTATACGACGTCTCATTTTATCTATACCCTGCATAAATGTCGAGGTGTGCTCGAAGGATTGTCTAAATGCACTTTCAAACAAATTCCATGAACCTAGACTCGTACGTCTTGCCACATACCAAGCCTTAGCTGCTCCGGATAGGTGTAATCTAGCCGTTTCTAGCTTTACCGCGTCTGTCCAATTTCCGATTGCCGCCGTGTAGTTCAGCTGTTCCAGCCATTCCCGTGCTTTTCGCCCGTCGTCGTTACCGTCGTATTCGCTTATGGGGTTTGGTAGATTAGGTATTACGTGCGGATTCCTTTGCTCCAAAATTCGTAACATGTTGTTCATCATTTCCATCATTGTAACTGTCATATCTGGTCCTGTCCTCTGTTGAGCCTCACTTGTCTCTCTAGCCGGTCTAGTAGGTTCCGTTCTACTTGTCCCCGAATTGTAGTCTCCTGTATTATCGACTTTGGCCGATAAGCGCAGAAATCTGTCTTCAAACTCTGTCACCGTCGTCATTGTTCTGTCCGTCATTTTATTGCTCCACTTTCGCGCGTTTTTTTTGTCCGTATTCTAGGTTAGGTGTATTCTCACCACGCTTCCAGCCTATGCAAATGCTCAGCACTCCAATTCTTGCAAACTCGCCGTTCTACAACGCTCCTCAAAGACTCCCTGTTCCGACGCGAATCTCCCGGCCCCGTTGCTCTGAATTCTCAATGCTTTCCTACGCACCTTTGCTTGCCGACGTTGCACACACACACCGTTCTCACCATGCGATTCAATGCCACTTCTGAAGTGTTAGCGGTCACTTCTCCCAAGTCAACCACTGGTTTGTCAAGATAGCGTTTCTTTATTTCTTTACCACTATTTCACAATCCTTTACAATACTTTACAACCTATCTACCACACATCCCGTCACGTCCTCCTCTCCCCACACTACGTTTTTCTCTTCCCCCTCCTCTTTCTGCGTCTCCACTGCTGCCAACCTATTTGCCATCCATGCTGGCGCTATCAAATGTTTTTAAAAATAGGATGCACAACCTAAACCAACTCCAAGAATCAATTGAAGAACAGATAAGAAACATAACTCCAGAGCAGCTCCAATATGTTTTTGAAAATTAAAAAAACGTTGAATTAACGCCTGCCTTAAAAACGAAGCTCGCACAATTTCAACATTTGTTGTAAACTTTTATTGTAACGTTTAAAAATATGTAATTATGATTAAATATTTAATTCATTTTGTTTCTTGTTTGCTACGCCACTGGAACAACAATCTAGGGGATATTCTTTTTATATTTTCAGTTATACCAACATGCGTATTTGATTGCCTACCTATCAATACTCAAGCATTGCTGCTCACACTGTATTTTGTTTACCAGTGTAATTGTATCTAGGGAAAGACCGAGGGGTCGCAATTAAAATAGTACTGATATTCACCAAAATCAAGTAATGTTGGTCCCGAGTATTGCCAACCCATTTTTTCTTCTGATATTTACCTTTTAAGGGAATAATGAGAATTACTCTTAACCGTCAAATTTGTCAATTCTAATTGTCAACCTTTAGTAAAGGCGAAGGCGCCCAAGAAAGAGCAGGTATTAGAATTGAATCCCCCTGTTTTTACTATTTATATCCCAGACGTCACGCCTTCATCGACGAGAACATTTATCGACCTGTTTTCCTTGGCCACATGGCACCGAAGCTAGCGCCGCCGGCGCCGACGGAAAAACTGTGAACTCCCAACTTGGCGTGCTGCCCGCGCAGATAGCGCCACCAATCGGTCGAGTGGAACCCTCCTCGGGGGGACACCTGTTGGTAGGTGAGCGCGTGGGCGACGGGGGTGTCCCAGACGCGACTGTGCGTGGCGTCACGACGCGCCGTCAACGATCGCGACGCCTGCGTTGGCGGCGGGCGACGTTGCCAAGTCTCGAAAATTAATCAGACAGCTGAGTGTGGCAGAATTTGAGTTTTACTGATAGTTTTCTCTGTATTCAATCAATTTTGTATAACATACGTGTACAGTGTACATCCAGAACCTCCCAAGATGAAGAGGGCCTTTGTTAATATCTTTGTGAAACTTGTATCTAATGTTTTTATAACTTTATTAATTTTTCTTTTTAAAAAGCTTATTTAGCTTTTTTAATAATGATTCATAAACCCTACACAGTTTTCCTGTGAACACATTTCACCTAATCGTGGGCACACATGATAATATACAATATCTATATGACATAAAAATTGGCAACTTTATTTTGAGCGGGTCTGCATACAGGGTGTTTACAGGAACAGGGTCTTAATGGGAAATATATTTGACATCTGCGAAGTTAGGTAGATGCTTCCTGAATAAAATAAGTTTTATTTTTACCTGCAAATTACAAGGAGTTTGCCAAGAAATAATTGTACATCGCCCTGTTGTTCAAAAAATGTAATTTTGATGTAAACGCCCTGTATATTTTAGTATATACCGATTACATATTAAATTCGCTGATTGAAATTGAAATCGTAAATGTAATAAAGCTAGTAAAGTACAGATTGTGTATGTACTTGAATGAAGATACAAATTTAGAGACCTCGCACAGTACCTAATACTTTCGTTTCACTTTAATAAGATTATGCAATACTTATATAGGGTGTATAAATAAATAAATAAATAATATAAATTCAAATTGTAAATATCGAGTGATTCCAAAAAACGTTCAAGTTGCCATGAAAAAAAAAAGATATAAAATGTATGTCTTAGGTTACTGTCAAATCTGACATATATTTAAAAGTTCGAATTTGTGATTGTGAAATGTTATTGATCTTAACATTATGGTTATAACTGGCGTAAACATTGATGTGCAGTGGGTTTATTCGAGACGTAATGCATTTTAAGATTTCCAAGAAACTTTTCCAGAAGTGATCGTTCACTTTGATATATTCAGCAGAAAAGCAATTCAGACATATGCTTTTTTTATGGTACGCTTTGATGAAAGATATTTTGAATCACATGTTAAAATAAAGCAGGTAAATTAAAGACTTCGTCTGTATATGAATAAAGTACGAATTCGGAGACCTCGGACACTCAAACACTGAAAACATCGCGCACATTTAATTATTACACAATTACAGGAAAACATAAAATATAAATATACAATAGTGCCAAAAATATGAGCGTTATCTGAGATTTCGAGATAATACGACAATGACATTCTTTTAAATAGTCAATAAAATATTAAGTCATTGCAATTGAAATTGTTATTGAAATATATACCAAAAATGAGAGACGTTAAGATATAAATCTGCCAATTTAGAGAGTGCATGAAGTAAAGACGAGAAAGTAGAAACATTGAGAAGCTATACTGGAAAAATAAGATAGTCAAGAACAGAGTCGAAAAATTAGATACTTTGAAGAGTATATACAGGGTGAGTCAATAGGACGGGCTCGATTACACCTACACTGTTAATTGTTTATTGTTTATTGCAACTTGCTGTTTGAAATATTTACAAAAATATATACATTGTCATTCACTTACATATACTTAATATACGAATTACTTAATATATAGATTGGTTCATTATTATTAGTTATTATTTATTAGTAGCGAATGATATATTCAAAATGTCATGGGAAACTAGGGTAATATGTTAGTATTTTTGGAATTAAATAACTCTTTTAGATTGTAGAAAGGGTTGAGAGTGAGATACTTTTTAAGCTCGGCTTTGAAGACGGATCTTTTTATCAGCTTGGTGTATCCGAGATTGTTTAGGAATTTGAATTCCCAGTGGTTTGTGGCTGTGCAGCTCTTAACAGTGGAAGATCCTTGTGCAGTGGAAGTTTGAGACCATCCTTGCCACGGGTGTCAAGTTGGTGGATTGAGCTGTGTGTATTGTGATCACTTTCTCTCTCTAGAATAGCGTTGCATGCTGTAAGTATAATAGAGTTAATGCAGGTCAGAATACCGCATCGTGTGAACAATGGTTTACAATGTTCGGTGTATGATACGTTGCACATTATGCGAATTGCTCTTTTCTGTAGCAGTAATACCCTTTCTGCATGGGGGGATGCACACCACAACTGGACGCTGTAAGATATGTGTGAGTGGAACAGAGCAAAATAGGCAGTTTTGGCGGCGTCCATGGAGTAGATCTTGCTGACCATTCTTACGGCATATATGGCTGTGTTTAACTTTATATAGACGGAATCGATGTTTGATTGCCAGTTTAGCTTCGTATCCAACGTAAATCCTAAGAATTACACTGTTTTCAATTCGCATTAATATGTGAGAATGTGCACGTAGCAGTTTTCTCGGTGTTCATCTTTAGTCTGTTGGACAGAAACCAGTTTGTCGCCTCTGACATGGTATTTTGGTTTTTTCGTTTGAGATGTTCCTCGTTTGGGTCCGAATGCAGAAAGGTGGTGTCATCGGCATAAAGACAGCTTATTGCATTTAAGTGTTTTGGCATGTCGTCGATAAATACAATAGACAAGAGAAGTGGGACCAGAATGCTTCCTTGTGGGACCCCGTGTGATATGTTTTTGACGGTCGATGTGTTTATTTGCGTTTTGACGAATTGTCTTCGGTCTGATAAGTATGACTGGAACATTTTTTGGTCACTCCCTTCACACCTTTATGTTCGAGTTTTTTCGAGAGTATATAGTGATTTAAGCAGTCGAAGGCTTTACTAAGGTCTAAACATGTTATAGGTACTAGATTCTTTTCGGAGAAGCCTTTTGTTATGTGGTCTAGAAGCGTTTTGGCGGCCATTAGTGTGGATGTATTCGGTCGGAAACCGTATTGTTCTTTCGAAAGGAGCTTGTTTTTTTCTAGGAAAGGTAAGAGCCTATTTTTTACTAGTGTTTCTAAAATTTTGGATAGCGCTGGTAAAATTGATATGGAACGATAGTTTGATGGATCTTTTGTATCACCCTTTTTGTAGATTGGTATCACCTTTGCGAGTTTTAATTGATCCGGGAAGATGCCTTCGTTAAAGCACATATTGCATATATGACTTAATGGTAATGCTATTTCGTTGGCTATGGTTTTGATAAGGCTGGTGTTTATGTAATAGATGTCCATAGTTGGTTTAGTTTTAAGGCTGCTGGAGGTATTGATTATGTCGGTTAGTGTTGTCGGCGATAGGACGAAAGATTCTGTAGCTTTGTTTGTGCATCTTATAAGTTCTATTGGGTCGGTTTTGTTACCTGTGATGTCTTTTAATATGTTCTCAGCGATATTGGTAAAGTAGTTATTCATTTCATTTGCTCCTATCTGTACTTTCTGTGTTTTCCTGGTTCGTCCACATTCTTTGTTTATTGTATTCCATATGGCCTTACTTTTGTTATCTGCACTATTTAGTTTTACGTTGTTATAATGTTTTCTCTCGTTGTTTAAATCCCGCCTTTATTGTTTCTTCAGTGATGAATATATCTGCTTCGATTCTGTTGAATATGATATTTTGTCCCACTCCGCCACTAAATCTAATGTTTATTTATTTTTTGTTAAGTTGTCGCTGAAATTGAATTGGTTGCTTAAGGCTTTTGGTTTCGGAAGTATATGAGTGTATTATGGAAGGCTGTGAAACTTGTCTGTGCATTATGTTTCAGGTCCAGAACGTCATGCCAATTTTCCTGCTGTAGGCCTTTTTTTTGTTCCTTTAAATTTTCAGGTGTCATGGTTCTGCGATATTGCGGGGTTTCGTTGAGTTTTAGATTTGTTGATGGTTCTAGATTAATATATAGAGCTGAGTGATCTGAGAGGCCGGGATTTTCAATTATTATGTTTTGGGATGGAAGGGCAAAGTTTACGAAGATATTGTCGATACTTCTTACTGAATTGTTTACGGTTCTAGTTGCAGTGTCAATTTTGTGTGTGAAGTTGAAGGATTTTAATATGTCTAATAGATTTGTTTTCATTTGAGACGTTTCTAAAAAGTTTATGTTAAAGTCTCCCATTATTACCACATTTTTATATTTAGTGCATACAAATTGTAAGATGTTTTCTACCTTTTCTAGAAATATTTTCTTGTCTCCCTTAGGTGATCTGTACATTATAATCATTAGTATTTTGAGGTTCTTGAAATAACTCCCGCAGCATTCCATGGTTCTTTCTACGCAGTGATCCATCAAATTAATATATATTGTTTCCATTTCCTTTCTTGCATATATTAAGGTGCCACCGAAACCATTATTTCTGGAGTAGTGATTGATGAGAGAGTATCCATCTATGCTATCGTAGTGTGCCGCGAGCCAATGCTCACATATTCCTATTATATTGAGTTGAGTGTTCATTTGTAAATAGTGTTCTATTTCAAGTTTTTTATTTCGGAGTGATCTTATATTTAGAAACATTGTATTTATATTTTGTTTAAAATCTACCTGATTTTCTGGTAGCACGTCCGCGAAAAAACCGGTATTTACTGGCAACGATGTTTGCTGGCCATGTATCTGCGGCTAAAAATTTGTCCTCGAGCTCACAGGGTGCGCCGATTTTGTAGCATACATATTTTTCCCCTGTTGCATGATCTTTTCGTATTATGGGCGTTATATCCAGCACCAGATCCCCAAAATGTATTTTGAGTGAGTCAATTAGTTTTTCTTTTGTGTAGTGATCCTTAAATTTCCCCACATGTATCCATGATTTCTTTTCCTTTATAAATGCAATGTCTCCATTAATAATGGTATTGTTTTGCGTACGTTGAGGTTCTACATTGGTTTTAGTTGGCTTGCTTATTGTTTTAACCCCTTCAGTTATAACAGATTCTTCGTTGACCTTCGCTGACCTCTTCAGTTTTGTCGCTAGCTTTGCGTTTGTATGATTACTGATCGTTTCCTCTGTTTGTTCTACTGTTGATTTCCTATTGGTTTGAGTGTTTAGTTGTGCGTCATTGTGATCTACAACTTCTTCGACCGTTTCAGTTACAAGTTGATGGGTTGATTGTAGTGTTTTGTATATGACCGGTTCCTGTTTCACGTTGGTTCGCTTCATTGCTGCTTCGCGTTGGTATTTTTGGTTGCCTTGCAAATCCCTAGGTGGCGTGAGCTTGTAGGCTTCTATCAATTCTTTTAGAATGACAATTTTATCGCGTAGATCTTCAATTATTATGTCTTTATGATTAATAATCGTATTTAGGTACTTAATTTCTGTTTTGTGTTCTAGACAATTTATTTCTTCCCTTTGTGGGTTTAATTCAATGATTGTAGCATTTAGGTCTACCTGTTCGATTTCTAACTTTATATTCTCTTTGCAGCAGATTATGGTTGTGTCGTCTAGTTTTTCCATTTGTTTAATTCTCCCGGTGCATCCCGGATGATACACTGTGTTACACTTTACACATTGTAGACCTTTTTTTGCCACTGCACCACATTTACACAAGTTTTTGTTTACTGTTTGTAGTACACATTCGTCGTTCGCCATTTTTCGAATTCTGAACATAATTCTGAATATAATTATATCATGATGAACCAAATGGCACTGCAAACTAGAGGTCAAAGTGCAGTTTGTAAAATTATTTTGCCATATACAGGGTGTTCCATTTTTGCAGGGTTGCCTTCGACCCAGTTTTTTTAAATGGCCCTCCCTGTATAAATTTACATATTTGAATTTGCTCTTTTTTGGGCTTTATAATTCCGTTTAGTTTTTGCAATTCGCTTTAACCGTTCAGAAGTTGTTCACATTTTTCTAAAAATTAATGCGTTTGCAGGCACTTATTAAAACAATCGCAGCCTGCCCGTCCCATTGACTCACCCTGTATTTATCTTCTTAAATCAGTTCCATTGTTTCCATTCTTGTTTCCGTATCATATTCCATATTTGTTGCCATTCGTGTCCTTGCGTCATAACGGCCATGAATTATGTAATAAAATTGTGTATAACTTAAAAATGTAAATGTATATAAAATATAGCAATACTTCGAAACTGCAGTGTGAATTTTTATGGTTTATAAATTATGTTAGTGGCAAAAAAGGCATTCGTCCCTTAGATTGCGGAGAAGTTGTCCACGGAATAGATGATTTAAATCTCACCGCTTTCGGGTCAAACTGTATTTGTACGTTCTAGCGGGATTATATTCCTACCAAGAAAATATTTGTTTTATTCTTAATTTATAGAAAATTATGGAATAAATAGGCGCAAAACCAGGAATGTACACAAAATTAAAACATTTTTTTCAGTTTTATAATAATTTTTCATTTTAAATACTGACGTCAAGAATAAAAATTATAATTTTATACATATTTCGCTATCGATCCCATGTCCCATATATTTGGCCCGAAGCCACCCGGCGCGCCGGGTGGCTTCGGGCCTCCACTTTTTATACGATTTCCTTGGTTTGCAGATTTATGTTATGTCACTCTAACAGATAATTTTCCGAGGTCCTGAGGCGATTTAGATCCAAGGGCCTCAAAATCAAATACTTAGAAAATAAGATTTACCAAATTTACAAAGCCTTGAAAAATGCATTGAAACAACTTTAACGTCCCTATTTTTACATACCTACACCAGAAAATTTTATTAATAGTGATCTTCTTGATCAAATGATTCAATAAAAAACAGATAGCACGAAGAGGACACGGAAATAATGGGTCTCAGGATTTAAACAGAGAAATAGAGAAAATACATAAAGAAAATATAGAAAGCAAATTTAACCAAATAAAAGCATGCATAAACACCGCCTCAAACAACAAATTAGGAACAGAACAAAAGAAAGAAAAGAAGAACTGGTGGAACGGGAAATGCATATAATCAGAAAAAGATAGAAGAGAAGAATGGATAGACTACACCGACAAAAAAATGAAAAAAAAAACAGAAAGGCAATGACAAAAAACAGGCAGCTAATAGAGTAATAAGAACAGGAGCGAATGGATAAACCAACAACGAAAGTGAAAATACGAGAAACAACACGTGAAAATCCTACAAACAAATTTAAAAAAAAACACAATATGAACCAAACGAAAATAATTACCGGGGGAATAAAGAACAAGCAAGGCACAAGGAAGACAAGGAAGTATGGACAGAATACTTTAAGAAAATGTTGTCAGAGAATGAAACGACAACAATAAAAGACCAAAACCCACTCAAAATAACACAATCAGAAGAAGACCTATACAAATCAACATCGCAAGAAGTTACTAGAGAAGAATTATATTTACTAGAAATATTATATCTTCTTTTTCAGAAGAAGATATAATAAGAGCATTAAAAAATGAAAAGGCTGCAGGGAAGGACAATATAACCAACGAAATGATTTGCGTCTCGTGAAATCTCATTTTACATCTCTGTCAAGCCTTATATTTTGTCTCAAAAATTGGTAGTATAAAAAAATAGGGTATGCCATTTAAAAAAATGGTTATGGCACTTCAAAGTTTACCAAAATGAATGTGCCACAGCAAGGTGATGCCACAATGCAACTACACGATCTTGCCGCCAAAAGATACCCCAAGCAGTTGTTTAGACACAGGCAAAGTTCCAATCTGATATACCAAAAATCAAGTGCCCTGCGATTTTTTGAATAAGTGGCTGCAAACGCATGAAAAAAAACTTCTGAACGGTTGGAGCGAATTTCAAAAAATTAACCGATTTATAAAGCCTAAAAGTGGGAAAATTCAAATATGCAAAGTTATACAGGGGGTTCTATTAAAAAAATTACAACTTTGATAATTTTAGGGGTTTTAGAACACCCTCTATAATATGAAATTGATTTAAAAAAGAAATACCTACAAAATGTTGAAATGCATTATGTTTGGTATTTAATTAGGCAAATACGAGAAGGGATTTTTGAAATTTAAATGCTGCAAATGATATTATACCGGGTGTACATTTCAAAACGAGCCGGTCGCAATAACTTTTGAATGCAAGCCAACTTGATAAAACAAAAAAACACGTCCATTGATTTTTGAAGGGGGATGTTTAAAAGCAACGTCAAATAAATTTTAAGCACCACCCCTCATCCCTAGCCTCCCTCACTTTTAAATTTCAAATGGCACCCCCCAACGTGCGATACCTCATTGTAAAGCTTAAAAAAACCTAATCTAGTGGTACAATAAAAAAATATTTTTATTGATTCGTGTTGGAAAAAAAAGTGAATAAAGAAATTGTAAAACAATTTATGTACGACAAATCTAAGTTATTTTCAATGACAGAAGAAAACAAGTCGAACCAGTTTTCGAGGCAGATGTTATAAAGTATGTTAATGGAATATAAAATATTACCCCCTCCCCCTAGCGACTCTCACTTTTATTATTCTTTTTTGCGTGCCTATCCGTTACCGGATGTTGGCAATCCACACGGCAATCCTGACTTTGTTCACTGCTGTTCTGAACAGTTCGGTGGTTGTAGTATTGTACCATGTTCTTAAGTTTTTCAGCCAGGATATTCGTCTTCTTCACTTTTATTACAAATTTTAAATTACACCCCTACGTTGTGATACCTTGATTTAAAGTTCAAAACAAATGCAATCTAGAGGTATAACAAACATATATTTACGTCAGTACGTATCCAAATCAAAAATATATATATATATATATATATATATATATATATATTTGAAAAATAAATTATGTTTGAACATTTATTTTTTAAATTGAGACAACAATATGTTTTATCGATTATTTCTATTGATATATTATCAATGTATTACTTAAGGTACATTTGTTTATGGATTATAAAAATAAATGTGTAACTAAAATGTGTAAAACTACCTCGACATGATTTTTTAATCAAATTGACAACTTATTGAGACTGTTTACTCCAGAAATGCACGTCAGCTTAATTTATTTTTGAAAAATATATTTTGTTTTTGGAAACGTGGTGACGTAAATATGTTTGTTACACCTCTAGATTATATTTGTTTAAAGCTTTAAAACAAGGTATCACAACGTAGGGGTATAATTTAAAATTTGTAATAAAAGTGGAGACGCTAGAGGGAGGGGGTAACATTTTGTATTCAATTTACATAGTTTTTAACATCTGCCTCGAAAACTGGCTCGACTTATTCTTTTGTTTCATTGAAAAGAACTTAGATAGGTTCAATATAAATTGTTTTGGATATTTTCTTATTTATTTTTTTTCCAAAACGAAGCGCCAAATATCTTTTTTACTGCGCCACTACATTAGGTATTTTTTAAGCTTTAAAATGAGGTATTGCAAAGTGGGGCTTGCCATTTGAAATTTCAAAGTGGTGGTGGCTAGTGAAGAGGGGGTGACATTTAAAATTTATTTGACATTGTTTTTAATCTTCCCCCTAGAAAAGTCAATCGATGTGTTTTTTATTTTTATCTAGTTAGCTTGCATTCAAAAGTTATTGAGACTGGCTAGTTTTGAAATGTACACGGCATATCTTTCCAAAGGTCTCTGTATAGTTTGTAAATTAGTCTCAAGAAGTCCGTATATATTGCTGGTTTTGTGCGAAATTTGCCGTGCGGTTGAGTACTAGAAAGTACTAGAAAGTTGAATACTAGAAAGGTTTTGCAAGCAAAATGTCACCTAAAGGCAGTGGCCTTCTTTATGAATTTTAAAGATAAAGGTATGCACTACATGTTTCAATAAGTCATTTGACATCATTCGGCGTGATTTAGAACTTATGGCTTACGTTTGTTAAATTTTCCCTACAGAGTATTAGTGTTATTCTTACGCGTAAAATGGATGATATTATTATGTTACTATTAATAGTATTGGTTAATCAAGTAAATTTTAGTATTCTACGAACTACTAGGAGTATTTTACAGTTTGGAAAATTAAAATCAGATGAATATTCTTTCCTCTGCTTCACTTTCAAGCGCTTGGAATACCTGCTGGAAAACTTTCACGAATTTGTTCCACGAAGACCAACTTTGAACTGAAATATCGCGGCAAAAATAGTCCTGAGGATTTTTCCCCCTACCATGACATACCCATATTAGTCATTGATCCCCCCCAATAGTTTGTTTGTGGTGTTTTGTCCACATTTTCGGGACTTGGGACCACTGTGCAATATGTGGATTGGCCTTAATATGTAAGGTTACAATCACTGCATGGAATTTTGTATACTATATTTGATTGTAGTTCTTGTTTACATTTATCTGTTAATTTTGTGAAATATTTATTATATATTGTGTTCTCGTTATAGAGTCCAATTTTAATGTTATCATTACTAAGTGTAGAAATTAGGCGTGGTGAGAGGTTCTCGATAAATTTTTGACAATAATTTTAGTTTTTTGTTATGAAAGATGGGCGACAAATTTTGTTTATCCTGTTTTTAAGGGCTAGAATTACATTTACTTTAACATTAAGTCATTGAGTGGTGCATGAGATGTGTAGTTGACATATCTACCTGACTTTGTGGGTTTTTTATATAAAAAAAATATATATATAAAACATACACAAAAAACCCACAAACTCAGGTAGATACCTATTTCACCTATTTACCTATGTACCTATTTCAAATCATACAAGGTGCCATTAAAACAATACCCGTTATTGGCAGCATATGTCGTTGTTTGCATACAATTTAAAGATTTTAAAGATATAAACCATTTTTTATTTTATTTTAAAGTGTTTAAAATTGTTAAATTATAAATCTGCAAACTGGTTTCTACTGTCAATTCCGAATTACGAATTTAAATCTTTTTAAATTCTCTTTTATTAACATTTTATATCTAAACACCGTTTTGCACTAAGCTCAAAGTAATATATCATTCATGCTACAAAAAAAAAATTTACTCCTCCTACCTAGCGAACTACCGAAATTAATATATCACTCGAGCGCCACAAAACATATTAAATGTTTTGTTGAACGTGACAAACCGCAGCATATTTCCGTGAGTATTTTGCGTCCGACTGTTCGCAGTGGAGCAACAGCCTCCTTCATTTTATTTGTCAAATTCAGGAGATTTGTTCGCTGCAGGTGCGCTGAAAAAGCGCCCGACCTTTTGCTGGAAACTTGTGCGAGAATTCTCAGCTGCAGATAGACTCAGGTTTGTGTGCACAAGTGCGATTTATGATTCGCCACAAACCGGCTGCGAATACACGGAAATTGAACCCCTTTTTGATGTATGGTACATATTTGATACACATGTGGATGCTCGCAGTTACTTTGCCCAAATCTTCAGTAAATCAAGACATCGGCAACTTAAAATCGGCACTAAAGAGATCCATTATTCTACGATTTTGCGTAAATTTAGTTCAATATACCTATTATAATTGAACATTATTCAGACTTTCGAAACTATTTAGAATTAAAAGACTATGAACTTCTTATTAAAAACTATGAATTTCTTATTAAATTTGTACATTTTTTATATGGTTAGAGATGATTTAATGATTGAATGAATTTGATAATGATTGAATTGATGATGAATGTTTAATGATTTATTAATAAAATTTCGGAAATATTTCCGAACTCTTCGGAAATCAGTTTGTCAATAGATTTTTGTTAAATGGAACTGCTTGAATTTGAAAACCATTTCTTTGAATGCCATGGCATTTTATTAAATATAATAATTTCCTGTATATATATATTTTTAAATTTATATCATTAAATGCACATGTAATATACATGGAGTACAATTTTTGGAATCATCTACAATCAAGAAAATACTATGTAACATGTTATTGTCCTTTGGTCTGAAACAAACAGTGTTTGAATCTACACGTATCGCCAAAACAACTGCGAAATATACTGACAATACCTTCGTAAATGCGATACATTATGATGCATGTAATTACTTAGCTGTAGTATCAGATGATGAAACACAAATAATAAAGATTCGTAATCATGATCTAAGAATGGATACGACTCTCAAAAAAGGAGAATTTACAATATAGAAGCCATTAAAGGTTTCTCTAACAGGAACTAATAGAAGAATAATGGTACGATGTATATAACAGGAAGATATAGACATCAAATTCTCTATATTCCTGGAAACATTCACGCTGTATCACGAAGTTGTATTTCCGCAAATTAGTACTGGGTACTAGATCCTCACGCCCAGCTTCTGATAAATTAAGACAAATAAAAGAGACCCCGGACTTCATATACGCCTACTTTATACAACACGGAGACGAAGAATGACATAAGATATATTCAAACTACAAAAAATCTATATCAAGGCAATAGAAGAGGAAACATAGCGATCACTCAACGAAAGCGTACACATACACAATGCAGACGACAAAAGTAAAGACATGTGGAACAAGATTGGAAAACCACTAGAACAAATAACAAATACAATGAAAAGAAAAGAATCTCCCACAAGTATTCTATAAAAAAACAGAGTAATGAGGACTTTGGGTTTCGTGATATTTTAATGAATTTTCTGTCATTGCCTTAAAAATAGTATAC
Organism: Othius punctulatus; assembly: GCA_951805005.1. NCBI lineage: Eukaryota > Metazoa > Arthropoda > Insecta > Coleoptera > Staphylinidae > Othius > Othius punctulatus. The sequence goes on from OX638138.1 coordinate 72,656,788, forward strand.
TGTTCACTAGTCCGATCGTTAGTGGAATATGGGTCCACGAAATGGTTTCCATAGTATAAAATATAAATATATATATATATATATACAGTATGTCCCCGGATTGAGTTTACAAGAGGAAAAACTTTTTTTTCTTTAATTTTACGCCAAAACTTCAAAGGAATAAGATTTTTTGCTTGTCCTGAAACCAGCAAATCTCCAATTAAAACTTTCTGCTTTCTAAATCCCATCACATTGGCCGTTTTATTATTTTGACGATGTTACTTTGACAAATGAGCTTACGCAAGTTAAATAACAAAAATGTTTGTGAAAAACATCATTTTAATAAACAGCAACTCAAAGAGACAACTTTAAGATAAAAAAGTCATTTTTAACAAGAACAATCACTATTAAATTAACCCCCCACCCAATTCTGCGCACAATTCTACTCTAAAACGAAGCTCTTTGAAACTTTTTGAATTTCTTCGATGGACAATGATGCCACGGCGTCTCTTATCAGATTTTTTAATTCTTCGGCATTATTAGATAGGTTATCCATATACACAATTTGCTTTAAACGTCCCCACAAATGAAAATCTGGCAGGCAACAATACTGGACCATTTGTATGTATTTAACTTGCGTAAACTCATTTATCAAAGTGACATCGTCAAAAAATTAAAACGGCCAATATGATGGGATTTAAAAAGCAGAGAAAGTCCGAAATCAAAAGAAAAATGAACTTTTCTTTCCACTGAATCAGAATAATTAAGTTTTAATCAGAGATTTGCTGGTTTCAGGACAAGCAAAAAATCTTATTCCTTTGAAGTTTTGGCGTAAAATAAAAAGTTTTTCCTCTTGTAAACTCAATCCGGGGACATACTGTATATATATATATATATATATATATATATAGTTAGCATCGACAGAATGCTATAGTATATTGTGCATCAAGGGCGGAAAATACGCTTTAGCAGCCCGCGGTGCTTGGCGCATGAGCGAGCGGAGCGAGCGAGGGCGCCAAGAAAAGAAGGGCTGCTAAAGCCTTTCGGCCTGCGGGACACACGCTATTTTTCCGCCTACCTACAATATCTGACTTTTTTGCTCTTACATCAACCGAATTTCGTGTCAAGTACGGCTGCACTTTGATGAGTTTTCTTATGTCAATATTTTGTTTTATTTTAAGAACCGCCTTCAACATTGAATGTTCAACCACAATGTGGCACTATTTCCATCTTTCTGCTATATACGCCAGTACTGTACTTTCTGTAATGTTTTTTGACCTTTTGGCCGTTTCGAAGTACAAAACTTATTATATTGGAGTACATACCGAGTCTAAGATTTTATTGGTTAATTAGGTTAGCGGCAGCGGCAGCTGCAACTTCCCTTATATCGAGTGGTGTAAGCCAAGTTTTCATCGCTGCTGCTAACATCCATTGCACTTAATACACTTTTTAATTGGAGAGTGGTTACAATATATCTGTCACTGTCACTGTTTATGAAAAGTATGCTGCCATCTATAGAATTAGAATTAGAATTAGAATTAGAATTCTTTATTGCGTGCTATTATACAAAGTATTTACACAGGTCAAGATACATATAATATATATAAAAACTAAACTAAATAATTTTCAATGGATACATTATTTTGTGGAAGTGTTATTACAGTACATCCGCTTGGGTAATCTTATAGATTAAATATTCATTTATAGTGTAGAAACATTTATCTATCAAAAACTTTTTTATTTTCCTTTTAAAAAGTGGGGTAGCGAGATTCCGTACGTCTAAAGGGATATTATTATAAAACTTGTATGCCCAATAGTTTGTTTCATTCATTGATTTGCTTAACCTAAAACTACGAATATCCACATCATGCTTATTTCTCGTACAATATGAATGAATATCGCAATGTTTATTTATTTTTAATATTCTTGAATGGGCATACATTATACAGCAAAATATGTACATGGATGGTAACGTTTGTATTTTTAGTTTAATATAAGACTCCCTACAATCTTCTCTGTATTTACATTTATCTAATATTTTGATTGCTCGCCTCTGTAGAGCAAAAATTCTCTTTGATCCATATGAGTGTCCCCATAGGATTAAACCATATGTTATTTTGCTGTGGCATAAAGCAAAGTACGCTGTTCTCAGAATCGAGCTAGAAATTTCATTGGAGAGCATTCGCAATATAAATACGTTTGAGCTAATTTGTTTAGCTAAGAAATTGATATGTATGTCCCTGGTTAATTTGGTATTTATGTGTAATCCCAAGAATTTTATTGATCTGGCAACCATGTCATCTCTATTTTTTAAGGAGAAGGCAAGTTGTTTTGTTTTTTCTGGGTTTAATGACAGTTTATTTAATTTGAACCACGCTTTCGCTTTTATCTCTGTTTCTTCGGTGTTTCTTACTGCCTCCTCTAATGCACTATCATTACAAGAGAATGAGGTATCGTCTGCAAATATTATCTCTAAATTGCTTTTTATAGTAGACGATAAGTCGTTTATATATATAATAAACAACAGTGGTCCCAATATTGACCCCAGTGGGACACCAGTTTTTGTATTTAGGATTGATGACCTTTTCCCCATATATTCCACGATTTGTGATCTATTTTCAAAATAGATAGATATGATAGAATTGGAGTTGAGATGGCGCCAGCGGTGGATGCTGTAGGTGTGATGCTCAACGCGACAAAATACAGAAGTGAAAGTAGAGTGACAAGAGTTTATTCAAGAGAAGCACTGTGCGGGTTGAGTAACAACGTATATAAAGTGGACGCAGAAGTAAGAGACAAACTGAAGAAACATGGAATAAACCGACCGATCAGCAAGAAACATAACCTAAAGCCATGCGAGCGGCTAACAAGTAAAAAGAGACGCAGGAGCAAACGGATAAAAACCACAGATTCCATATATAAGATAATGAACTGGAACGTAGAAGGACTAGCAAGCGTATATAAAATAATGCCGGACACCAACATTTTCGTGGAGGCTGCTCTGGTATGTCTAACAGAAACTTTCCTATATATCGACATGTGCATTCCAGACTATTATTCATTCAACTCAAAGGCAATTAAACCAGAGAGGGGAAGACCGATAGGAGGAGTGACAATTCTAGCCGGACCACATATGCAACCAAATATACTCATCTGTGACGACAACTGCATAGCAATTAACACAATCATCGGACGAGTATATTGCCTATACTTCAATCCCACGACAGAGATTCAAGACATCACAGAAAAAATGACAGAACTCCTCCAGGACACATCAGGAAACGTCATTGTTACAGGAGACTTCAACTGTAGAATTGACTCTAACAACGTCAAAGGAAAGGAGCTTGTGGAAACTATGGCTCAACTAGGGCTGGTACTATGCGCGGACAATAATATAGGGTACACTTACTATACGCATAACGGGAAAAGTACTATTGATTTAACCTTTGTGACCACGAACATGATTAGGACGAAAATAAATACCATTATCCTCCACCACCCCATTAGGAAGCATCAAAGGGTGCTCACATACTTAAGAAAGAAAAATACGAGGATTCCTGAATGCCCTCGATTACCTAGAGCCAAAAGAAGAATCAACCTGAATAAATTCATCAAGCACCCAGACACAGCGGCTCTCACAGGCTGCAACTTAAGTGAAGTCGACATTCTGACTCAAGTTATCTCAGATACGGTTGACGAACAGAGGAAGACTATAAGTGTGAAACCATGGTTTGATGCCCAATGTAAGCAAGCAAAATTCAATTGCATGGAACTTCTAAACAGCAAAAAATATCCCGAATATAATGCAGCGAGGAAGATATATAAGTCAATGACCAGAGCTAAGAGAAGAGATCACGACGAAGCAGCACTCATACAGAGAGCTTTCGATGGAGAACTGCAACCATGGAGTTTCTGTAACAGGCACAGAGTAATCATTAATCCTATCATGCGCAAAGAATGGGAAGAACACTTCCATAAGATTTTCGACTACCCGTATAGCAAGTTACCAGACCCACAACCTAACAGGGATGACAACTCATGGTGTAACAGGAGGATTACAAAGGAGGAAATAACACTGTGTACAAATAAACTAAAGAAAAAGAAAGCTGCGGGCTTAGACAATATCACAAATGAGCAAATTATGGAACTGCTTCCTCTACTGGAGGATTGGTGGGAGAACATGTTCAATATGATGCTGAACTCAGGGGAAATACCGGACGCTTGGAAAACATCAAAAGTAAAGACTCTATTTAAAGGTAAAGGCAATCCGAAGGACCCCGACACGTATCGCGGACTAGCTCTGGGGGCTACCCAATTCAAGTTATTGACAAAAATAATAAACAACCGAGTCTATACTCATGTGGAACCAATTCTACCACCTGAACAATTTGGTTTCCGCAAGAATAGGAGCTGTGAGAATGCCATAGACAAACTAACCTCAAAGATATTGTCAGCCACAGCGGCCCCTAAAGGCGCACTAAATGCGGCCTTTATAGATTTCAGAAAAGCCTTCGACCTGGTTGACAGGACAATATTATGCGAAAAGCTCATCAAAATGGGAATTACGGGGAAGATATTCAATCTAATAAGGGCTATGCTAAACACGAACTATATAAAAGTGGATAATGGGAAAGAAATGACGAACAAGATTGAACAAAACAGAGGGGTACTGCAAGGGGATACACTCAGCCCCACTCTATTCCTAGCTTACGTGCAGGACCTGCCCAACTATGTGAAATCCACCCACACGGACTGTGCCATGTATGCAGATGACTTGGTGATGATTGCAGAAGATCTCCAGCAACTGAAAGGCAGCTTAAATCGACTTGAAGAATGGTGCACCGAAAACAGAATAAGCGTCAACATGGAGAAAAGCAGGCTGATGAAATTTAGAAGAGGTGGCCGTCTCAAAGGTAGCGATGTAGCGTACTTGGGAGAACACCAGCTTGAGTTCGTCAACGAGTACGAATATTTGGGTGTTACCTTACAAGTCTCACTCACGCTAACTAAACACTTGAGCTCAAAAAGAGTAAAGATAGCTCGGACAATTGGTACCATGAAACATCTGCAGAGATTGAGCACTAAGACGGCGATCAAACTGTTCAACATCAAAATTTGGCCGGCGGCCACGTACGGGCTGAAGAATCTGTGCCCACTACTGAAGACGAATCATTTGCTGCAGCTAGACAAAATAAGGGCCAGGTATCTGAAAAAAGTACTGGGACTTGCGAAGAATACATCAAATACCTTCATCTTTCACTTGGCGAATGTCAGCACGATGGGCGAGGAGATTATTAGGAACTTCCCAGGAATAACAAAGAAAGTAAAAGACGAATATGCCGAGATCGTAGAGGCTAAAAACATGGACTTTGCAATCAAGAATTTTACAGAAGGACCAGCGTTTAATTCGGAGATATGGAGAGGGGCCAACCAACAACAAAGACATACAATAACCAGATACACATACCATGAGTTTCACCACCTAATCTGCAACAAACGCCACTTCCATGACATCGACAAAGACTGCTGCTGCCAATTATGTGAGAAAACTACAGGGCGGGATCACCTAATGAATTGCGATAAGCGAATGGGACGTTCGCTTGCCCAGTTTATAGAATGTCTTGCCGCTGGCTCCCACACTAACCTATAAACTTTGTCAGTTTGCTTTGCTTTTATTCTGTTTTATTCCATTTTACTTTATTGTATTGCACATATATATATATATATATATATATATATATATATATATATATATATATATATATATATATATATATATATATATTGTTAGTATCTGTTTTTGTTCGAAGCGAAATAAAGACTATTAATTAAAATATGATACCATTATTTGTATAGCATTCTGACTAATGTTGTAATGTTTTAATTTTGACATTAATATATTATGCGGAACCGTATCGAATGCCTTACTTAGGTCGCAGAAGATTGTGATACTGAACATTCCTTCTTCGAAACAATTGAGTGTATATTCAATAAATTTTTGTAATGCACCGATTGTATCATGATTTTGACGAAATCCAAATTGGGCCTCTGCAAATAGATTGTTTTGCGTGAAAAAAGTGTATATTTGCATTGACATTAATTTTTCTATAATTTTAGATATTATTGGTAGAATTGAAATTGGCCTGAGGTCATTTAAATCATTAATGTCTGTTTTCTTTTCAATGGGGATTATTTTGGCAATTTTTAGGCAATCTGGAAAGTAGTTCTCTTGAAAACATCGATTAATTAAATTTGTCAATGGAACAGCTATGAAGTGAGCAATTGATTTGATCATATCAGTCTCTAAGCCGTAGTAATCACGCGCTTTGGAATTTTTTAGGTTATTTATAACATTTGAAACATCTTCGGTGCTGATCTCAGTAAAATTAAATTGTTCAAATGGTTTGGGTACTTCTGATAAATAAATTAATGGATCTCCAACTGATGTATTCATTTTCTCTAATAGTTTATTTGGGATGTTTACAAAAAAATTATTAACTTCGTCAGGTGAGGCAAACACTGATTTTCCATTTCGCTTAATTGGCCTTTTTGAGTTTATTACCCGCCACATCGTCTTTATGGGGTTATTTGCATTTGTTATTGCTGAATCATTCGCCTCCTTTTTTGCTTGTTTTATTGCTTCTTTATATTTTGACTGAAGATTTTTCTTAATATCAAGTATATATGTCGAGGGCTGTGTTTTGTATATGTCATGTATGAGTTTCATTTGTAATCGCATATCATTTAATTCAGCATTGAACCATTTGATGTTTGAATCACATTGTCTTGTTTTTATTTGTTTTAATGGAAAACTAATATCAAATGCATCTAATATATTATGAAAGAAAATTGAAAAAAAAAGTTTTATGCCTGAGTTTGTTGAATAAAGGTAATCCCAGCTCAGTTTCCCAGTTATCGATATGAATCTTAGTCTATTTCTTATTGTTCTTGTCCTTGATACTATTTTATTACACATTATGGCAGATTTGTTTAAATCTTCTGTTAATTCAATTTCACAAAAAATACCGGCGTGGTCAGAGAGAAATGGCTGAATTATTTCGGAGACAATCGAACTGTATATACACTGTGTATCAGCCAAATGGAATAAATTCGATAATAAATAAATGGGGGCGTGTTCGAAAAAACGCTCGGACACGTCGATTGTTATTTTTAGTTGCGCATTTCTTTCAACAAAAACTTTTTATACAGGGTATGTCATGTGGCCGAGGCCAATACCAACTTTCTTATTTTAAATACAACACCTGGTATATTATTCAATTTTTGGATTCTTCAGAAAATTCTAGACATATTTCATGTACAATGTCCTATACCTATCTTCAACTGTTTCGGAAATATTAAGTGTTTTCAGATTTATTGCAAAAATTAACATTAAAAAAAGAAAATTATTTGATTACAGAAATTCGTTACAACACACTCAAAAACTAATAAGTAATACTGTTTATTTCTTGATAATCTAAAGAAACAAAAAAAAACAATACATTTCAATGGAGATGTTCAAAATGCTCGCCGTGAACGTCTTGGCAACATTCTAATCTTAAATAGAAATTTCTTCTAACGTTACTCAACATCTCAGGTGTGATCGATCTAATCGCAAGCATTATTCGTCTTCTTAAGTCAGCTAAGTCGAGGGGTTTAGTTTTGTATACAATACTTTTGACATATCCCCATAAGAAGAAGTCTAATGACGTCAGATCAGGGGATCGTGCTGGCCATTCCATCGATCCTCGCCTCCCTATCCACCGATATTAATATTTTAATAATATTTAATAAAATTAATATTTCCGAAACAGTTGAAGATAGGTATAGGACATTGTACATGAAATATGTCTAGAATTTTCTGAAGAATCCAAAAATTGAATAATATACCAGGTGTTGCATTTAAAATAAGAAAGTTGGTATTGGCCACGGTCACATGACACACCCTGTATAAAAAGTTTTTGTTGAAAAAAATGCGCAACTAAAAATAACAATCGACGTGTCCGAGCGTTTTTTCGAACACGCCCCCATTTATTTATTATTGAATTTATTCCATTTGTCTGATACACCCTGTATATTCATTGAGAAAAATATTATCAAGACAATGATACCTATGTGTTATGCCCTTAACTAGGGATGACATTCCAAATGATCTAAATAAGTCATTTATTGCTATTGAATTGCTATCATCTTCAACATCAAAATGCACATTAAAATCCTCGCATATCATGATTTGTTTTGTTTTGGAAACATTTAAGATATTACCCATTTTTGTTAAAAAAGTCGTTTATATTGCTACCTGGTATACGATAACATACGACTACAGTTAGTTTCAATTTTTTATATTCAATTCCCACAAATTCACAAACGCCTTCTATTGATTCTTCATTAATCCTATTAACTGGAACTGCTCCACAGTCTGGTTTGGTTAAAATTAATACGCCCCCGTGCTGCTTCTTTGACCGTGCATAATCACTGTTTGTTTTATACGGACCTATGACCAGGTTCACTGTTTTTGTCTCCTTTAGCCAGTGCTCTGTGAAACATATCACATCCATGTCCTCTTTTAACGATTCGAAGAATGCTTCCGTTTCGTTGATTTTATTTTTAATCGATTGTATATTTACACAGAATGTTTTTATTTTTGATTTTGTTTTTGTGTTTCTTACTGCGGGATTGCCGGCGGTTTGTTTTTCCAGAATAAAAAACGATGAATGCCTACATTCTTTGGCCAGATACTCGTATCTAGGATTTTTGAGGCATAGTCCATCGGAACTGATATTTTATAAGACGCGTAATCTTCTGGATGTTTTGAGATGAGTGGTTCGCACCTAACGTCGGTTATTCCAGCCGTATTCAAATGTTTTATTATCTCGGCGGTTGTTGTGTTCGCCTGCAATCTATACACGTGATAGTGGTGATATTTTGTTGCTCCTTTAAGTGTTGTCGATATAGGAAAATGTCTGAAATATTTTATAGGCCCTAGAGCCTCTAAACCTCACTTTCCGCCCGATATTTCGGACCGAAAAATGAACTTTCAGAGCAGGTAGGCGGAAAAATAAATATATTTGTCTTGTGCATTCGAATTGGGCATAAGACGCGATATGTTAAACGTTTCTTTGCTATTTAGTACCCTAAATTTAGATTCACTATTGAATAGACGTATAATATATTATTTGTGTTTCCTTAATAAACTAATTTCTGGGAGAACTTGTTCGGAACTTGTCGAATTAATAAAATTAGTAGTACGTGTATCAGATAGGAAGACTCGGAATCCACTCATCTTTAAAGTCGATTACCGTCCAATAAATTATGGTTATATTAATACTATGCCAAGAATATCAAGGTTTGGAAACACTCTATCGCAAAATTATCCAACCTATCTTTTTAACTTGCTCGTCACTTTATTTAAGCGTAAAATGACCTTTGTTAATTATAGTTTATTTCATTGAAGGAGAATACTTCGTGGTAGTTAATAGTTGTTACAGGTACCAATTGTTATTTAGGTTATCGGAGGCACAAGATATTTTTGTTAATTTGTTTTTTTTTCTTGTATTTTTGTTAATTTCTTTTTTTTTTCTTGTATTTTTGTATTTTTTGCTTTTCACTTTGTTATTAAATAGCTCATAAATATTTTAGTATAAGGCATAAGTAGTACAGCATTATATATTTATTGTAAGAAGATGATTTTCGTTAATAAATAAATAAATAAACTTGTACGGAATTTGTAAAAGCATTTCAGAACATTATAGAAGTTATATTTAAAAACCTACCCAATGCTAACACCAAAGTTAGAAATGACTCATTGAAGGCACTAACAACTAGTTATACCTACTGCTATATGTTTCCTACTGATCACATAGAAGTAGAAACACATTCTTATACAAAAATAAAAATGCCCGAGACATATATGGACTAAACATAAAGATCATAAAAAACGTGGCTGACATCATATCAACACCGCTGGCCAAAATTATCAATAAATATTTAAACACCAAGGTTTTTCCTAGAGGGATAAAAGCAGGGAAAATTGTCCCAACACACAAACCAAAAAAAAAAAACGAAAGTACTATCCAACAAATTACATACTCATCACATTATTACCAGTGTTTTCAAAAATCATGGTATCCATAATGGCCGAGAAAATATAAAACTTCATGGAACAAATAATTATTTCTCCACTGATCAATAGATATAGAGAAGGAAGAAGTACAACTGCATTTGCTCTATCAATATACATATACGAATCTTTCGAAAATTGTGACGAAAATAGGTGCGAAGCGTTGCTCCTAGATCTAAGCAAAGCCTTTGATTGTATGTCCCATGAAATTCTGATAGACAAGCTCTTCCATTATGGCGTGAGAGGCCAAACTATTAAATTAAGACAATCAGACCTGCAGGATCGAGAACAATATGTAACCCATAATGGAATAACAATGAAAACCAGAACAACAAATAGAGGCATTCCTCAGGGATCTATATTGGGGCCTCTAGTTTTTATAACACATATAAATGATCTACCAACATATCTACAAGAGCGCTGCACAGTAATATACTGGGTGTTCCCCGCAAATGGACCATTAAAAGTTTATGGGGTACCCGATAGAATAAAAATTTGAAAACATTTATCAAAAAATAGCTAATTCCTTTCTCCTCAGGTGAAATACTTTCAACCTTTTATCACTTACGGGTATACCGGAAATAGCCATTAAGTTCTGTTGTTTTTTTTTAAATAGAACATCAACAATATTTTTATATTTTTACCTTCTCTATTTAATTTGAAACATCTTTTGTAGAGATGTATGTAGGTATACTTATCTTTTTTTAATTCCTGAGATAAATAATAAATTCCAAGCCTATGTTTTCTAAGCGACCTCAAATAGGCGTTATGAAAAATGGCTTCAATTTATCTTACAAATATGATAAAAACGGAAAAAAATCTCGAATTGTAGAATTATACCTAAAAGGTACCTCTGTGACTGATATTTTTTGCAGCTGATTATGTGGACAAATAGTCATTCAAAAATGTGAATAGGTAAGTGCCCATTAAAATTAAGCGTAGGTATTTAAATTTTTTAATGGAATTATATATTTTTTATCTCATAGAGCAATTGGCATGACAATTTGCTCCAAAAAGTATTATACATTATCCTAAAATAAGTAGAGTTTGAAATATTTCGAAAATTTGAATATCTGCCTGTTTCTGTGGTTCTTAACCAGTAGGTCGCTTTCACTCTAGTTTAATGAATATTAATTTCCACAAGCAATAAGTTCAGTTAATATATTTGAATTTTCATTTTAGGGCACATCAAATTTATCAATTGCTTAAAATTGCTTGGAGTGCATACATGTCGTAGTTTATCAATCTGCAGGTTGTGAAAAAGTTTAAAAGTTTAGATATTAGTACTGAGCCTTTTCCACCAAAATAATAAATGAAATCCAGTGGCTTACAGGCTAACACACATCTATAGCACACAAAAAGTAGGAAATTTCACTAGGGATTCCACAAATTCACAGACCGAGAGAAAACCTATAAATTTCATAAGTGCTAAGTGCAAAAGTTGAAAAGTTTTGCAAGTTTCAACGAAATATTTAATAATTTTGCGAAGAATATGTATTACAGGGAAAACATATCAAAGGAAATGCTGCCTTCTCACCCTTTTCCTGAGTCACTTAGGAATTTGCCATTTTTTTCTTCTGAGTTTGTGGTAACAACCCTGAACATATTAAAACACATGAAACATATTAAACATATTAATCCTTAAAGGTATGTATGCAAATGATTATCCTTCTGCTTTGTAATTGTATTGCATCCCTAGTGTGTATTGTCCACTTTAACTAACTAACCATTCATACATTGTAAATATCTGATTTCGAACGAGCTGCCGTGCAACTAACTAACAGTTACTGTTTATACATTGTAAACATTAGCATTTAAGGGAGCTGCAGGGCACAGAATAAACATATGACCATTTCCCACTGGACGGATCTAATCTGTGGCCGCATATTTATATCATCACCCAGTGCTTTAGTTTGCAAACCGCTCAACTTTTCAATCAGGTACATTGCAAAAAGTCGTCGGCGTTCTCGTTGACTCGCCAAACTAAAACTAAATTAATTTAAAGTTCCGGAAACCGCATTTTCGGCGTACGTTATTACATGCACCGTTGAATATTGTATTACAAGTTATATACAAATATATTTTTTTACAAAGATGATTTAGATTTAGAGGATACAGATCTTTCAAGTAAAGATGTTTAATGAAGCCACCGTTAGCGGTGGGCGCAAATCTGACTCACTATATTACAATGATTATGATTAACCTCATTACGAATTATATTTACAACATTCGCAAATTTATTTTTAAATACGGTATATTCAAATATAAACCTTCGATGCATTATTTTTAATAGTGATTTGGGCGCTCGAGAGCTAAATATTTCGCCCCTCTTATCTTCTTCCTTGTTTTTATCATGAAACATTAATTATTTATGTTCTTTCTATATAATTATGTTATGTTGTAACACCTACCGTACACAAAGTGTCGGCTAGTCCAGCGTCTTCAAGGGGGAAAGCACGCATCCCCTTTCTACGAGCTGATTGAGGAAGGAAATCGTAGGTGAGGTTCTGGGCGCCACCGATCTAATGATCGGAATTAAATCTCATACGTAAAACAAATTGATATAATGTTACTACGATGAGCAGATTACAAGATATATCTAAACACAAACAAAAAATCCGTACACTACAAGCCGTATTCACCGGAGTGCGTTAAAATTCGTATCGTATAGCGGAACACTTATTAATCGGTGTAGCATAGAGTGGTAGGCTGCTAGTTTATGGGACATTGGATGGAAGGAATTCATGTGAATAGTAGTGTTGGTATGTTGACATTGAATTCACTTTAGAATAAGAATCAAACAAAGCTATTCATTATCTGGATTTAACAATTAGCCACTCAGATCTTAAACACGAATTTAGTATTTTCCACTAACCTACACATACCGACACTACTATCCACATGAATTCCTTTAACAGCGAATTAAAACCGATTGTAGCAATTGCGAACAACAACGGCTATGTTTCGATGATCCGGTATATTATTGTTATGTGAGAATTTGTATTCTATTTTTAGACGTTTTAGTCGTCACTGTAATATAATACCCAATACTTATTAAAGGGTTGTTCGTTTCGCTCCTCAATTTAGCAGGAAAGCTGCGATATTAAAAACCCCGACCGTACTTTCAGTGCAAACATGCAAGTTCAACAGGGCCGGAATTAATTTCCTCGTCGGGCTAAAAGCTCTTTGTGAGGCGCTGGAACAAGGGGCGATTATAACGGCGGAGGGCTAGTTTGTTATTCTTTCAAGTGCCGCATTTGCTGCTGGCAAGTGCGAGCAACTTGTGTTTCACACGTACAAAAAATAGTAATAGAAACCTGTGCTTGCCTATAGTCGGGCATAGAGTTACTTAGGTGTCATCTGTCGCAGTAATTTGTTAGTGTCCATAATATAATTTAATAGATACAACTATAATATAGGTAGTCTACGTTATATTATAGATATTATAGATAGAAACTCGTTTCTAAAATTATATACTATACCGGGGGACCGATTTGCCGCGTAATCTAGGGAAATAACATGCAAAAGTGGTTTCCCATAATGTGCTGTTCCCCTATACAATCTATAATTAGATTAACGGCACTATTATATTATATAGATCATATTGTTGTGCTTCTTATGATATAACCCAATATTCGCAAAACGATCTCTCAACATGTCGGACCCCGGCAAGAAAAGTGACATAACTCAAAAATGCAGTTTTTGAGAAATAACGAAAAAAGAAAATCTTCAAACTTATATTGCATTGTATAAGCTTCTTTTGAATTTCAGATAACCACTGTTGCAGTAAATGTTATTATATACTATAGAAGAATATTATAAATCTGTAAATCAGCTCTTGTTGAATATTTTATGGTATTACCTGTCACTATTGTGTCACGAAAATCAGTTTTATTTTGTTGTTACCCCTCAAGTAACACTTTTGTATTACTCAAGTCCAAGTTATAATATTTTTTTTACTTAATTTGACTTTCGACCCTAGATAAGGTAACTATTTAAAATAAAAAATGAAAAAAAAGTTTGAAGTATTTGTTTTATTAGCTTAATAGTGTGGTCTGTACGCAAACCGATTCATGAATACATGGACAACTCGAGTTGAGCGAATACATTTATTCGAGCCGCCGCGCCGCAGCGCTAGTGCGATGTCTAGAAAGTTCTTAACATAATGTAATATAACTGTAAGGACCCAATATATAAATATTCAATACAGAATCATGTATTATAATAACAAGGGAAATGCATAATACAAATTGATATTATTGGGGTAATTTAGAAACATTTCACAAGCAAAGCGAAAATAATATGCAAGTATGGAGTTCAGATTGGGGTTCTGGCAGAACGAATCCGATTACTTGAGAACTTGAGAAGGATCGGTTTTCCAGGCGTTAGTGGTGAATTACCAGAAAATTCGACATAAATAATATGATCTTGAACATGGGGGTGACCTAAGCGTGAGAATTGTTTATCTTGAAAGGGGACGTGCATATAGACTGTGATGAGATGGGAGAGTCGGGGGAAAAAGATTATGGGAATATATGTAAGAAAAGAGTGGGAAGATTAAGTATGAAAATGCACGTTTTCAAAGAGTAAGGGCTAGATGATCCAGAGCGAAGAAACTAACGTCACGTTAGATATCACAAGTTAAAGTCGACGAAAGTATCAGTAAAAAGAGTGTTATTCAAATTATATTGAATAAAGATAAATAAAAATAATAATGAATCAATTTTACTACGAAATTTTATTAAATACTAGGTAACGCCAAGGCGCATTGTGGGAAAGATAAAATAAACATCATTAAAAATATGTTACTACGAAATTTTATTAAATACTCGGTGACGCCACTGCGCATTGTGGGAAAGATAACATAAACATATTAAATAAAATGTTACTACGAAATTTTATTAAATACTGGGTGACGCCAAGGCGCATTGTGGGAAAGATAAATAAACATCATAAAAAAATGTTACTACGAAATTTTATTAAATACTGGTTGACGCCAAGGCGCATTGTGGGAAAGATAAATAAACATCATAAATAAAATGTTACTACGAAATTTTAGTAAATACTCGGTGACGCCAAGGCGCATAGTGGGAAAGATAAAATGAACTTAAGAGCGGGGTTTTGGCGCGAAAACTGGCCTCTGGTTGTTGGTAAATCCGCCAGGATTTGATTTAAAAGCGCTCTGTAATATGTTTTGCATTCCTTACTAACGAAATTTGCGTGCAAAAAATTGAACATGTTGCCATGTGTTTAATTTGTATAGCCAGTTTTTTTTGCGGCGGACCATAAATAATTTTACGATGAAGCAGCGCGAGATTTTTTTCGACGCCTGCTAATTTATGAGCATAACACTTTATTTCCGATACATTATATTATATAATTGGGTAACAATTCTCTTTCAAACAAAGACAGTAACCAATTACGCCATAGGTGGAGGAGTAGTAGGGATTATTATTATTATTATTATATTATATTATATTATATTATATATTTTAAGAGCCGTCTTTACCCAAAGGCGGTATGTGGAATTGCATGTAAACGACAGCCAAGATAATTTATAAACGGGTCAACATAATTGCAATCGGAGACCTGATTTAGAAATTTCAGATATTTATCAACAATTGAGCCGAGTAGTTTTAGGAAATAATAAAACGGTGATTTATTATGTTTATTAAAAGAATCGCTGTTTAGCAGATTTGTGAAATTTTCTTCTGTATTTATTTAATTAAGACAGGGTACATAAAATGGAAATTCCCTCGGTTTCTTTGGAGCTAATATTGTTGTGAACCACCTTCTTTTTTTGATCCAATATCTTGAATTATAATGGAGTATTCTTGTCTGCACATAAATCCGAATAGGTGATCAGAAATAAGTCACTTTTAATTTATTTCTTAAAACTTTGTCTAATTGTAGATAAATGTCTAAACTTTCTATATCAGTTCTCCGATTGTAATTATGTTAACCCGTTCATAAATTATTTGGCTGTGGCTTATTAATAATGCCGTATACTAGCTGGGGTAAAGAGGCCTCTTAATATCAGGGAATAATTTCTTTAAAATGTTATATTTATTTAATTAAATTCACTAAATCCTTTTACAAGTTTTTTGATTTATGTGACCAAATTTGAGTCTTATTAAGATTACTGTAAGCTTATTAGCCAAAAAAGGTATATGAAACATTTCTTACACTTTAAGATAACTTTTATTTTAAAATAAATAGATGCCTGACACAGCCAATTCCATTTTCGTTGTCGTGATGAGGGATTATTTGATCGCGAAATAACATTGGAAAACGAGTTTCCTTCAATTTCACCCTAATAAAACTATAAGTAAACTGAGACCATATTTATATTAAATACTTTTATTTTTGACTTCAAATCAAATGTTTGGTGTCAATATAAGCAAGCTCTTGGTGACCTCTTCAACTGTCTAAAAAACTAATACCTCTGTTCCATAATAAGTGAGCCATTACAGATTTTTAGTTTTTCCATAATAAGTGAGCCATTACCGATTTTTATTTTTTTTCCATAATAAGTGAGCCATTACCGATGTTTATTTTTCACAAAATAAGTTTTGCGTATATTAAGAATATCAAAATATAAATTAAAAAAATAACTAAGTGTCAATAAGTTTGAAAGAAAACTCAAATGGTTCACTTATTATGGAACAGAGGTAGTATTAAGATGGCAGTTATAAACGACCCAAGAACTTATCTCCTTATCTCCTCAGGACCCAAATTTTGTGTACATACTTATCCCTTCTTAAAGTATTATAAGTGCGTGCATTTCGCCCTAGAGATTTCAACAACACCCCACATGCATATAGATTCATTTAGGTTTCTTTACATTCGGGTGCGTAGTTAATTTGTAAATCCTATTCAATTATGGTTGTGCTTTCTTCGTCTGTTTCTGCTTTGGTTATTGTGCGTTTTGGTTGTGTGTGTGTTTTATAAACTTCAGTCTCCCCCGTGACAATTTTTTACTTTCACCCTGTGACAACTATTGTGTCTGTATTTTGTGTATGACTAATTCCTCCCTATGACAATTATTATTGCATATTTTATATTTTTTATATTTAGTTAGACTATTAAATCTTCCTGTGACAATTTACTTGTGCATTGTGTAGTTCTTTTGCGTATTTCGAGATTTGTGTGTATAGGAAGGATATCACAAAAATTGAATGTGTTAACCCTATCATAAAAAATTATGGGAAGAGATTAAACTCTTTAAAAAATGACAAAAAAAAATTGTTTCCTTGGCTGCTAGAAAAATAGTAAATAAAAAACTAATTTCCTTATTACAGAAAATAGCACAAAAACCCCATTTACGATAATGCCCATGGTGATGGGGCAACAATTATTGATGATTTAATTAATGGGCCTTATCACTGTTTTAATCATCATTCGCGTTGCAAAGAATGTCCTGCATTAAAAATTATAAGAATTACGATATTTCGCGGTTTAAATGCGAAGTCCGCAAAATAATGTCGGCGTTCGTTCAAATGGCTGAGCCTCGACAGAGCTGAAAAACAGCGGTAAAAAATGACCTTTACACTTGATTCGCATATTTCAAACTTCTGTTAGGAGTGTTGGCAACATGGCTTAGCAATTATGTCATTGCTCCATCTCGTAGCGAACATATGAACTGCTAGGAGCAAATTTTTAACTATTTTCACGGCGGGATATTCAATTTAGGTACATTTTAAATAATTAATAAAACCATAAAACATCTGTTAATTAATAAGTACTATATCTTATTAGATACAGTATTTTACAAGGTTTCAGGATATATTTTTGGAATGAATAAATATGATTTATCTGAATCAAAATATTTAAATAAATGGTAAATGGTATGGTAAAATTCAAATGGTAAACAATTGGTAATTTTAATTATAAACTATACAGGGTCCGTCATTTCACCTCCCGTCTTCTGTAGCTCAGTTACTAATTGAGTTAGGATTTTGATTTTTTGCAGACTTTACTTGCATTCTCTGGCGTATTTTAGGAAAATATTTTTGATTATACAGGGTGTCCCAAAAAAGTGTGACGTCATGATGATGTGTATTTTTAAATTGCATTGGAATATTTTTTGTTGTTTATTTGGGTGCCCTTTATGGATGCCTACATACCCAAGAAATTTTATTAAAATCGGTTCAGTATTTTAGCACAAAAATATAAAAACTGAAAAAAATCAGTTTAGCACCATTGGTTAAGAAAATTAATAAGAGATAAAAGTATGCCTTGTTAATAAAATCATACAAGGTACTCATTAAATAAGGTCTGATAGTTGCGTTAACCAAGTTTTATTAATATGCATTATACAGAGTGTCCAAAATTTAGTGTCAAACTTTTCAAACTTTAAAGCACTTTATTTTTCTTATTTTAAATAGGAGCCCCTATATATTTTTATGTCATTCCATGTGGAATTAAAAGAGAAACATTTTTCATAATTACAACTCTATCGCAATTCCTAACACATTGAAAGTCAACAATATAAATATCTATTAATATATATATATATATATATATATATATATATATATATATATATAAATCATAACATAAAATCCCGAAACACGCCAAGTATTGTTTTTTCTTGCCCTCATTTCTATGTATATGCTGCTTGTTTATCTGTTCTCGGAAGAGCCCAGCCACCTCCGACTTTTTTTTTTCAAATGGAAAGGTATGTCAAGTGACACCTCGTTTGAAAGGTCTCTTCGCAAGTAATACAACACACTATTTATTTCTTGAATATTTACAAAGCCCACGTGATAAAAAAAAGAAAACCACTGTTACGTTGAACATGTTTCGGCGTAAAGTTGTATGTTTTTGACATGTGTTTTGATGCTATGGAACTGCGTTGCTTAGTTACTAGTGATAATAATAGTCACCAAAGCAGTCACATACGCTCGTCAAGTTGTCGAAGTGATTTCTAAAATGCCATATTTAACCGAAAATCTCCGAATCGAGATTCTGATGATGATCGGTTATGGTAACAGAAGACGAAGTCAGTTTGAGGTTGCTCAGTTATTTCGAGAAGAGCATCCGGATTTATCACCCATTAGCCAAAGTACCATAAGCAAAATTGAGACACAATACAACAATTTGGGTCATGTCAGGGTTGTGCCCAGACAGCGAAATCCCACTGTTCAAGCAGATACCAGGCTAAACGTATTATTAACTCTTCAAGAAAATCCAGTGACTCCAGCCAGGCAACTGGCCCGTGACAACGACATTAGTCATACTACTGTCCTGAAAATTCTTAGATCAGTCAAGCTGCATCCTTACAAGATGCAGGCACTCCAAGAATTAACGGAGGATGACCCGGACCGCCGAATCGAATTTTTCGAGCAAATGATGATCGACAATAACCAGATTTCATTAGCATCAATTCTTTTTTCCGACGAAAATACTTTTACCTTACATGGTGACGTTAATCATCAAAATTGTCGTTATTGGGCTGATCATAACCCTCATTGGATGCGAGAAACTCATACTCAGTTCCCGCAAAAAGTCAATGTATGGGCTGGAATAATAGGTGATCAGATTGTAGGACCAGTATTCTTCGATGGTAATCTTAATGGAGCAACATGTCTTACGTTTCTTTAAGACGACCTCATGCCAGCGTTAGCCACTTTATTTCCAAATCCATTAGATCCAGATTTACCTGATGAACGAATATGGTATCAACAGGACGGAGCTCCACCCCATTATGCTGTGATCGTTCGTAGATATTTAGACGAAGTTTTCCCAATAGATGGATTCGAAGAAGAGGTCACATTGAATGGCCGGCGAGATCTCCGGATCTTAGTCCCCTTGACTTTTTTTTGTGGGGATATCTCAAGAGTAAGATCTATGTAACCAAACCAAACGACATTGAGGACCTTAAGCAACGTATTAGGCATGAAATACGGCAAGTCACACCAGAAATGTTACAAAACATTAGAGATGCATGTTATCATCGATTTGCACTTTGCCAAGAAAGAAACGGTGCCCATTTTGAACATTTGTTGCATTAAATAGTATTCAAGTTATAAAAGTATTTTTTTTATCACGTGGGATTTGTAAATATTCAAGAAATAAATAGTGTGTTGTATTACTTGGGCAGAGACCTTTCAAACGAGGTGTCACTTGACATACCTTTCCATTTAAAAAAAAAGGTAGAGGTGGCTGCGCTCTTCCGGGAACAGATAAACAAGCAGCATATACATAGAAATGAGGGCAAGAAAAAACAATACTTAGCGTGTTTCGGGATTTTTTGCAAAAATCGCCTATATCGAAGTTATGAATTTTATTCCAGTTAAAGTTTCCACCCTGTATAGTATAATATTAATCGTGGGCAATGAAGTAGAAATTAAATCAATTAGAGTAAATTCAGTTACGAGTTAATTTCAATATTAAAAGGGTAATAAATTCAGAAAAGGAATACAAATTAAATATAAATGAATCAAATTATATATTAAATTCAGGTTAGTTCAGGTCAATATTAAAATGGTCATAAATTCAGAAAGGTAATGAGTAAAATTTATATGATAAATTTAATTAAATAATATTAGTTCTGGTAGATAATAAATGGTTGTAAATTCATGAATTGTTAACAAAACTGTATTTCAAAACCTAGCTAATGAATCCTAAAGTAATAGATGCAAAATGGCATTGCGACACAACCTGTGCAATATTGCATGAAGTGGTGACATACATTGAGTAGTTTGTTTAGAATTGATCAATGTGTGAAGTCATTGACGTCACTAGAAATATCCAACTGATGTGACTGACTACGGATTTGTAATAAAAATGATCACGACATCTCTTTGTATTGGAATATTCCATTCTGGTGAGTTACCTTGTTCCTCACTTAATTGGAATGTGTTTTCTAAATGGTCAGCAAAGTTATTGGCTTTTTGAACGTTATTTCTCGCCCATCTTCTATCTTCCTGTCTAATTGGTGGAATTTGCATTATTGGTCTTTTAAATGTTTTATTGGCCTTTCAAAGGGAATAGTCAGTACTAATGTCATTGGTCCATTCACTAAGGAAAGCACAAATCGATTTATTTTTTAGACGTAGTATTTCTCTTTTTAACTGCTGACTGGCATTGTTTAAATTTGTTTTATCTAATGGTCTACTCGGGTTTGGTGCTATTTTCGTCTCAACTTTCTTTTTCCAGACATCATGACTCTAATTTCTCTAGGATAGTTGTATCCGTTAGTCCTATGTGTAATTTTAGGAGTGATTTCCCAAGCTGCTTGTTGGATATGCTTAATTAGTATTTCAACTTCATTATCTAAATGTTGTTCATTCCTTA